>CAIGQQ010029740.1:291874-349244 GCA_903798035.1 Danio albolineatus
ATATATATATATATATATATATATATATATATATATATATATATATAAATTAATTACAATGTTTAATTCTCACAGTGCATTCAAATTCTAAATACCATTTTCACATTCTTAGGCGGTTTAGACCCATAGAATGAGGGAAAACAGAAATATTTGAAATATTTTTCAAGAAAAACCAAGATGTCCTGGGACTGCATTTATTTTCAACTGTACAACAGAAATATTACTCTATTTAAAATAAAAACTTCCAGGTAGTTTTCCAGTGTAAATGTATTCATCAACTAAGAACTAAATTCCAAAAGAGTGTAAGATATGAAGAAAAGCTAAATATATATTACAAGTTTTTAGATCCTACCATATTACAGAAATATTCCTGATACATAATGGTACTCCATACCACGAAATGTGTCAATTTACAAACAAATCAGGGGTTATAACTTGTGTACATACAAATATTTTTACATTTTCATTTCCTCAGGTCCACCTTCGACACTGCCAGGTCCCGTGAGGCCTCAGATGACATCACCCATGCAGCCTCAGTCTGTGTCACCCGTTCAGCCTCCAGTCCAACCCCAACTGCCCCCGCCCATACAATCCCAGCTCCCTCCACCAATGCAGCCTACCTTACCTGCTCCTCTGATGCCTCAGCCGGCCCCTCAGACATCAGCCGGAGCCGCTGCTGCCCCTCAGCCTGGACTGGCATCTCCCAAACCTCCACCTCGCAGCCGGTCCTCTCATACACTGCCGCCTGAATCTGCTCCAGCTCCAACAACACAGGTGAGTCCTCTTATTCTGCTTGCATCTGCATTGAAGTCAAGATCACAAGCCCTCATATTTTCAAAGGGGACATATTGCGCCCCTTTTGACAGTCCCCGATGTGTCTCTGTGAAGTTATGTTTTAAAGTATGCCACACATCATGTGTTGTTGCAATAGCCACTTTTAGGATAAGAGCCTAAACATGCAATGTTTGTGACGTAAACATTGGGAGAAATCTGGAATCGCTTGTTCTGACAGACTGTTTTTGATTTATTGTGATTATTTTAAAATATGAGTGAGAATTTGCACCTAATGTAGGCTGGTTTTTGCACAGCAGCTCTCCATTAAAGGGATAATTCACCCCAAAATGTGAATTCTGTCATCATTTACTCATTCTCCTCTTGTTCTCCTGTTGCTTCTTTCTTCTGTTGAACACAAAGGAAGATACACCAAAGAATGTTGGAAAAACAAATGCCATTGGAATATTGTCAATGGAAACTGCTAAGCATTTAGAACCACTTAAAGCCCCGGTCAGATCACACGATTTTTATTGTCGGTTACGAAAGTCACTATGTCAGATTATGTGACTTTTTCTTTTTTTTTTTTGTTCTTGATAAAATCTTGACTCGTCATAGGTTACATATGTGCCAGACTACACAATCCTTCACGATCAGTCATCCTGTGACGTCTATGACCAACATTATTATCCAAAGCAGTGTTGCTATCATAACATTTCTTATCGCAATTTAAATATTTTTTTTATCTTATTTCAATCTCAATAAACACTGATGCTGGATGACAACTAATAACATTTAAGGCATTCGTTATGACATTCACAGGATCAAACTTTTATGTTTCCTTTTTAATATTAATATATTTGTTTGAAATCTAAATGTATATTTTCCTGCCAATGTTGCTATTAAACCCTTTCTTGCCTGAACATGAGATGAAAGCACATCCATTGGCAGCTGTGAAGCAGTGAAGCATTAATTAAATCCTTATTTTTCACCGAGCGGAACAAATCATCACCGGCACAAAAATATAATTCGTATATGTTTCTTGGAAAAAATATCTTTTTGAAACGAATTTAGTTAGCTATAATTTGTATCTTAATTGTCATGTATTTAATTAAAAAAGAGCACAATGAGAGGGCGCAAATTAATACAGCTTATTTATTTATTTTTTTAAATAATTTAGATTGATTATTAAACAGTATACACTAACATACATTGACAAAGCAAGAAAGAATGAAAATAAATAAAGGTGTGCGTTTGTGTGTTTTAAAGTGTGCATGTACTTGCATATAATAATTTTATATTGTTAATATTAAATAAAAAATGCAAGTATATATAATGTTAAATTATAATTAATAATTGAAATTGTTAAAATACAATGACATGCTTTCATTTTCTTGGTCTCACTCGCGGCAATGAATAAATGTAGTCTTTGACAGCAAACATCAGTGTTTTTTAGATTGAAATAAGACAGAGACGATGGGGTAAAGGGATGAATGAAGGGATGAATCCTGCAGGTGCCCCGAGAACTCAGAAACTCATTGTGAGAATGGAGATGTCGGCATATTTGTGCCAGTCTGTCAAATAAAATTGCTTAAAACACCTTAATATTTTAGAGAAGGTAGTTAAAGATTGCATAGCCAATGACTGGTCATATCCACCCGTGACCAACTAATAAGTAAATATGCAGCCTATTTTTTGATTACCCGACCCTGACATTAATGGCAGCACCCACTGAGATAACAGAAGGTCTAAATTATGTGCTCCTATGGGCCGTTTCACACACGTGATGGAACTCGTCGTAAAGGACGAGAAAAAAAATTGAACATGCTAGACTTTCTGCGACGGTGTTGTGAGGCGTCGCAGGCATGGAATCGGTTGTCGTGAACTATGCCACATTGCAAGAGAAGACACGATTGAATCTTGTGTCACAACGCCTATTTGTCGCTTACGATTCTCTACGACACCCTACGTCAAGAAAATCGTTGCAAAATCGTGTGATCTGACCGGGGCTTTATTGTGAGTAAATGGTGAGAAATGTTCATTTATGGGTGAACTATCTCTTTAAGTGGATCAAAGTCAGCTCTCATTTAAAGAAGAAGGGACCCACAAGATCCCATCCTGGGGTCATTGGCCAGCTTTATTGTCCTCTTTCTCTTTCTTTTCTACTTCACTGGATAATGTGGACTGTATCCAGGTGGTTCTCATAGTCATGTTTGGCTCTTCTTGATGCATGTGTGTCTTTCTCTTCCACTAGCAGGAGCAATCCTCAGGTTAACAGGTACTGGATTAAGTCATTTCTAGTTTTTACGTTGTCTTCACGGCACCATAGTCTGTAGTCACGATGTATGAGCTGCTCATACATATAGGATCCTACATGTTACAGTTGGTTTTTCCTTCTCCCATCTTTAATTTGACTTCTTTTTTTGTTGTTGCTTTATTTGGTTCTTGTAAATATCAGACATTTTACATGTAAAACTTAACTTGAACCCCTTGATATTTTCATACATGATGCTTGGAGAATATTGTGGTTCTGACAGGGGGTTCAAGGAAAGTGTCATCCAGTATTTGTTGTTGGTATTTGTTTCAAGTACTAGTTTGTTATCATTGTTTTCAGTGTTTCTTGGATAGGGAAAAGTCATTTGATCTGCAAATAGCTTCACTTTTGCTCTCCGTACACTAATCTTATTTGTGTTTTTGTTGTTTTAGAGTTCTGTTTTCATTGTTTTATAATTAACGGTTTAGTAAACCGGATTCAGTGATTTCAGATTTTGATTTATATTAAGGTTTGTCATTGCATCATTTATGTTTTAACCAATATGTCATTATGATTTTATTTTTTGTCTCAAAACTGGTAACAATCACATTGTTTTAAATTAAGTCAACATTAATTTTTTTCAACCACGTTTGTATTGAAAACAGTGTGCTTAAATGTGTATTCCATTTTGTTTATTTACTATTTGCTCTATTGCTACCTGAGTTGGTGTTATATGATTTCATTTGAAAACAAGCTTACATTTTCAACATTGGTGCATTAATACAGTCTAAATTATCGAAAATGGCACCAAAGTTATGTTACTTACTGTCTATCTATCTTACTGTTCCTAGTCAAACATCATTGCAAACAGCCAAGGTGTGTCCAATATTTGAAGTGCTTAGGAGGGTTAAATTAGCTGTTAATATACTCACCATCAGACCAATCAAGATGTTGGTGCATTTTTTCTTCTTAAGTAAAACATAAAATAATAATTTTAGGTCAAACCATGATCCTTGGTGAGTCATAAATGCAAGTCAATAGCTACCAGCCATTGGCTACTTTGAAGAAAGATGGCTACTTTGAGGGAAAAAAAATTATACCATTGTTCAGCTTCTTGCACTGATCATTTCACATCATATGAACTCAATGTTTCATCAGAAGCCATGGGTGTTCATTTTGTTTTGGCTGTATTTGTTTTTTGACTCTCACCGTGCCAGTAGCCATTGACTTGCAATTTCTAACCACAAAACTAAGGACCACAGTTTTTCAGCTAAAAATCTTTTTTTAAATCTTCTCTTGATGAAAAATATCATCTGAAATGTTGTGAGGGTGAGAAAATCAATGGGAAAAAATGTTGTTGAACAATCCTTCCTAGGAAAATTCCAAACATCCAACCGATCGGTCCCAATATCTTTAACAAATTAAAATCAGACTTCATGTTGACTTCACTATTTATTTATTGTTGTAGCTTCTCATCACTAGTTTGATTTCATGATGTAGTCCATGTGTGTTGTCTTTCCCCAGGCCAAGAACATGAATGGAGTCCAAAGAGAAGCACAATGGAACCTAGACCCCTTTGACATGCTTAACACCCAATCCCTCTTCCAGAACACACCATCCACCGCTTCCCTCCCTCGCTCCTCATCCTCCTCATCCTCAACCCCATCCCCTTATTCCTCGTCCTCAACGTTACCCAGCAACCTCTCCCTGTTCTCAGCTCCGGACACCAGCAGCGCTTCGTGTCTCCTTGCTCCCCCCGCCCCGTCACGCAGCAAATCCCAAGAGACCCTCCGTTGCTCCCCGAATCCATTCCTCACAGACATCCAACCGAGACCAAACAGCACCAACCCCTTCACTAGCGGGCTGCAGTCCTCCCCGCGCCGATCCCTTACACCTGATTTCTACACCCAAATGCAGGCCCAAGCTTCTAAACCTGATTTCAATAGAGCCATGTCTGCGGTAGGCCACAGTTCCACGCTTCCTCCAACTTTCTCCAGACAACAGTCCTTAGGTACTGCTAAAGCTCCAGCCCCGAACAAACAAACCCAAAAGTGGGTCACCTTTGATGACGATTTGGATTTTCTTTCAAAAAAGGCTACATTCGCAGTTGGGACTGGCCTATCAGCTTCATCTCTTCCCTTCCCACAAACCCAGAGCAGTTTCCCTGGCTCAGGCTTTGGCATGGACAACAACTGGGCATCGCTTCCCACCTCCGCATTCCCAACAATCCCCCCGCCTGTCCCATCCCGGACTAATACCAGCATCAAAAACGCCAACGTCCCTTCCAGAAATGAGTTCACAGAGAGATGATATAGAAGGGTAGTTAAATATGGAGGATATATTATTGCGTATGTGTATGGTTTGTATAAAAGTGCAGACGTGCTGATCTGTTTATCCAAAAAAAGGTAATCTGGAGGTTTATTTTAGCCCATTGTGGGCAGGAAATCATGACTAAATGCTTTTCAGATTTCAATATGTTGTCATTTGCAAACATATGCATTGCGAGATTTAGCATATTGCACATTTCAAGCTACATAATCGTTTGTAAAAAAAATGTACAAATCTTAAATTATATATCTCATCACAATGTCAATGTAATCGTTTCAATCACCCTCATGTCGAAACACAAAAATGAGAACAGAATTCCTTTTGGACCCCTTTGACTTTCACTGTATACTAAAATCCAGCTCTATAGTATGGTTCTAAAGAAAAAACAAGACATGAAATTAGGGTGATTAAATAATGATTATTTTAAATTGTATTTATCAAATATCCCTTTATTCTAAGACCAATACATCCCAAGAGAAACGAGCTCTTATCAAACGCACAGATTTAAAATGCCTGGCTGCGTCTGACCTGTTCTACACCATCATATCTGTTAAACGGGCTTCACGTGAGCCGTGGTATATATATATTTTACTTTTGCCGTTAATCTCATTATGAATGTATTTACCTGTTTCTGTTGCCTACGTTTAGGTTTAGAACACGCGTCACTTGCAGCAGTAACAGTTGCTTTGCTGCAAACTCAAATCGAGGGTCTTAACTTCCCGCTAAAGACCCCAGCCTCAGTGCATCCTGTAGCTATATATCGTTGTCAAAATATATCTTCAACACATATTCATAGTGATTCTATGTCTTCCTAGTAAGGAAAAACAAGTGTAAAGTGGTTCTGAATTGTGTTAATATTTGCAGCATATACAGTACATGCCATATCTAAAGTGCACTGAAAAGCTCGGTCTGACTTCTAGGCTGTATTTGTTCGCGCAGCGGCTCCTCTAATTCATCGACACTGTATATACATGTGCTTTCAGTTTACCCAAAGCTCACCACAGAACTGCTGTATTTATCAAACGTGTTGTGCGCGTGATTTGATTGGTGGGTTCCTCCTTCAGGATGTCGGTCATGCTTTTTTTTTTGTGCAATGTGTACTTAATCGCTCAATGAAATTGTATTTTTTAAGTTGAACAGGTTGTTGATAAAAATCTATTTATTGTCGTGTGTGGAGGAATACTGTGCTGTATTTTGGAGTGCGTCGTCTGTTTTTGTGTGCTATAGCTGTTTTGTGTGAATGCGCTTGCGTGTTTGGATTGTAATGTTGAGGGTTTCTGGTGTCTTTGTTACGAGTCTGCTGACCCCGGAGTCATTATTGCATTACGTCTTCATTGTTTTAGCGATGCAGATTTGTTATGGTATCAAATATGGTTCATTATTGACAGTAAGGTGGTTTGTTATATTAATATTCTGTCATATTTACTCACACTCATGCTGTTCCAAACTGAAACTAAATCTTCGGAGCACAACTGATATTTTTGTCCATCCATTGAACGTCTTCTCACTCAAACTCTTAAAGGTATCAAAATAACTAATAAATCTATATGAATCAAGGTATTTTCGAATCATTTTATGGGATGACAAGATTTGATTAGTCTTTCATCCACATACAAACACTGATCAGCAAACCACGTTCAACAGCATTTCAATTTGGCATGCTTGCTTGATGCATGAGAACCAATCAGGTTTGTTTTTGTGCGTCACATGGTACAGCTGAGCTTCTGTAAGAAACCAATCAGTTTTGTTTTTACGTGTCAGTGCTTACATTTCTGTCTATGGTTGCAAATTAGTGTTTATATATGAATAAAAGCTTAAATGAAATCTGCTCAACCATATTTATGTATTTTTAGATCTGTTCATAATTAAAAGTAAGTTTTGGATACACAAACTTTTAATACAGGGTCATAAATGTTTCAGAATTGCTGAATATCTTTGTGTTCTGAAGATAAACATTTTGGTTTGGATGTTATGAAGGCGAGTAACTGATAACAAAATTGTCATTTTTGAGTGAACTAACCCTTAAACAGATTATGAATGGTGTAATATGTATGTTAATAATGCTTTGTTGATAAAAGTACGATATTTTGGCGACTTTCAAATGTGTTTGAGCTCCCAGATGTGTTCAGTTTGTATAGCATTCCAGGTGGTGTAATGATGCATTATGGGTGAGCGATCTGATTTTATGTGCGCAGTCGTTTTTATTAATGTTATGCAGGTTTTTAATGTCCCTCAAGGGCGTCATGAAACCATTCATTCCTGGTTTTGAAGTGTAGGTATTTCAGGAAAGCAGTATTTTACTTGTGCTTCTGTTCCTTGTTTACATTTTAGGTAAAAGTTTAACATCTGCGTAGCTTTTCATATGTTCGCCTGGGACGTGTTGAGCAACGCATTTTGGCTTTGAGCATTACAGATTTATTTATATAAAGCACTGAAAGTTTTGGTTGAAAAAGGGGTCAGAGAAATGCCAGCCAGTGAGAATTACTGCAAAAATTTATGTGAATTAATGCATGAGAAACCATTCCAGAGTGCATTCCAAAGCATTAACTGTGAACATCTCCAGAATACAGACTAGTATCAGGTTGTGGATAATATATATATTTTTTCTTTAATGACTGATTAACACAATGTAAACACTTAACGTTCAAAAGCATTTATTCTGTATGTAATCAAGGCATTAATTCGCACATTGTCTGCGCCAGTCATTAACGAGAAGCAAGGTTTTATAGGAATAATCAACTCCTTTTGTGAAGTTAACGTTCCTTTGTAGCTTTTAGCCCAGTAGTGAACAGAAGTCTGTGGTATTAACCTTATATGTATGTAAACACAAACCACAAAACTGCAACTAGAATATTCGATCTGTAATTGAAGTGCATACCAAAAGTGCACATTTATGTATGGAGCAATTGATGTTGTATGTATGCAATAATAAATGTAATTCAACATGAAACCTGTTTGAGTTATTATCGGCTGCATGCAATTATATCCGAGATGATAGCAGCTAGCGATGGAAAGCTTTATAGTCAAAATATATAACTGTATTTAATTTAGTAAAGATTATTTAATTAGGATTTTTATTTAATGTTAAATGTTTAAAGTATTTATTTGTCATTTTTGAAACAATTTTTTTGTGTTTGCATGATTTTTTTTATTGATTTTTTGCATGATTGCAAAAAAAAGAAAAATTATTGATTGCATGATTACAAGTAATACTTTGTCTGTGAGTGTGAAATGATGCCTTCTTACTGTATATCTAGTGACCTTTACAAGTTCAACATTTTTGAAAACCTGTACTAAAATCTTTGGCCGAAAATTTCATTTTTATTTTTATTAAAAGATGTTGGTGAGATGAGATTCTCAAACTGCTAGAAACAAGTTAGCTGTGTTAGATCTTGACAGAACATGCTAGTAATATGATAAATCATGGTACTACCATGTTAAAACTTGTCATGTTTACCATGATTTCATTAAACTAAAAGTGTAGTAAATTATGTACGTAGCTTCATATGTTTTTGCCAGATTGATTATGACCCTATGATGGTCGTTTTAGTAAACGATGGCTAATTTGTGGTGAACTGGTTTTTCCTTCATACGTTTTGTTTGTGTTGTAAAACAGCTTATTCTCATACAGTTTGTGTAGTTTTTAACTTCTTTCAGTTAACTTAGTTGCCAAATGCAGGAAATCTAATTATTCAAGTTTTTAGTTGTGTTGTTGTTTTCATTTTTATTAAAATATGTTCGTGTAATTCTGGAATTGTCAAACTGCTAGAAACAAGTTAGCTACTGTATGTGTTAGATCCTGACGAAACATGCTCGTAATATAATAAATCATGGTATTGCCATGTTAAAAGATTTTTACACCCATTTTGAATTTTACTCGAATACAGCTTATATATAGAGAGAGACCATTTTGAGGTGTAAACAAAAACAATGGCCTGAACGTAATTGCCTCTTGTTACAGTTATGAAATAGTTTGATAACAAGCAGGAAATGTTCATGGGCCAGTGACATGACCAAAATGAAATGATCTATATATTCTGGAAAAATCTTTGGACACCAAATATAGGCTACCTGCAATTGTAAAATAACCTACATAACAGGGACACCTGGTGGTCAAAACCTTTTAAATGCAACAAAAAAAACAAAAAGGAACTTGCCTCATCATCTAATATCATTAAATAAGTGTCTAATATCATTAAATAACTAGCATTGTCATATGCTATATATTGTTTGTTCCGTGGTGGGCCCTGCTAACATGACAACAAGAGACTATTAATAATTATTATTAATTATTTTTCTTCATTTAGCAAATGTCTCTTTGAAACGTCTACAAATTATCTTTTGCTTTTATATGTTTTGTTTTGTTTGTGTTATAAAAGTTAACTTATTTGCCAAATGCAGCAAATCAAAATTTCAAGTATTTTATTCTTTTAACAGGTTTTTTATATTTATTAAAATATGTTGGTGTAATTATGGAATTCTCAAACTGCTATGTGTTAGATCTTGGCAGAACATGCTAGAAATGTGATAAATCATGCTATTACCAAGTTTAACCAAGTAATCATGTTTTCGTTAAACTAAAGGTTCAGTAAATTATGTAAGTTAATTTCTAATGTTTTTGCCGGATTGATTATGACCCTTTTGGTTCCTGTGATGGTTCCTTTTATGTTTTGTTTAATTTTGTGTGTGCTGTAAAACAGTTTGCTCTCGTGGCGTTTTTTTTCTCAAAATTTCAACAGTTTTTTATTTATATTTTTGTAATAAGTTTTTTTCCCATCTTTCGTTATATTTACCGAAAAATTCTATTGTTTTTACCTCAGTCTGCAGGTCCACTTGTTCACCAGTACGCACGCAACACTAGTCGTTTTAACGGGCATTTATTCTGTAATATCCCACTTACTTCCGGTCAGACGCTGACACATTCGTCAAGGTTGTTGCTGCCTCCTTCACGCCGTGATGTTGATGTAAATAAATCTGAACCGAACGACAGCTTCAGTCCCGCACACACGGAGCCGTGATGGGGTGTCAGCGGCGCCGCTCCCCGGCCTCTGGAGCCCGTCTTCTGCCGCGTCTGCTCTGCCTGATGTGCTTCTCTGTGGTCATTCTGGCAGAGAACACGGAGATGGTGAATGTGGTGACTGAGAGGAAGGCGGAGGAGAGTCACCGGCAGGACAGCGCCAATCTGCTCATCTTCATCACGCTGCTCACCATCACCATCCTCACCATCTGGCTCTTCAAACACCGCCGCTTCAGGTTCCTGCACGAGACCGGCTTGGCCATGATTTATGGTGAGGAGGTTCGGTTCATCTGTGTTCGTTCTCAAGTTCACATGCAGGAGGATTGTGTGTAGGAGGGCGTCAGGAATTTTGTGCATGAGCTCATTTATTCTGTAAATGCGTTATTATCTGTTCATTAATATCATTTTGCAGAACATCCGTGTATATATCATATTATTATATAGACAAATGTATATAATTATGACATAAATATTTAAAAGTATACCTTAACTCATATTTGCAAATGTAAGACTTTTATTGTAATAACATTTATATCTTAAATGTATCTGTTTTAACTGATATTGTAGTAATTTCATGTTTGTAAATTAATTTAAATCTCCAAAAGGAGTCTTATTTTATTAGTATTTTAATAAGTGCAATACATGTAACATATATTTTATACGAGTCAGTTTTAAAGCAATATTGTGTAATAAACATTTAAATATGTCTTAATTGATAAATTACCGTTTAAGCATTACAATACACATACAATCAAAAATAATCATATTGATTTTGTTAGCTCACATTGCTAGTTTTGTGGTGAACAGTTCATCTATACTTAACCAGGCCCCTCCAAATACACAGGGCTATTACAACAAACAGAAATGGTCGGGAGGTGTCTCTTAGGTTGTAATACTTCAACCTGAAACCCTTTTGGTGATCTTTCTGAATGAAATGCCTACTTGCATCCAGTCATCTCACAGTAGAAAATAACAAGCCATGCCCGCTTTTTCTCATTTAATAATAAAAATTTTTTGAAACTGTGTCACAATGCGTAAAAAAAACAATGGTCGCAGCTTCCGCTTCATGAAGACTGTAAGAATTTTCCAAATTGATTGTTTCATGAAGTAATTTTTTTGATTGTCATGGTTTTGCTAACAGTGAGTGTTATCTGCTTGTTGTGACATGTCGGTGACGTATAAAATACTGTTTCCGGGTCCAAGCCGCTACTCATTTGAATTGAGAAAATGTTCGTTTATGACCCCTTTTAGTCCTATTACTCATTAAAGTGAATTTTATATAAAATCATGGTGTAAACATCAGTCTCTTGGCTTGCTGCATTACAAATACCAAAATTTTAACAATTTATAAAAAAAAATGTATCACTTTCAGGCCATCAAATTTTAGGCATGGATATATACTGTATATATATATATAGTGATCGTTATTTTCGAAAGTATTACATCACTTTGTAAACGTTTATTACCATTTGGTGAGTCTCCCCTTACATTCTGATAGAGTGCTTGGACCTGGAAGCCGCTTCACGTGACGTCACACTTAACAAGCGGATTCTAGCAGAAACTGCTGACCAAATATATTCATACTAATAGATAGTGCTCAATTGTGCTCAAACTCAATTGCGTTTGTGAGTTCTGTGATTGTGTGCGTTATTTAACATTGTGTATCGAAACCTTATTTTAATCCATATGTTATCCTACTCCAGGTTTGTTTGTGGGCGTGATTCTGCGATTTGGTGTCCATTCGCCACAGGACCAGAATGAAGTCACCCTGAGTTGTGCGGTGAACAGCAGTCCCACCACCATACTGGTGAACGTGAGCGGCCGATTCTACGAGTACAGCCTGAAAGGAGAGGTGCAGGACAGCAAGGGCCACGACGTGCCCAATGCAGAGATGCTCAGGAAGGTACTGCTGTTAATGGGGCCCTGATGCTTTTTACACTACTTTTACTCTTTAGTGTCTCTAATCCTACAGCTACTTTCTGTCTGTGTACTCAGAAAACTGCATGTGCAGGAGTTTAAGCTGACAAAACATGAAAACATACAGATGTTTTGTTTGTTGTTGCTAAACTGGCCAAGACATGGGCTGTAAAGACACCTCCCTATTCTGGAATAGGGGAGGAATCAATGGCTTATTTGCATTTAATGAGACACACACGAACTGAAGCTTGCATAACTAAAGACCATTTGAAATTAAGATTTACTACGTTCATTTTGCTATCACACATTGTTATTCTTTAGATGAGCAAATTAATCCACTGGAAAAATTATTGTTTTGGTAATCTTCAATCAAATTTTGACCATTTGCTTATGTGTTTGGAGTAGTGATCCTTCTCTGTTGATGCCAGTTTGTGGAGTTATCCACACTATTCTTAACCACACCCCCCTTACCATTAGTTTGCTATGACGGAATGATGCGCAAAAAGAAAGCCCCGCCCCCTACTCTAAATATTCCATTGCCATTGAAAGTACATCAACAAACTGAAATAAAAGTTTCTGCAACTTCTTGTTCACACGGACTTTAATGATATGTGAGCTAAAACCAAATTTATTTTAACCAAAATGTATTTTACTTCTGGTATTTAGAAAAATAGCGAAATGTTATCGTTAAGTTTGGGTCTTTGCTTATACCGAGAGTGCAGATGTGATTGTTTTGTGTACATGATTTTGTTCTCACCCTTGTAAATCTGCTTCTAGGTTACTTTCGATCCTGAGGTTTTCTTCAATATTTTGCTTCCACCCATCATCTTTCATGCAGGATACAGTCTAAAACGAGTAAGAATATGTCAATATTACAAACTTCTCTAAACATAGACTTTTTAAATAAGTTTTAATTGATTGAATTGAAATGCATGCAATACCGAAGAAGTACATGAAAATTGTGTAATAAATGCTCGAGTCTAAAGTTATATCTTAATTAAAAGTCTTAATGAATTTGTATATTTTAATATTTTTAAACATTCAAGTCAGTTTGTAAAGTTTAAGTTTGACTCTTAATTGATTATTAGTAACAATAAATGGTGTTATGGCAGAAACAATTTTAAATATGTCTAAATATATTTATTTATTATAACAAAGACAGCAAAACAAGCAATTTCCCTGAGAGTGACAGAATGTTTAATTCCTCCTGACGATCTGAAACCTACAATTAAATTATATATAAGTGAAATATGGCAAATGGAATGGGACAGCTGCATAAATAATAAACTACTTGAAATCAACCCGAAAGTACATGAAAGACACTTTTCAAATTTTATTTTTGAGACCAGACTTGAAAAGACTGTTTATACTAGATGCCGAATTGGTCACTCTGAGTTGACTCATTTGTATTTATTGAATAATGATGCACCACCAACATGTATTTACTGTCAAGCTGCTCTTACCATAAAACATATTTTATTAAAATGTGAAAGTTTAAGTACTATTAGACAACATTTTTATAATGAAAACAATTTGATGGATGTTCTTAAAAAGGTATCACCAGGACGAATTTTAAGTTATTTATCAAATATTGAATTGAAAAATCATATTTAACTTTTAAAATACAATTTTTTGTGAATTTTACTTATTTATTTCTATTTCTATTTGTTTGTGTATCATTTATTATTTCAATATGAAGTTGCTCTTATCGTGTAATGTTTTTTTGTATATTTATCTTGCCATAGATTAGCCATATAGAATAGTTGCTGATGTGGAAATAAATAAATAAATATAAAACAAATATTTGACAAAATATTTAATGAATTAGAAACTCTGTATTTTTTTGTCAATGACTGATGTAACTGCTTTTATTTTGTTTCTTTTTGATTCATAATTTTTTGTTTATTATCAGAGGCATTTTTTCAGAAATCTAGGCTCCATCCTCTCTTACGCCTTTGTGGGCACAATGACATCATGCTTTGTTACAGGGTGAGTGATGATGTTTCTAAAAGAGTCTTTATTATGAAATAAATGTATATCATATAATAGATACTGATGTTGTGAAACGTGCAGGTTGGCGATGTACGGCTGTGTGGTGTTCATGAAAATCATCGGCCAGCTTGGAGGAGATTTCTTTTTCACCGACTGCCTTTTCTTCGGTGCTATTGTATCTGCTACAGATCCAGGTATTGTTTCAGCTATGGTATTAATAACGCCTTGAGCTCTTGTTTGTGATGTATTCATTTAACTGTAATGTAATAACTAATATTTGCAAGGTTTGAATTGCTTATAGTGACTGTTCTGGCCATTTTCAATGAGCTGAAAGTTGATGTGGATCTCTACGCACTCATGTTCGGTGAAAGCGTCCTGAATGATGCTGTGGCCATCGTTCTGTCATCGTGAGTGAACGTCCTTATGTGCAAAAGTATATACACATACACAGACAGAACTGGGTGATAAATTTTGTGCTACTGAGACTAATTAGCTCCTGACTTTTTTTTAATAATATTTTTATTGATCCAATTATCCACATAAATACAGTTGAAGTCAGAATTGTTAGCTCTCCTGAAATATTCGCCCCTGTATATTTTTGTCCCCAATTTCTGTTAAATGGAAAGAATTTTTTTTTGACACATTTCATAACAAATTAAATAACTAATTTCTGATCACTGATTTCTTTGATCTTTTCCATGATGGCAGTAAATAATATTTTACTGGGTATTTTTCAAGATACTAGTATTCAGCTTAAAAGTGTGGTTAAAGTGCAGCTTAACAAGGTTTTAAAAAATGTAAAAAAATTAAAAACTACTTTCATTCAAGCCAAAATAAAACAAATAAAACTTTCTCCAGAAGAAAACGTTTTATAGGATATGCTGTTAAAAAAGAAAAAAAAGTCACAGGAGGGCTAATAATTTTGACTTCAACTGTATACATTCATGCATGTCTAGATATGGAATTATATAAAGACGCCGTATTAAAAATGTTCAATGATAACAATATTAACTTAAATGATAAGAATAAACACTTAAAACAAATGGATTAAATGTCCCTTATTAAAATTTCTTAATTACACAATACAATTTCCAACAAGCTCCAAACATTTTTACTTCATATAAATTAATTAATTATTTTTGTACTTTATCTAATTCATGTAATATGTTTCATTGAATTTGATAATAAAAAAATTCTGTGTGAATTATTTCTTTATTCATTTCGGCATTTTGCTGATACATATGCATAAGAAAACATCCAGTAAAAAAGATTGATTACTTCCATTACTTCTAAAACATCCATTACTTTTGTTTATTTATTCATTCATTCATTCATTTATTTTCTTTTCGGCTAAGTCCCTTTATTAATCAGGGGTCGCCACAGTGGAATAAACCACCAACATATCCAGCATATGTTTTACGCAGCAGATGCCTTTCCAGCTGCAACCCATCTTTGGGAAACATCCATACACACTCATTCACACACATACACTATGAACAATTTTGCCTTCCCAATGCACCTATAGTGCATGTCTTTGGACTGTGAGGGAAACCGGAGCACCCGGAGGAAACCCACGCGACCATGGGAAGAACATGTAAACTCCACACAGAAATGCCAACTGACCCAGCCGAGGCTTGAACCAATGACCTTCTTGCTGTGAGGCGATCATGCTACCCACTACGCCACCGTGGCATCCCTGTTTATTTATTTACTTCTAAAAATTATTCATTTTTCAAATATATGTCTAATAAGCATAGTGTTTACGCTACCATTCAAATGTTCTATAATGGAAAAATGTTTTAAAATTGTTGAAAGAATCTTATACTCTTAAATTTGGTTAAAAATACACATTTTTCATCTTTAACTGCAGTTTGTTATATTTGAATTTTTGGCATCTTCAATGTTACATAATATTTTTTTTCTCAACATTAATGTATTAATAGTTTAAGCCACAATACATTTTTCAAAGATTTTTTGATGAATAGAATTTTCAAAGGAGCAACATTTATTTATTTACTAAATAATACTTTTTGGGACGACATGGTGGCTCAGTGGTTAGCACTGTCACCTCACAGCAAGAAAGTCACTGGTTCAAGTCCCAGCTAAGTCAATTGGCATTTCTGTGTGGAGTTTGCATGTTCTCCCCATGTTTGCATGGGTTTCCTCCAGGTGCTCGGGTTTCTCTCACAGTCCAAAGACAGGTGCTATAGGTGAATTGAATAAACTAAATTGGCCGTAGTATATGTGTGTGAATGTGAGTATGTATAGATGTTTCCCAGTACTGGGTTCCAGTTTCTGGATTAGTTGGCAGTTCATTTCGCTGTGGTGACCGCTAATGAATAAAGGGAACGCTAATGAATAAAGCCAAAGGAAGATGATTGAATGAATAATACTTTTTTCCTCAATTTAATTTTGAACAGTAGTATATGGTGCAATTACAAGTTATATTGCATTTATTTAAAGTATATTGTAAGTGTATTATAAGCATGATCAGTCAATGATAAATTGTTTTATTTCGATATAAAAAAAAGCATCTTATTCCCCCGACAGATCAATAGTGGCGTATCAGCCTGAAGGAGACAACAGACACACGTTTGATGCCAGTGCCCTGCTCAAGTGTCTGGGGGTTTTTCTGGGAGTTTTCAGTGGCTCTTTTGCAATGGGGGCTGCAACTGGAGTCATGACAGCTCTGGTAGTTTTATACGTTTGTTATGTACATAAACTAACCAGAAGAGTCTAAACTTAGGTCATTGATCTTATAATATCTGCATTATTTAGGTCACAAAGTTCACCAAGCTCAGAGATTTCCCTTTGCTGGAAACGGCCCTGTTCTTCCTCATGTTCCTCATTTATCAATTATAGTTTAACATTTACTAATGCATTATTAACATCCAAATTCATGCTTGATAGCATTGGTAAATGCACCATGAGTTAACATGAATTAACAATTAATAATGTATTATCATTAACTAACATGAACAAGTATTGTAATAAATATTATATAAGTGAATGTATTATCCAACACTAACTAATACAACCTTATTGTAAGGCGTTTCCAAAATATAAGTGTTTATTAAAATTATAATATGACATTAAAACATAACAACTAAAACATACAACAACTAAAACTGTTTGAGAAGAATTAAAATACTTAAAACATTTAAAGCTTTAGTACAAAAAAGAAAAAGAAAAAACGGTAGAAAAATATTGAAACAAAAAAGTTAAAAGCACATATTTACAAAAAACTAAGCATAAAAAAACAGCTAATTCAAATAGTAGGTAATGAAGTAGTATAAAGCCGGTCTCTTGACTTGCAAGCAGGCACAGCTGTGATTGATTTTCAGCTGCCTGTCAGATTAAACAGGTAGGAGGAGCGAAAGAGAACAAGTACAAGAACACAAACACAGGAAAACAAAACAAAATCAAACCATCTCAGGATGTAACATCAGTCTTTGAATAAAATAATGTATGTCTGTGTTTAGGTGTGGTGGCAGTGCTCTTCTGCGGCATCACTCAGGCTCATTATACATACAACAACCTTTCAGTCGAATCAAAGAGCAGAACCAAACAGGTAACACACATTCACAAGTCTACAAACAACTGTCTAAACTGTTTACATCTCAGAGTCCCTGAATTCTCTGCTGAAGTTTTGTATACTGATCCTATTGTCCTCCATTTCCTCTTCCAGTTGTTTGAGCTGCTGAATTTCCTGGCTGAAAACTTTATCTTCTCTTACATGGGCTTAACGCTCTTCTCCTTCCAGCACCACGTCTTCAATCCCTTCTTCATCATAGGCGCTTTTGTATCCTTTTCAAGCTGTGTGTTTGTGCTGTACTCATGACCTGTGCACAGATAAACATTCGCATTTCTCCTTGACTGCGGCTTTTGTTTCCAGGTGGCCATTTTTCTTGGTAGGGTGGCTAATATTTACCCCTTGTCTTTCCTGTTAAACCTGGGCCGCAAGAACAAAATCCCATCCAACTTCCAGCATGTTATGATGTTTTCAGGTAAAAAAAAGTAATTTGAGACGCACAATATTGGATTTTTGCCAATATCTCATACGCCAAATTATTTTTTAGAACTTTTTTCTCGATAGCTAATGAGAATACCAGTGTTTTTTGTGTGCGCGTGTTTACCGTAAAAAAGTAATTTAAGTTGATTACAAAAATTAATAAAATTGAATGAGTTTTCAGGTTAAAAAACCATTTAAATTCAGATGCACAATGTTGAATTTTTGCCAATATACGATGAGCCAAATTATTATATAAATATATTTTTTTATCAGTAGCTCATTCTCATACCAATTTTGTGTGTGTGCGTGCGTGTGTGTATGTTTGTGTGTGTGTGTGTGTGTGTGTGTGTGTGTGTGTGCATGTGCGTGTTTTAGGAAACATAATTTACATTTATCAGGTTTATGATTTTATTAAATCATAAGTTTTATGTTTTAAAACATTAGACTTTAAGTACAAAAATGAATAAAACTAAAATAGATGAACTGATGTTATCAGGTAACAAAAATAAAAATTAAATTGAGATGCACAACATTGGATTGTTGCCAATACTGAATAAGCCAAATTATTATTATTAATATTTTTTATTTTGTCGTAAGCTAATTCTCAAGCCAGTGTTGTTTGTGTGCGTGTGTTTTGGGAAAACTTAATTTACAGTTCTCAGGTTTATGATTTTATTAAGTAAAAGGAAGAAAGTTACAAAAAAAAATGAATTTTTGGTACTAAAATTAATGAAATTGAACTAAATAAACTGATGTTTTTAGGTTAAAAAACATTTAAATTGAAATGCAGAATACTGGATTTGTTTCCAATATCCAATAAGATGAATATATTTTTTACCAAAACTACTTTTGGTCAAGCTTTGCTCTGTCGTTTCTAATGTCCTTTTGGCCTCACAGGACTCAGAGGAGCCATGACGTTTGCGCTCTCAATACGGGACACTGCGACGTACGCCAGACAGATGATGTTTTCCACCACACTACTGATCGTGTTCTTCACTGTGTGGGTCTGCGGTGGCGGAACGACCCCCGTGCTGTCGCTCATGCAGATTCGGTGAGGCTCATTGGACTAAAATAAATGCTGGAAGCATTTTTTTCAATGTTTTTTTTTTATTTTTATTTTTTTCAAAAGTTCTAATGGAAAAAAAATCTAATTTTGAATAATAATGTATGTCAAATACTTGAGAGGATGCCAATAGATATGTTTCCGTCAACTTAATTTAATGCACACTTCAGGTTATTGCATAAGAAAAGATCAGAGCAAATCTTTTTTTCTCAATTTAGGCAAAAAAGTTTTTTTATATACAGTAATAATGGGTGGCACAAAGTCTCAGTGGTTAGCACTTTTGCCTCACAGCAAGAAGGTCACAGGTTCGAATCCCAGCTGAGCCAGTTGGCATTTCTGTGTGGAGTTTACATGTCCCCCCTCAAAAAATTCTTTTTTTTTTTTTTTAATTTGAACAAAAACTTTGTCAGAATTTGCCAGGGGTATGAATTAGTTCGGGCTTGACTCCATGTGATTTTGCCATAGCAGATCAAGTGATGGATGACTTTACTAACTATTGGAACAATTCCATTTGTGTCTCAAATTTAATTTTGTGTCTCAAATCTCATTCTGCAAACACCTGAGCAGAAGTCCATCATCAGCATGATTTTGCATAGTTACTTCCTAGAACTGCTTTACAAGGCTGTTTTCTCAAGCATCAGGCACTGCCTCCAAACACAAGATTACATTACAGACAGTTATTGCCTGTGGTGTTTCCCTGCTTACATAAAGATTCATTTTTAATAATAATAATAATAATAATAATATACAATGCTATTTTTGCAGGAAGTGAGAATTACATTTTCTATATTTACTTCTTTATTTGCGAATGTTTTATTTGATATTCTAGCTTGTGATTAAAATATAAATAGCCAACTATGATGAATTTTGATGAGAGTCCTTCGGAGTTGACTCCTAAAATTAAATGTGTATATTTTGGCTGTGAAATGTTGTCATTATGCAATTTTGTCATTTTATAGAGCGGAAACCATGCCTGGAATATGAACAGAAATGTTGTTGTTAATGCAGTGCCCTTTAATCAGATAATTTTGCATGTTTTTAATTGAATAATCATGTTGTAGTTATAAAATAAAGTTATAAAATAAAAGAAGTTATAAGAAGAAGTTATAAAATAAAGAAAATAAAGTTATCCTGAATTAGTTATGAAAATAAAAAACCAAGAAAGACAGAAAAAACGTCAAGTCCTAAAGTAGTTGAAATCCATATTATTCTTATATCTTGGTCTAAATGACATTATCTCTCCACAGAGTGGGAGTGGACACAGAACAAGATAATTCGGTAAGTTTTACTCATCAGCATAAAAACTGTTTATCATTCAAATATTTACTGTACAAATCTGGACTCATAAGGGTAGCATAACACACTATAGTAACTTTGTGTTTCCTCTCTGCTCATACTACAGGCTACAGCGGCGGATGGGATGACGCAGAGAAGTACCAAGCATGAGAGCGCATGGCCTTTCAGACTGTGGTACACTTTTGACCACAAGTATCCTTCAGTTCTGATGAGTCATTCAGCATTTAAATGAATAGTTTGTCCTGCATGAGTCTTGTGTTGAACACTAAAGCAGTTACTTTGAAGAATGTTGTTAATCAGACAGTAGCCAGTAATACCCATTGACTTCTATTATATTTGTTTTCTACTGTAGAAGCCAATGAAAACAGTCAACTGACATTCTTCAAAATATCTTTTCTCATCTTCTTTGTATTCAACAAAAGATAGAGACTCCCACGGGTTTGAAATAACTTAAGAGTGAGTAAATGGTGACAGATTTTTCATCTCTTTAAGTTGTAATTTGTCACGTAATCAAGATTTATTTGCAGATGATATCTTTTTTTTTGTTAATATGTCATGTGTCAGATTAGACAATAGTAGTTGGCAACCACATTACATTGTATTTGTATAGCAATATGTCTTCGGTACAGCATGGTAAACAGTGGAAAGTGTTAATGTTCAGCTGTAAAAACTGAAATCAAGCTTCATTATATGGAATGTCATTTTTTATTAAATGACTATAAATGTATTAAAATATACATGTATGAAAATATAAATAGTTTTCAGTGATTTAACAACGCACCAATTTACAATTTAATAATTAGGGGCGCCACTGTAGCGTAGTGGGTAGTACGATCGCCTCACAGCAGGAAGGTCGCTGGTTCGAGCCTCGGCTGGGTCAGTTTGCATTTCTGTGTGGAGTTTGCATGTTCTCCCCGTGGTTACATGGGTTTCCTCTGGGTGCTCCGGTTTCCCCAAGTCCAAGGACATGTGCTATAGGTAAAGTGGGTATGCCAAACTGTCCGTAGTGTATGTGTGGGATTGAGTGTGTATGGATGTTTTCCAGAGATGGGTTGCAGCTGGAATGGCATCCACTATTTAAAACATATGCTGGATAAGTGTGGCGCTGTGGCGGCCCCAGATTAATAAAAGGTCTAAGCCGAAAAGAAAATGAATAAATGAATGATGAATTTAATAATAACTAGCTTATGAACTCATGCATTTCCTACTTGAACCTCCAGGGGGAAACCCTGCACTAGGATTATCATTTTAATAACCTGACAGTTTGAATTTTTAATTTATAAAATATTTAAATTGCATTGTTATTCCATTAAAATGCAAATGCAAACCCAATAAAGGACATAAGTACAAATAGACTTCCAAAAATAAAAATTGTAAATCATAAGGAAAAGTAATTAATAGAAACAATTCATGATGTATAAGACATGTCAAATTTACAAAAACAACAACTTTGCTGTTTAAGTGTCAGGGTTAACATAAAACCAGTTTGTTTTGATGTATGTATTGATTCTAGTATAAAAAAGGATTATAAAGTTAGACTGATATTTAGACTTAATGAGCAGTATGGACTTCTTTAGATGTAATTAATAATAAACAGGAATGGTATTTATTTATGTATGTCATTTTAGCTAATGTTTAATCCTTAACAAAGGGGTTCAGTTATTTAAAGCCCTTCCTTACTCACAGCGGGCCTCCTCTCACAACCACTCTTCCAGCCTGCTGTGGACCAATCGCACGCTGTTTAACCAGCTCACAGGCCTATGAGGTAAATCCTCAACAGTCTTACAATGACAGTCAATGTCAAGAGGATTGTGATACATTTTGGGCACAGGATAACTTGACATAATAGGATATAATGTTATAATATTGAATAAATATTGAATAAGATGATTTGGAAGTAAGAGTTTACCATGCAAAGGGGGAAGCACTTAATTTATTCCATTGGTTATGGATTTCTGGATTATCATGAAATTTTAAAAGGTCTGTTCCAGACATCGAAAGCCAGGGAAGTTTTATTTTTAAAGTATTGTTGGACAGAGTCACAAAACTTATGCTATATTGATGTTCGTATTCGCAGCTGTATCCCATATAGACTTTACCGTGTGATCGGCCCCTAAGTGTGTGAACCATCTCCCTCTCCTTTTCTCCAGAACGCCGGTCAGCTGCATGATGAGGACACAGAGCTGATTCTGAATGACAGCAGTGGTTTGATGTACAGTGACATGACGGTCAGCACAGATGTCCACGGCGTTCCCACCACCTCCTCCAGTCAGGCGGGCCTGTACTCTCTCGCGGGAACCTCAGACGACCCTCTGGAACGGGAGCTGGCTTTCGGAGGCACCCGTCTGGTGTTGCCCACAGATGAGCCTCTAGACCCTCTGACATCATTTCCTCCTCCTCCACCATCGCCACCCCTGTCAGACCCACTGCGCCACAGAGTCTGAGCCTGCCGGACCTCCTGCCCTCTGTCTCAGATATTAAGTTATTGGATTATTTATGCTTTTATTGATTTATTACTTTGTGCCATGTACACTGCTGATCAAAAGTCTGGGGTCGGTAAGACGCCTATTCTGCTTCCGAAGGCCGCATTTATGTGATCACATATACTGTAATAATAGTTATTTTTTTATATTTATTACATTATTATTAATTAAAATATTATTACAATTTAAAAAGACTATTGAAAAGTAAATTTATCATTAAAATAGTTGAAGTAGCTGTATTTTTCATCAAATAAATGCAGTCTTGGTGCCAAGCATACACTACTTTTAAAAACATTTTTAAAGTCTTTCTGATCTCCAAACTTTTGTCTGATAGTGTATATTTATTTATTTATTTGTCTAGACACTGTTGTGCTATGGTTGTGGTGGGTAATCCTAATTTTCACCTAATAGTTTCTTCAAAGAAAATGATATATAGGCCTATATATAATAATTCAATGTGCCACTAAAGATTCTAAATAAATTGTGTTTAAGTAGTTTGTAGTCCAGACTGAGCATCTGCATCTGTTGCGAATGCAGTGATGTGTCTGGATTGATCATTTCAAGTCATAACTTGTGGATAAACCTCTATAAATAAGTGCCTATGTCCAGTTTCCTGGTGTTTGTACTGTGCTGATTCATCATTACCTCATTAACATTTAACTAAGAAAAAGAGATTTCATACTTGCGAAAAGAAGTGACTCATTTTTTGAAAGTGTTTTGTTACTGTTCCACACCCATTGGCCCTCTAATAAATGAGACTTGATGTATTTTTTAAGCCAGTCTTGACAATTATTTCTTAATATATTGACTACGCTTTTAATATATACTGCTTATTTAAAAAAATACTCTGCCGCTGATATCTAATTTTTACAACTAAATACTCTACATGATGACGCAAAAACTACTTTAAACGCGTAAATACTTCCTTATACAAATATTCAAACCTTAGTGACTTACTTTTAAGTCTCCTGATCCACATAATTAAGTTAGCTTTTGCGAGAAACAAATAAATGATCTGCCATTCCTTCCATCTGCACTCATGAATTCTACAACGGTAAAGCTTCTTAATATTCATAAGCCAAAGTTCGTCATTGGATAGTAGCTGCGTGACGTCGACGTTTTCTAATTAACATTCAGAAGAAGTCCTGCGCGATTGGACGTCTAACGTAGGACGTTAGCATGGATTAATTCATATTCATGAGCTGCGACTTCTGGACAACACCAACGCAACATCGAACCAAGTGCAAAAGACTTTGCTGTGTGGCGCCAGTGTCGACTGGACAGACTCAAGAGGAGGTAAGTTTTACCTTTTCAGTCTAAGGAAGACACGTTTGTGTAAATTATGTTCTCTTAACGGTCGAAGTTGACCAAAATCGATCAAGATTCAGAATCACAGGACGTGCCAGTCTGACTGTATGCAAATACATGCAAAGATGTGTCTTGAGACAAACGTTAAATAACAGACGCAATAAATAAGGGGAAATAATAATAAATAAGTGGAAATAATGTTTATTGTTATTTATTTCAGTGAGTAGATAGCCTAAATACATTTAATAAAAGTATTTTATCTGATTTGTAATCAGTTTTTAATGTTGTTTGATAAACAGAATTTTCACCTGCAATTTTAAATTAAACATCCTTCCTTACACTTTTCATAACATCATATTTTTAGAAATGGCTTTAGCTGCTTATTAATACAGTACATCTGGCCAATGCAGTCTCTACTTTCTGCATGTAAGCTACTGTATTCTGTTTCAATTCATCTCAATGAGCCTGTATCGGTGAGTAGTTCTGCGTGTGAAATGCACTAATGTAAGTACAGTAACATTATAATGGGGCGTTGGCGGCAGGAATTTTTGCATGTTCTTTCAGCCCTCAAATCTGTTTCTTATTAAAGATTTTCACTCTGAAGATCCAGCCACATGTTTAAGGCATGGACTGATGGGCTGAGAGGCTCTGCTGGACAGTCTGTGTCTAAATTATGTGCAGAAAGGAATTCATCCCATGAGAGTGATGTGAAATATCTGATATCGTTCTTTGATGTCCTTAATTCCCTGTCATTAACTTTTGCACATTCCGGAGTAGTAAAATACACAGGAAGATTATTAGGTTATCAATATGGTATGCAGTATTTATTTAGCCTCATATCAATTTTCCCATTTGGACTTTTGTGTTTTTGTTTTTTGCTGTCTGAAGGCGATTTTTGTATTTACAGACACTATTGCAAAAAATAAATAATTTTTTAATAAATATATATATGCAAATGAATACAATTTATAACAATAAGATTAACACTGACATGATGCATATTTAAAATAGGAAGCAAACTCCCTGTACAAAGGCAAGTAAAGTATAAAGTAAAGAGACAAGTATTGTATTGTGTCAGAGCACATGAACGGTCTCATGTGTTTAAGTCACAGCCTGCAGGACTGGTTATGAATCAAGACTCAGTCACAAAAAAACTTCCAAATAAATAAAGAAAAATTTAGCAACTGTTACAAAATGTTTTAGTTCTTCTGTAATGTGAAAAAATTGCTGTTAATTTACTCCCTCTTAGGACATCCATAATGTCAATTACATTTTTATTCTTTTCATTCGACACTTTTAGTTTAAAAAAAACATGACCCTTGGTCATTTATAAAATTCAAGTCAAAGCCATATTAAGTCCAAAAAGCTTACAGTCCAAAATAAAAATTAAAAAAGCCTGGTTCATGATGATGCATTGACATCTCATGAAGTGAAACAACTGGCAGTTGCAAGAAACTCAATGCTAGTTATTACATTATAATGTTTTATCCACATCCTCAACAGTGTGGAGCAGAAGCTGTGGATTAACAATAATGTCAGATTCTTGGATAGAGCTATCATTTAACAGCTCCATCCGGAGCCAGAAGTAAAAAAAAGAAAGAAATAGTCTTGCCTGTGTTTTTTTTTTAATAAAGTATAAAACTATACCTTTAAGGAGCTCAAAATTATATAAAAAAATAACATTTACCATCATGAAATGGTTCATATTCTCCTGGTACCATTAGCACAGTGGGGACCTGTAAAACATTTGCAGTTCCTTAAATGTCAGGTGAAGAGTGATTCACTTCCTCCCCATTTTTTCTTTGTTTTTAAACCATATGTTGAAACATTTGGGTAAGAACTCAGGGGGATTTGTTGTGTTTTTTGGAGTTTTCTCCTGTATTCCACTGCTACAGCATGTGTATTTGATGATGTATACAATGAGCAGTTCTGTCAAACAGTTTGCGTTGGGCGTAAAGGGTGATTGTTACACCATAGGATCTGTTTTAGAGTCGATAAATAATAGCTTTTACCCATGTACCAGAAGTAAAAATTCCATTCATTTTCTCAATAGAGAAATTGATTTTTAACAGTAGCTGTTGAACATTTAAAGATTAACTTGTTGTGAGTTCTAAGGTTGTTAATCAATTGCGTATATTTCCAATAACTTTAAACGAACCGTTATATATCACTTTGTCATTATTTTCTCAGGTTGTTTTGGGACAAGACTTTTAAAAAAATCCCTATGGGATAAAATGCTTAAATACCCAGTGATGCTAAAAAAGTGGACAAGAACTAATGATCTCTACTGTTTTTGGAATTTTCTGATTGGTCAATCTCACCAACAGTGTCTGACCACTTTTTAATGGCCTTGTTTCTCATAGAAATTTTACCAAAAGATTTTCCCAAAAGTCTTTTTTTAAAGACACAAAAAGTAAGATTTTTTTTATTGAAATATCCAAAAACCACAAGAACAGTGTCATATTCTTTGCTGACTTATGTACTTAAATTATACTAAATGTCCCAAATACACAGACATCACACACCCTCAATTACCAGTTTGGTTTTATTGAAAAGAGAAAAACCAAAGATGCTTTAATATGTTGTACATTTTATTAGATTGCACAGAGCAGTATTTTAAGAAAACCTTAAAATGTATTTAATATGATAAAACAGTGCAGCTTCTCCCCGTGTGATCATGAGCAGAAGAAATGGTAGCGGTCAGCTGTGGCATAATAAAAGCTCCCCGCTTTCTTTCCACGTTGCACTCATCTCTTATCAACAGTTGCTTCAGTGTTCTTGTTTCACTCAAGTCTCATAATGTAATTTAATGAAGACATGATTCCAAACTCAGTCATGGCGTCATCAAACTATGCCTTTGTTTGTTGTGAATATGTGTCTTCTAGTGGTGAAAACGACATACTGTGCCTTTAAGGAGTTAAAAGCCAAGAGCCAAAACACAAAACTAGCTTTGAGGAAAATCACAGCACTCCAAACTTTGATCTGACCATTTTCAGTTCCATCAGGGAAAGATTTAAACAAATTAAAATAATGGAGAAATGTAAATTAATCCCATTTAATGCAATACATGCACATACTAACAATTATAGTTTAATGAAATTATAATGGTTAGTATGGGGAATAGTACTAATAGTACTACTAATCTTAGGGAATAGTCTTTTACCTTGAACTCCACTGTTAAACAGGAATGTTTACTACATAATTGAGAAATGATGTTAGCTGTTGGCTTCAACAACAGGATAGACGATCTATTAACAGCCTTAAAGTAAATCTGCTTTTAATGGTTTACACATTATTGTTAAAAATTACATCAAAAAATTAAATGAATGTGGTTTTTTTTTCTGTATAGAATGGACTAGGAATGCAGGACTGTTTATAATGCAGTGATTGAATGAAATATTCTGTAAAGCCGTGCAGTCAGTGCCATGTCTCTTTAAAAAAGAAACATTATATATTTGTATGGCTTTGTAAAAGCATCAGAGTAATTATATAGTGGTTTAAAAGTGGCCCCAGCTTAACCCCAGTTGCCCAGAGAAGGAACGGTAGTCTTGTTTGAGTTTCCTCTTGGCGAGGGTGTATTTAGTGCAGATGAAGAGGACTAGGGTTATGCCGCTGGCCAGCCGTCTCGCCTGTTCTGCTTACCGCCGCTTCACATTCTTCCTGTTTCCAAGCTTTCGCCACATTCTTCAGCAAGCTGATCATGCCAACACAACACTCTGCCAAGACCCTCTCACTTCCCCAGCTGGACTTATTCCATTATTTTACCCATTTCAGATGACCCAAGTTGACTGACCAAGCCCATTTGTGAATTAAAATCGATTAATAAAAAAAATCCGACATACACTACCAGTCAAAAGTTTACCATCAGTATGATTTTTTTGAATGTTTTAAAAAAGAAGCCTAGTCTGCTCACCAGGGCTGCGATAAATACAGTAGAAATTGTGAAATATTATTACAGTTTATAATGTATTTCCGCTTTTAATTTATTCATGTGATTTAAAGCTGGGGCGCCACGATGGCCGAGTGGTTAGCACGTTCGCCTCACAGCAAGAAGGTCGCTGGTTCGATCCCCGGCTGGGCCAGTTGGCATTTCTGTGTGGAGTTTGCATGTTCTCCCTGTGGTTGCGTGGGTTTCCTCCGGGTGCTCCGGTTTCCCCCATAGTCCAAAGACATGCGGTACAGGTGAATTGGGTAGGCTAAATTGTCCGTAGTGTATGTGTGTGAATGACAATGTGTGGATGTGTTTCCCAGAGATGGGTTGTGGCTGGAAGGGCATCCGCTGCGTAGAACAAATGCTGGATAAGTTGGCGCTGTGGCGACCCCGGATTAATAAAGGGACTAAGCCGAAAAGAAAATGAATGAATGAATGATTTAAAGCTGAAAAAGCTTATTTAATGTAGTTTAAAATGTTAGTGATTCAATATATATATTTAAAGATATATTTGTAGCATATATACACCAGTCTTTAGTGTCACATGGTCCTCCAGAATTCATTCATTATGATTTGCTGTTTTTTTATGATCCGTAATTACTTCTACTCCATCATTGATAATTTTTTTTATAATTACTGTATTAGTGTTGATTGCATTATTTTCCTGCTCCATATTTTTGTGGAAACTGACACATTTTATTTTTGAGGGGGCTTTTTTTTTTATTAAAAGGAACAGAATGACAGCTTATATTTTGAATTAAATCGTTTTATTTATGTTAGAAATGTCTTAACATTTACTCTTGAACTATTTATTGTCCTTGTCCTTGATGAATAAAAGTAATTTTTTTTTTTTATTGTAGGCTTCAGTTGTGTACACTGTAAAAAGCGATTAGTTACTTTACTTAAAAAAGTGAGTGATAGTGAGTTATATGTCTTGTGAGTAACTGGGAACTTTTAAGTTGACTCATATAGTTTGTTTACTTTATGGGTTTACTCATTCTTTAAAGTCAACTAATCGCTATAAACGTAACAGTTTTATTCACTTTTTTAAAATAAAGTCAACTAATCACTTTAAAAGTAACAGGTTTACTTACTTTTTTAAGTAAAGGGCAACTAATAGCTTTAAAAGTAAAAGGTCTTTTTCACTTTTTAAGTAAAGCCAACTAACCGCTTTTAAGTAAAGTCAACTAATCGTTATAAAAGTAACAGGTCTACCTATTTTTAAAGTAAAATCAACTAATCACTTTTTTTTTTAAATAATGTCAAATAATCGTTTTAAAAGTAACAGATTTACTCACTTTTTAAAGTAAAGTCACACAGTAATGTCACACAGGAACACAGTTTCCACAAAAATATTTAGCTTTTTGACTGGTTGTGTATGCAGTATAGCGTTCAACCATATGCAAAAATGCACTCATGCATGTGGTTTTTGAATGCAGTAATTACAGTAAAAGCGATGTTTTGCGCTAACCAGCTGGTGATGTCATCGACCAAAGTCTAATTTGGTCGCCTTCATCATCTCCACCGCACCATTTTGTGAGCCTGCGAAGAAAAATAACTTGTTAAATGCATGCAAAAATGGGGAAAAAACATGCTCAGTATCAGAATATTACTTTTCTCTTCTGCTGAAGTCTCGCAGGCTCTCAAGTTCCCTCATATCGCATCAGCCAATGGGTCGCAAGCAGCATGACTGCTCCAGTTCTTCCTCTGGTTTGCTTTGGCCCGACTGTGTTCCAGATGCTGGTGCATGAGGTCATCCCGAAACCAGATTCCAGTCTCAACAGTCTGCCATCTCCCTGGAGAGCACATTAAATATTTGACTAGAACAGGGGTCTGTCAGTTCGCCATTACATCAGCGTCTGTAAAAGTGCCCCCTTTTAGGCTTATCTGCGACCCGTTTAGTGGGTTCACTTATTTGCTCTTTATTTGGTTTAAATGAGCGGTTTGCTGTTAATTACAACCCAATGAATGGATGTGTGGTGTAGCTGTTACCATATGTGCTGTGATGTAACATGGGTTTGAATCTGGGGTGGGGTTTGGGAAAGTTTAATTAAAAAATATTTTGGAAATTGTTGGCATAAAGGATATGTTAGTTATAAGAATTCAGAATTAAATAATAATTTAGAGCATTTAAAAATATAAAATAAAATAATATTAAAATGCATGAATGATTAACTGTTAATAGAAAGTTTTTTTTCAGCTTAAATGCATGGTTCATACGGTCATGGAAAACCTGGAAAAGTCTTGGAATTTTGACATGACATTTTCCAGACCTGGAAAAGTTTTGGAAAAACAGAAAAATCTACAAAGTATTGGAAAAGTCATGGAAATTAGTTTAACAAATTTCTGTATACTTGAATTAGGGCTGCTCGATATTGGAAAAATCTGACATTACGATATTTTGTATTTCTGTGCTATATATTGCGATGTGAATACAATTTCACCACATGATTTAACAGGTTTATTTGGACTGATTGGGGGGGTTGTAGAGGAGTGAATCTCAAATAATATATAACAAATGAATTACAAGCATAGATAAATAAAATATATTAAAGATAAACGTGGAGTATAGTTTTCAGGTATTCATTATTCAGAAACAGATATTGACTAATCAACACTGCATAGTCTTCATTGTAGATTATTTAATCTTTATTAAAGTTACCAAAAATTTCTTGTCGCCGCATGTTTTTGAAAAATTTGAAATATTGAAAATGTTCACACAGTCACAAGCCTGAAAGTGATAGTTTACTCAAAGATTAAAATGTATTTACTATTTACCCACACTTCACTTGTTTCAATACTATAGGAGTTGTTAAATTATATTCTTTTTGTGTTTATTAAAAAAAAAAAAAGAAAACTCATACATGTTTGTAACAAGTGAAGGGTGTAATGAAAATGGCAAGTCATTTTTGGGTGAACTATCTCTATGAAAATGCAGATGTTAAGCTTTTACTCCATTATGATTAAACTCTATATTAAACTATAATCCCAACATATCCTGCAAATAGCATATTCTGTGATGTGCGGATGCACACATTGCGATATTGATGCTGAAACGATATATTGTGCAGCCCTAACTTGAATATGGGTTAGTTGCCTTTACTGTACTTCTTTTCTGTCCTCGGCCAAAAACTTACTCTCACATTGTTGTAAGCATTATCAAAAATAATTTTACATAGATAAAAAAACTAATTTAAACAAAATAGATTGTTGAGTGTTCTATGATATAACATCCTTGTTTTTCATATTATTTACCATGTATATGTAGACATTACATGAAACATTTCGTCATGAAAATGTTCTTAAAAGTTCTGGAGAAGTCTTGGAAAAGTCATGGACTTTTAGTTGCAAAATGTGTACGAACCCTGTAAATGTCTGCTTGTTTTAAAAATATTAAAAAGTACAAAAATGTCTTAAAACAGAGAAAAATAATCACCAGAAATAATAATAATAATAATAATAATAATAATAATAATAATATAAAAATAAGAAATGATTTTAAAAAATCCCGATTATAAAATAAAAAATTTGTATTAATGATGATAATATTCCTTAAAACAATTCCTTTCATCAATAAAAAGTCAAAATGAAACAATAAAACATTTATGACTAATAATATTCATAATAATAATAGCATAATGTCTCAATTTTTTTTACTTTTTCAGAAAAAATAAAAGCATTTTTAATTTTGTAAAATTATTAAATAAATTAAATAATTAATAAATTATTATTTAAATAAATTCAATTATTTATTATTTATTAAATTAATTCCAAATAAAATAAAAAACCTTCTTAATAATGAAATAATGAAAATATGCATAAACTATTGCTTTACTTAATGCCCAAAGAAAAAAATAAAGGGAAAGTTTTTTATTCATAAATCTTTTGCAGAAAAGCTAAATGTTCCTCTTTAATTGCTTCTTGAATCCAGCCCCTGTTCACTTTTCTCCTCAGAAATTCCTGCTCTCACTTGACTGTCCCATAAAATTGCCATAAATCCAATTCAAAAAGTATGAGCTGGTGATCTTTGAGCTTTAGCATTAAAACGGAGCTAAAATGTGATTCCTGGATGTCTATCTGGTCTTTCATTAAAGTTAACCGACCAGGAAACACAGAACTGAAAAAAGCATCATGAACAGCACATTGCTGAAGCCTTCTGGAAAAACAAGGTCACTTTTGCCAAGCCCTGCAACAGTATCCAGCATATTTAAACCTCATTACTGTTCACATTCTTCTCTTGTGTCCATTAAAAAAATCAAAACAATACTTCTGCTTGTCTAAAACAGACTGGAGGTTTGGTTTTAGATATGTCCTGGGTCAGTAACAAACCATTCACTAGAAAAATAGGGCTGTAGAAGGTGGAGTTTATTTTTTGTTTTGGCAGTGATGTTATAAAACTTGCGGAGAACTTATTTATGGACTGCACAGGCCAACGTTTCATTTAAAACTTTGAGATCTACTGGTTCCCGTCCCATAAAGGATGTTAGCTAAGAGTTCAAATTTGCAAAAGAGACAGGAAAATAAATGTATTATATTTATCCTCAGCCTTTGGGACTTCATGTAAATCAGTCAAATTTGTCATAGTGAAGCCTTTATTTAGCTGACAGAAAAGGCACCTGGAAGCTGTTCGGATATTGTGCTCGCTAAATAATTAACCAGACATGTAGGCAAGACCCAATGCAAAGTGTTTCAAGAAGCTTCCCTCTTTAAACATCGTCAAAGAACTGTTAACATTCCTCATCTCGCCACATGCATACCAGGCATACTTCTGCACGCATATAGAAAAGAAAAACAACACGATCAAATGTGTGCCCACATGCACGTAAACATGGGCATATTTGCTTGAAGCATTTACTCAAAATTTAATAGAAGCATTGGTCCATTTACTCTCAAGTCATTCAAGATGCAATTTTTTTTTTCAGAACAGTGATTAAAGTCTGTGAGACCTAAAAATTTACAATGTTTATTTTGCTAGTGCACATTGTTATTCTTTAGGAGGTGAACAATAAATCATGCAAGTTAATACACTGAAACTAAAAATTTGTTTTGGTAATGTTCAATCAATGTCTGACCATTTGCTTCTGTGTTGGGACTGGCGGTCCTTCTCTTTTGACATCAGTTTGACAGCTTCAGCCATAATATTCTTCGCCAACGCCCCTCTTACTACATAAGTAATCGCATACTTTCATACTATATAGTCAGCTAATATCAGTATGCGAGCTGAGTAGTATGTCTGTATTCAAAGAATTTGAAAAACAGTATGCGAGAAGTACTCAGATGACCCACTACTTCCGCCGAGATTCTGAAGTATGCATCTGATGCATGCTACAATATCCCATGATACAACGTGAGAGAATTTATGAAAGGGAGTGAAGTGACGCAACTGACATGGGTAGGTCACATGATCATGACAAAATGGCGGATGTAGTACATCCGAGTTCCATTCATACTCACATTCATATATAGAATGTACTTTTCTAACCGTCGAGTAGTAAAATACAATTCAAATGCAGTACGATTTTGGACACAGTCATTGATGTGTAAAACAAAAGCCACGTCACCTACTCAATATTCAGCTTTAGCCAGAAGTACATCAGCCTACTAAATTAAAAGTCTCAGCAACTTCCAGTTAAAGATTTTTAGCTGAAATAGTGGTCTTCTTTAGTGATTCATAAAACGCTTTAGTCAACAACAACCATTCCCAATCTCATGAGGAAGCCTAACTATTGTCAAAAAAGTCATTTCATAAGAAAATTAACATACCATTTTTGAAAGGAGGCATGCCCCAAAACCAGGGGCGTTGCAACCGGGGAGACGGGGGGATGCGGCCCCCTCACTTTTAGAGACAGACCATTTAGAAACAGGTAATTAAGAATGTAAACTTTTGGATTTTATACAGCTGTCCCCCCCCCCACTTTTAAAATGTCCACTACGCCCCTGCCCAAAACCCCTTCCCACCCCTAAACCCAATCACTGAGGACGAGCAACTCATGCTAAACTGTATAGTATAAAATTTATACAAATTAGCCACTAAATCAAAAAGTTTCTGTGAGATTAAAAATATACTGTATATATACAGAGGAAATTAGATTAATGCTAGTGGCTTCTGACTTTTGCACGTATTAATTATGTCTGTTTTGTTGTTGTTGTTGTTTTTTTCTTTTTCGAATGAAAGTTTTGGCTAGAATTTTTTTTAATGTTCTGCTGAGCAAAAAAGTAATCTTGAATGGCCTCCAAGGGGGAGCTAATTACAATGTACGATTATGGGGTGAACTTTAGCTATGTCTTAAAAATTTCATTCCCAGGAAATGTTTGCCAACACGTCCACATTATTAATAACTAGGCCTACATGGGAAAGCTCTCAATGACGGTTTATTTTGGCAAGTAAAACAATATTCAACTCAGGCACTATGACAATACGATCCGGTAATGTTTATAATCCGATATATCTCGAAACAAATTCAATTTTTATTGTATTTCCTGTACTGGTGCGAGACATAATTTGATTTTAAGCATGAATGCGTGCGGTGAATGTGCTGTTTAATTATTACCGAATAGATTTATCATCTTGTTGAAGAAAGGATCTGTCTTGCTTTCATCTCGTCTGTCTGCCAGTCTGCTTTACAGCTGAACTGAACGCGTTATCAGATCGAGATAAGGCTTAAGCACAATAAAAAACATGTGCTGTGTGCTGTTGCCTATGGTTACATAACAACTTAAAGTAATTTAGCTCCTCCGCCTAAGGGAAAACGGAACAAACACTCTCTTATCAATAAATTACCTCACACAGTTTCCTGAGGAAACTCTGAATGCTGCTGTGAACTTACACATGAGGGGTTGTGAGACAAACACCCTTTTTTGCAGTTAAGATCTGTTTCTCTTTCTACATTCATACGTCATGGTGTATTTTTTATGACCCAATTTTATAGGCTCTATGAGGTAATCGCTGTTATTATTTCTCACAGCTTTTCGCGGATTTATTGGGTGACTGACTATGGCAAGCCGGTCCAACTGTTTTTACTGTCGTGAGGACCTCAGTGGAAAGAAGTTTGTGAGGAAAGACGAGAAACAAGTCTGTGTGCGATGCTTCGACAAGTTCTGCGCAAACACCTGCACTGAGTGTCGACGCACGATCAGCACCGACTCCAAGGTTTTTTATGCCCTTGACATTAAACTTGTCTGGCAAGCTGTTTAAACATTAAGCGTTAAAAAATATATTAATATGCATTTTAATGATACTAGTGACTTGCATATTTTCCATTAATGGCTATAAGATTAGTGCTCATTAATTATAGTACATTAGTACATGATTATAATACATACACTAATACATTGTTAAAACCTACTTATTCTTCCTATTACCTACTTATTTGTTACTTGTACCATTAAATAAATTATACTTCTTCTTAATAGTCTTAAGTGACTATTTTGTTTTTTACTGGTAAAAAATAAATGCACATTCTGGAGAGATTTGTCTCTTAGATAGGCGTACCTATTTTTATGTTCTACTAAATACATTATCCACAAGACTAGTAGCCTACCTTCAATCTAAAAATGTTGTTAGTTTAGTTATTTCAACTCAAGAAAATTGGTAAAATATGGATAAAACCAACTGCACAATCGCCTCACAGCAAGAAGGTCGCTGGTTTGAGCTTCGGCTGGGTCAATTGGCATTTCTGTGTGGTGTTTGCATGCTCTCCCAGTGTTTGCGTGGGTTTCCTTCGGGTGCTCCGGTTTCCCCCACAAGTTCAAAAACATGCGGTGAATTGGGTAAGATAAATTGTCCGTAGTGTGTGTGAATGAGTGTGTATGGATGTTTCCCAGTGATGGGTTGCAGCTGGAAGGGCATCTTCTGTGTAAAACATATGCTGGATAACTTGGCTGTTCATTCTGCTGTGGCGACCCCAGATTAATAAAGGGACTAAGCCGAAAAGAAAATGAGTGAATGAATGAACATGAGTAATGACATTAGTGAACGTTGTTTATAGATAAAATGTTAAACAGCTTGCCATTATTGCCATTAGTCTGCTATTGCTCTTCAATGTCGAAGTAAGACAACGACATATGTAAGCTACTATTGTGATAGTTTGGCTACGTACAAACCAACATTACCAACATTTAAAAATGTGTCTTAGCAGTCAATATAACAGTATAAATATGCACAAATGTATTGAGTTTTTCCTTTTTTTATATAATATTTTAAAATGTGTCAAATACATTTACTACCCCTTTACTACCAGGTTGTTCAGATGTTTTAAAAGTTTGGCTGTATTTATTGAACAAATAGTATTAAAATCTAATTTATTCTTGTGCTGGCATAACTTCAGTCTTTATTGACAATCTGCTTATTTGCTGCTCAATTACAATTTATTAATATTATTATAATATATGCACAAATATGTACATTTCACATGGTTCTTAACTATCTAGGAGCTTCACCATAAGGGGAAATACTGGCACTCTGATTGTTTCCGATGTGCCAAGTGCTATAAGAATCTGGCCAAGGAGTCTTTCACCTCCAAGGACGACAGGATCCTGTGTGGGACGTGTAGCTCACGTGAGGATGCTCCTCGCTGCCATGGCTGCTACAAGCCCATACTGCCAGGTGAGGGACAGATATCTATTATTTTGCAAATACTTTATCACAACTATTACAGATATTATCATTTTTAAATGTGTAACTTAAGTGAGATGTAAGTTAAGGCTTTCTTTAAGACTTTTTGCTTATGTTACAGCCTTATTCCAAAATAAGTTAAATTCATTTATTTCCTCAAAATTCTACACACAATAGCCCATAATGACAATGTGAAAAAATATTTTTTGAAATTGTTGCAAATTTATTAAAAATGAAAAACCTGAAAAATCACATGTACATAAGTATTCACAGCCTTTGCTCAATACTGTGTTGATGCACCTTTGGCAGCAATTACAGCCTCAAGTCTTTTTGAATATGATGCCACAAGCTTGGCACACCTGTCTTTGGGAATTTTAGCCCTACCTCTTTGCTCTACCTCTCAAGCTCGATCAGTTTGGGTGGGAGGCGACGGTGTACAGCCAACTTCAGATCTCTCCAGAGATGTTCAATAGGATTTAGGTCTGGGCTGTGGCTGGCCACTTAAGGACATTCACAGAGTTGCTGTGAAGTCACTTCAGTCACTTTGGTCATTGTCCAGCTGGGAGAAGAACTGTCGCCCCAGTCTGAGGTCAAGAGCACTCTGAAGCAGGTTTTCATTTAGGATGTCTCTGTACATTGCTGCATTCATCCTTCCCTCTATCCTGACTAGTCTTCCAGTTCCTGCTGCTGAAAAACATCCCCACAGCATGAAACTGCCACCACCATGCTTCACTTTAGGCATGGTATTAGCCTGGTGATGAGCCTAGTTTTCTCCACATGTAAAGCCTGGCATTCACTCCAAAGAGTTCAACTTTAGTCTCATCAGACCAGACAATTTTGTTTCTTGTGGTCTGAGAGTCCTTCAGATGTCTTTTGGCAAATTCCAGGCTAAGGAGTGGCTTCCGTCTGGCTACCATACATGCCTGATTGGTGGATTGCTGCACAGAAGGTTGTCCTTCTGTAAGGTTTTCATCTCTCCATAGAAGAACGCTGGGGCTCAGACAGAGTGACCATCGAGTTATTGATCACCTCCCTGACTAAGGCCTTTCTCCCCCAATCACTCAGCTTAGATGGCCGGCCAGCTCTAGGAAGAGTCCTGGTGGTTCCAAACATCTTACACTTACAGATGAGGGAGGCCACTGTGTTCATTGGAACTTTCAGAGCAGCAGAAATTTTTCTGTAACCTTCCCCAGCCTTGTGCCTCAAAACATGGATCCTGTCTCAGAGGTCTACAGACAATTCCTTTGTCTTTATGCTTGGTTTGTGCTTTGACATGCACTGTCAACCCTGGGACATTATGTAGACAGGGGTATGCCTTTTCAAATAATGTCCAGTCAACTGAATTTACCACAGGTGAACTCCAATTAAGCTGCTGAGACATCTCAAGAATAATCAGTGGAAACAGAATGTACCTGAGCTCAATTTAGAGCTTCAGAATACTTATGTACATGTGATTTTTTTTTTATTTTCAGATTTAAAAAAATAAATAAATTTGCAACAATTTCAAAAAATCTTATTTCACATTGTCATTATGGGGTATTGTGTGTAGAATTGTGAGGTAATACATGAATTTAATCCATTTTGGAATAAGGCTATAACTTAAAAAAATGTGGAAAAAGTGAAGCGCTATGAATACTTTACAGGTGCAGTGTATAGGTAACAAAATTAATACTCGTGGCTGATGGCCATGTGCTGAGGCTGTGAATTAAAGTTTATAATGATGTAAATAATGTTCAATTTCTTACCCAGACTTGTTATTTCATTTAATAAGAACTGGATGTATTTTAAGGAGTTTTACGTTTGCTTTGCTTGTTTACGTTTTTTGATTCTCAAGGTTGCATTGACTTCCTTTTTATAAATCACCACAGATTCAGCTAACTATCTTCTTAAATGTTCTCCTGAGATTAAAAACACTTTGGATGGCCTGAGTAAATTAACAGCAAGTTTTCCTTCCATGTGTATTTTTACTGTCTTCTCTTTTACTTTCTTGTGTGCTTGATAGGCACTGAGAATGTGGAATACAAAGGCAACTCATGGCACGATGAGTGTTTCAAATGCTATCAGTGTCAAAAGCCAATCGGAAACAAGAGTTTCATAACAAAGAACAACAACGTCTACTGCAGCCCTTGCCATGAGAAGAAATTTGCCAAACAGTGCGCTTGCTGTAAGAAGGTAAAATAAAACTTGCTAACACTTTAGCTTAGGTCACAATTCACAGTATTAACAAACCATTACCTAACGCTACTGGCTTAATAAACTAATAATTAGCTGTTTATTAATAGTTAGTAAGGTAGAAGTTGAGTTTGGGTTTTGGGTAGGATTAAGGATGCAGAGTAAGATCATACTATATAACTACTAATGAATTGGTTAATATCCTAATAATAGACAGGTAATAAGCCAGTAGTTAATAGCATGAATTGTGACTTAAACTGAAGTGTTAGCAAATTCTGTTAATCTATTTTATATTTTTTTATTATTGTAATTAATAATTGCTTTTACAGTTCCAGTTTGCAAATTCACATTTTTTATATGAAATAAGAATAAAAAATAATAACTTTCACAAGTTGCCTCAGCCTATTGTTTCCACATGCTTTGGCCCTGTTCCTCCAGCCCATTACCACAGGAGGTGTGAATTACCAGGACCAGCCTTGGCATTCAGAGTGCTTTGTGTGCTCCTCCTGCCGAAAGCCTCTGGCGGGCACCCGCTTCACCTCCCACGAGGACAAAGTCTACTGCGTGGACTGCTATAAAAGCACTGTGGCCAAAAAATGCAGCGGTTGCCAGAACCCCATTACAGGTTTGAATGCACATATTTTACAATTCATTGTGCTTGTTGACACACCAACATAGTCAAACTGTGCTTGAAATGATGCGATTTCAAGACTTTTGGCCCTGATGTACATACATGTGTGTACACCTGTAGAACAAATTCTATCATCAGTACCCTACAGATTTTTCACATTACATATGTACAAGCAGCTTGCATATGTACTTTGAATTGTTTTTGCACTGTATAGTTTGTCGAAATGTATTACTCCACCACTTGAGAGGGTTCTGGAGAACACAGTTCGATAAACTTTGGTTCCATGAAAGACGAAGCAGGCGTTGATTATTGCTGGATTTCTTAACTTGTAATGTAGGCTGCACTCCTGAAGACCAAGACTTGTAAACATCTCCTATAAAATGCATGTTGAAATTAGACTAGCACATAAAACATGAACACAAAAACTTAACTATACAAATGCCTTTCATTGGTTTATTCTTATTGGAAAACATTTAAAAAGGTTGATCGTCAGACTGCCAATGGCTGGGCAGCGAGATTGAACTTAGAAGCCCTCACCGGCGGTCACATAAACGCATGGTAAACTGTTGAAAAAGCAAAAATTATTGTGTTGACGAGCGTTTGTATGAGAAGTTTAAAACAATAATTAAAAAAAATTCCCACCATTTTTTACTTTCTGCAAAGGTATATCGCTAAAAACAAACAGAAGAACAGACAGACAGAATTTGCAGAGAAGACAAATAAAAAAAATTGTTAAAAACTACTTTCCAACTTGAAATGTCTAAACTTTGATGCCTGATTATTCACAAAATATTTTGACAATTTAAAAAAAATGGCAGAACCTCGGTCAGCAAATAAAATAGACATGACATTTTGCAACGAATGTAAATACAATGTGAAGAAAGATAGCGATAAACGCTGTTTTGATAAATAGAACAACATGCCTAACATAAAGGGAGAGTCAAATCATATATTCATTTCTATAAAACTTTGTATACAGTACAAATTTTTTATCAAAGCAGCTTTACAGCGGTAAACGGTCTAAATCGTAGAATTAATTGTAAGTAAGTTCACTAAGCAGCACGGCAGGCTCGTCAATAGAGGCGACCTAGGTGGCTGTCTAGGGCGGCAGAGTGGTCAGGGCGGCATTCACGGCGCAACCTACAGCCATACCCCCCACCCCTGGTTTTTCGGATTTATGATTCATAGTTATTTTTTCTTACTATGGATGTCAGTATCTACTCGTTTCCAACATTTTTCAAAATATCTTTATTTGTGTTATACCATGTTATAGTAAAAAAGAATCTCATAAAGGTTAGGAACCACCTGAGGTTAGTTTTGGGTGACCTATATACCTTTAAAAGATGTCAAGTTTAATTTAAACATGCAGTAACATTAAAAAAAACATACCACAGCCAAAAAACCCTCCACTGCGCACCACTGAAGAACACACTTGCACTGACGTCTGTTATTCTCATTGAATGTTATATATTTGACTTGAACTGAAGTTGCAATTAAATCTCTTTTTGTTGTCCCACAGGATTTGGCAAGGCTACGAATGTAGTGAACTACGAGGGTGGCTCTTGGCATGATTACTGCTTCAACTGTAAGAAATGCTCCCTCAACCTGGCCGACAAGCGCTTTGTAGCTCACAGCGGACACGTTTACTGCTCCGACTGCTCCAAGAAACTGTAAACACTCAGAAGAGGAAGATTACTTTAGAAAGATATCAGCCTTCATTTGAATTTATTCAAAAATCCCACATAAATATGTTGAAGTATTGACAAAGGCTTCTGTTGTGTTGATTCTGGCTGGTTTTCGAGGGAAGTTTGATGTTTCCTGTGAGGAATGTTTGGTTTACCTTGAGGCTTTGATAGGAAAACTTATCCTCTCTTTTTCCAATGACCCATTTGTCTCATGAAAGATAGTAAGGCAGGAGGAAAGACAGATAAGAAGAGAAGTGTAAGAAAGTGAAGCCTGTTTTTGAGATGTATTGTTGTTTCATTTTACATTTCATGATGCCAATTAAAGCTTTGTGTTGGTAACTTTTATCCTGTAATTATGACTAATGAATATTTCAGTGATTCAGCAGATCGCTTCCTTCCTTAAAATATAAACTGTGCATATTTATGTCATTTTTTATGTAAAATACCATACTGGAAATTAAAATATGTAGGTTTTGTCTGTCTCCTTACTTACACATTATCATTAATGTAATTAACACGAATAATCCGTTTTCATTTCTTTGTATGAGCTGGAAAATAAAGTTAAGTTTCAGCTGCTAAGGTTCTTTGTATTTGTGTTTTTTTCTTACAACAGCGACATCTAGTGGCACAGTCAGTTGAACGCAAACGTAGAATTTAAGACCTCAGAAACTGCTTTTAAATTCTGTCTGTGTTGTTATTTTAACTTTACATTTGTATTTTAAAATATAGTATATATAAAATATTTGTGGCCTCAAAGACACAAATACGTTGACTCTAGGCTAGCTAAAAGAAATGTATCCATATATATTCAATCATGAAAGTTGGCGGGGTTGGTGAGCGGTCACAGAAAGAGAGCGGGAAAACAATGAGGTGAGATAAATAGCAAAACATTTAATGTATGAACAACAGTAAACAATAGAAAAACGACCTGTATTGATTTCACGTAGTGTTATTTTATTAAAGTTTCACATTCTGTAGGAAAAATTATGTGATTCAGCATTTGTTTGACATGTAGCGAAACATGAAACGTATCATTTTGACATTGACCAAAGACTAAAAAATATTGTATTAGTTTTAATGATTAGAGTTAAACGTCGCTACATATTTTTGCAGATTGTTAAAAATGAAGCTTTTTCACTTACCATAATATATAAAATTCCACAGCATTGTATTTTAAAGCAATGAATCTATAAATATCTATTAAGCTAACGCAAATTGGTCATTTTGTTGACATTTATTTTGTTGTTTTTATCTTTTCAGTTTTTGGCTGTTTTAATAGAAACAGTGTATATTTAGCAAAAATGTGCATAGTGATTATAAAATTTCACCCTCATTCCCTCATTCCAGTTTTACATTAGATACAAATATAGGTTGTTCAGGACAAGACATCCCCATTGGAAATAAATGTTTAATTCTAGTGCCATTTAAGTAAAAAGTCATACATTATATTTGTTAACAGGCTTACATTCATTCATTCATTCATTCATTCATTTTCTTTTCGGCTTAGTCCCTTTATTAATTCGGGGTCGCCACAGCGGAATGAACCGCCAACTTATCCAGCATCTCTGGGAAACATCCATTCACACTCATTCACACACATACACTAGGGACAATTTAGCCTACCCAAATCACCTGTACTACATGTCTTTGGACTGTGGGGGAAACCAGAGCACCCGGAGGAAACCCACGCGAACATAGGGAGAACATGCAAACTCCACACAGAAACGCCAACTGACCCAGCCAAGGCTCGATCCAGCGGCCTTCTTGCTGTGAGGCGACAGCACTACCAACTGCGCCACCGTGTCGACCCTTTGTTGGCAAATTATTATTATTGTTATTATTATTATTTTATTTATTTATTTTATTTATTTATTTTTTTTATTATTATTATTATTATTATCATTATTATTATTTGACACTGCTGCACAAAAAATGGTTAAAAAGTATGTTAAACGAATCAATTTTTGTTTATTTGATAGGGAGGGCGACACGGTGGCTCAGTGGTTAGCACTATGATGAATACTGATAAATAAAGGGACTAAGCCAAAGGAAAATGAATGAATATTTGATAGGAACAATGCAATTTAATTAACATTTTGTATTAATACAAAATGTAAAAAAGCCAGACTATAGCAACAATGCTAATTTACAGCCACATCGGTCTGATGTTGGTAAAGAAACTTACAGTATGCCATTGAAAGTATAAAGAAATAATGAGTTTTTTTTTGTTTTGTTTTTTTGTCATGGTTATTTTTGTCCTCTGTATGGATTTTACTTTATTAAATAGATGCACAAGAGTTAACCTCAAGGTTACATCAATTGTTTGCTGATCATATAATAACTATCCTGACTGATCATAAACAGTATAGCAGCACTTGACTTTATGAAGATGCTGTACACACGTCATGTACCCATTCACTGGTTCACTCTGTACTAATATGAAAAGAGGAAGATTGATGAGCTTAATGAATAACTGAAAAGGATTATGGGGTGGGGGGTGGCGTTTTAACTCAAAAACTCTCCCATAGTCATACCTTTCACGTCAACATACATGATCAAGCTCTGTCACTGTCCTGAATGAAGAAATGTCCGACAGGGATATCTGACACTAGTATGTGTTCAATCTGGTGAGTAATATTTTTTCACGCTGAATTCTGTTTGGTTTTCTATATAATCAAAAATATATATACATTATTCGACATAAATGTAATTTAAGTCATTATTTAATAAAATTTTATCGAATTCACAATCATGCACTTTTGTTTAATTCAGTTTTAACTTAGAGCGGCCATACAATATTTCAGTCAGGAATAATGAAGAATAAAAGGTTTTATATACAAACGTTTACAATTGATTTTGTCTCCAAAAAGATAACTCAAACCATTTTTTTTTTCATTCTTTTTCATGTTTATAGTGTACGTGTGTATATATGACGAGTACAGATGCAAAAACCTGTAAGTGCTATCTGGAGTTTTCTTACAATGAGCATTTTTCTCAGCCTCCTAATTTAATATTAAGTTATTTAATGTTAAAGGTAATGAAAATAACATATTCTTTGCAACAAAAGCAAAATTACTGAGACAAGAGCCTGAAAGAAATGCTCGTTTTAGAAGAAAATTTCAGATGGCACATAGATGTTTTGCATCTGAACTCTTCATTTATACAGTTAAAGGCAAAACTAAAACTATTATCTTTCTACCTACTCATCAAAAAAGTATGAATATGTACTTTATGTTAACTATATATTGAGAAATCTGTTTTAGCTGTTAATTAGCAGCAGAGCCTGACACATAAATAAGCCTAAAATGGTATGCTTCATTTTTCTAAGTTTATAGTGTGTATTACTATGATCATGTACATTTTCATTAGGGCAAGTCAAAGCAAAGCAAGGCCATTTACATAGCACAGTTCAAAAACAATGATAATTTGAAGTGCTTCACATAAATAAGAGGATTAAAAATAAAATAACCAAAAAATTAAATAAATAAAAACATAATTAAAATGATTTAAACTAATTAAAATGAATAAAAACAGAAAAAAAGAGAAAGATACTAAATGTGTATTTGTGTTTTTATTTTATTTTTATTTTTTGTGTGTGTTTTTATTTTTTTAATTATTATTTTTATTTTATTTTTATTTATTTTACTTTTTTCTTGTCTATTATCAGGTGGAGAATGGGAAAACACAGTGAGCAGGTTCAGGTCTTATCCATCTTCCTCATTCTGTCCATAATAAAATCGAAGGATGAAGGTACTATTGTGCAATATACAATACACACACACACACACACACACACAAAATTAATGATATACAGTTCTAAATCTGTATTAATATATTTATACTAATACATGTTTTATAAATCTCTCTCTCTCTCTGGTTCAGTAACTGCTGTTAGTCTGTGGGGGAAGAAGGTGGATTTCATGCAGAATAACTGCAGTTACTGGGAGCTAAAAAAGGAGCACAAATTCCCTGCTCTGAAAGCGCTCAGCGTGTGTGTGAACATAAAGAAGAAGCTGGGCAATTCGGACTGGACCGCCTTCATGTACCTGCACCCGGATAAGACACACACAGAGCTGGGAATGCGGGGTTATGGATCAGAGCTCCACGTCACAATGTTCGGCAGGGTCTGGATCACCCCTGAGGATCTGTCCTTGAACAACTGGCACTCCATTTGCATGACCTGGTCCAAGTCTATGACCAAGCCAAAACTCTACGTCAACGGGACTGAGATGGTTGTATATCCTCAGTCTAAAGATGTGGCTCTGCAGCCTGACTGCTGCACTGTGGCCGCCGGTGGCACTTTGACTTTAGCTGTGGCTCACTTTTTTGTGAATGACAAGTTCGATATCGAGACTGGCACTGATCTGAAGGGCAGCATAAGTCTGTTCAGGGTGTGGGGACACGTGCGCAGCGCTCAGGAAATTTCAGAAATGGCCTGCTATGATGGAGATGTTCTCCACTGGGAGGAACGAATCTGGAATAAAGTCAAGAACTGTCAGCCTTTACAAGATGTCACGCAAGAGTGTGGTAAGAGACACAAACATACCAACAACTATTTGTTAATGATGGGATTGTAATGTCTACTGCAGGTTCCCATACATTGTGTAGTGATGGTGGTAGTGGTGATGTAGCTCCATCAGGTCTTGGCACAGGAATTTTTAGTTATAAAAATGACCTAATTTAAAGGTTTACTGAATATTAATATTGTGCTATCAACTGAATAATCCACATATTTTATTTTTTGTCGTAGTTGTTTATGAGTACCATCTGTTCTTCAGAAACCCTCTCCAAAAATTACTTTATGAATTTGAGATCCATCTTCTCAAACTGAGGAACTTGCATGCAACTATTACAAAAGGTTCAAACACACATTGTTGCTCTATCTAGGTTTTTATATAAATATTACATTGAGATCAGTATATGTTTATATACACACAGTGCTCAGCATAATTGAGTACACCCCCTTTCGAAAATGAATATTTTTCTCAATTTCTGAGTGAATATAGCCAATATATTTTGGTGCATTTTTTATTAAACATTTCCTTCACCTAACATCTTTAGCAATACTGTAGAAAGATAATGCATTTCAATTCATACGAATTACTTGAAAAATATTAAAATGATTGAAAATAAACAACAATTTCAACATTTTATATATTTTTTTGTGTTTCTCTTGATTTTTCCTTATCTTGATCTAACTCGATTGCTGAAGGACTGAAATTGAGTTAAAACTGTCCAATGCATTATTAAAACTATAAGGATAGTGGAAAACTATCTTTAAGAAAGAAATGTGGTTGGAAAAAATCTTGAATGATCGAAATCAGTGATCATTTAATTGTCTGGTGAAATCCAAAGTGAAAAACAGTATTCGTGGTAGTGTTTAATATTGAAATTAAGCATATTTCCACATGCACAAGGCAAAGGTAACTCAAGGGATTGAGACTGAACAGCAGTGTACCTTTATTGAAATGATACCACAGCAAATGCGTTCTGTAATCAAAGCTAATCAAAGTCCAATGATATATTAGAATGGTACACTTTTTTGCATGGGCTGTGTATATAGCATAGAGCAATTCAATGCTCTGATTGACTGGTGAACATTCTACTGTAAGACATGCAATTACTTTCAGGGAAAGGCATGGCTAAATAAGTTACATGCATATCTTAAATGCGCTGCAGTTCCACTATATGGAATGATTTAAGTTATTGCACAGCTTACAGCTATAAAAAATTTATTAAATAAAAAAATATATTAATTGTCTGATCATTTGTTGTATTTTGAGTTGGATTGGATGCTTCAACTTAGTTGAAGTCAGAATTATCAGCCATCCTGAATTATTAGCCCCGCTGGATATTTCTCCCCCAATTTCTGTTTAACATAAAGAAGGTTTTATTTAAATACATTTAAAACATAATAGTTTTAATAACTACTGTATAATAACTGAATTCTTTTATCTTTGCCATGATGACAGTACATAATATTTGACAAGATATTTTTCAAGATACTAGTATTCAGCTTAAAGTGACATTTAAAGACTTAACTACATTATTTCTGTTAATTAAGCAAGTTAGGGTAATTAGGAAAGTCATTGTATAACAATATTCTGTAGACTATAAAAAAATATATCTTAAGGGGGCTAATAATATTGAAATGTTAGGATTTTTTTAATTAAAATTAATTAAAAAGCTTTAATTTAAAGCTGTTTTATTCTAGCTGTAATAAAAACAAATAAACTTTCTCCAGGAGAAAAATATTATAGGAAATACTGTGAGAAATTGCTTGCTTCTTTAAACATCATTTGAGAAATATTTGAAAAAGAAAAAATTCACTGGAGGACTAATCACTTTGACTGTATATTATAAAGAGCTTTTATGTCTCATTTTTACCTAATGCAATTTCCTTTTTTTTTCCCAGACTGGCCTTTTTATGAAGTAAAACTGGTGCTTCTTATTCTCCGTGAAGACGGAAACAAAACACATGATTATGATGCTAAAGAGGTTGCACAGCAGTTGGTGAGCTTCAGAAAGCACATGTTGAATTTTATCTGCTGCTAGTTCTGTGCAAATGCAAAATATCATTAATAACTGTATGTGCTTTCCTGCTCTTAGCTGACGCAAGCATTAGCAGAGTTGAAATTGTGGCCGACGTACATATATTTGAACAGTGTCAGAGTGTTTCCTAAAGGAGGGTAAGAGCATGTAGTATCTTTCTAAACACGGTACAAATGTTTTTAGACCAAGATCAAATGTACTCTCATCCTTTGACAGCTCTCAAACAGACCACAGTGGAAATCCAGAGGTGCGTCAATGATGTTAACATTATTATTACATTCAAAAATGAAATCCACTTTCTCATCAATATAATGAGATGATTTTCTCTTTTCAGAAGAGATCCATAACACTACGGTCCACCATGCCAGGACTCAGCCAGTGAGATTCTCTTGGAAATTCTATTTGTTCATTTCTTTTTTACAATCTACAAGAAGTGTGCTTTGAAATGTGCATTTTTTTATGTTTAATGTAATCTCAACTGAATCATCACAACTGAAGACAGGGTGGTACATATACAGTAGTACCTCCTCCCCTTTTAAAAAAACAAAACAGCCAATAGCGTTTAGTTTTTATCACAGCTCTGCCAGTGGAAATTATTGAGCTCAAGCACATTAAATGAAAAGCGAATGAGAAGAGTCTTGAAGGGGGTGGGACATGTCAGACACTATTTGATTGGTCAGAACATTTGATAAGAAACTAAAGTATGAGCATGAGGGGGGAAATCATTGATCCATTCAGGTGGAAGTGACGAACAGCAAGCTTTGATATTTATATATTCTAAATGCAAATTTTGTCACAGTTTTGGAGAACACTAGCTTTGATATTAACATCCATTATTTTAATTTCACCTTTAAGTTGATTTAACTGGATTATAATTATGCTTTTTACATTTTCCTTTAGTACGTGTTCTCTCTAAAGTGAGATTTATATAATATAATTTATATAAAATTTTATCTGAAAATCTGCAATTTACTTGATTATACAATACTGAATTCTTTGTTTGAACACACACATAATAACATCCACCCCAGAATTTATTTAATTCTCGCCAAGGCATGACGCAAAAGATTTCTATGTGAAAATTAGGTGATTAAAATAACAAAGCATTACAATGCATGGTGGTGATTTGCTTTTTGTTGCTAGAGTAAATTAGACCCAAGCTGCAAACATCACAGACATCTTTGGAAATGTTGTTTTAAAAAGCTTAATATAACATTTTTAAGTCCATCTGTGTATTTATTCATATTTTTGGGATTCAGAAGTGGTATTACAATGGCATTTACATTAATTAGAAATAGGTACAGATAGTCTGACGTCATGCTTGTGTTTCTTTGTAGGTTTGACTGTGTGGCTCATATTAACGTGATTCCTAAGGCTGATGTAGGACAAATACAGGAAGAAGTTTCTAAGGTCCTCGCCAAGGATCGTGAAATAGACCACTACAGAATATCTACAGATCCCAGCTTCATCTTCGTATACCCTCTTGGTAATTTGCTTTTTTATATCTTTTAAAACCAGATTTAATCAAATGGTCTATACCAGACGTTGAATTGAACATACATGACTCTACTCAGTTTTGCAACATTCTTCTTTGCTGTTAAACATATTTTATTGGACTGTCCTGCTTTGAATGTTAGACTTTTTATGATGTGACCTTATGTAAAGAGCTTTGTTAGAGTAGGTTTTAGAATTTTATCATATATTAATGTCAAAATCTGATTCAATATGACTTGCATTTGTTTGATTGATTGGTTTCTATTGGATTTATTATTATATTGGTGCCATTCTAAATTGTTTTTGCCGAGAAGATATAAAATATAATGAAATAAAAGATATGATACACTCTTAGAAATAAAGGTACGCAAGCTGTCACTGGGATGGTACCTCTTCAAAAGGTACACATTTGTACGTAAAGGGTCCATATTGGTATCTCAAAAGTATATATTAGTACCTAAAAATTTTAAGAGGAACACTTTTGTACTTTTTCGGTACTAATATGTACCCTTGAGGTATTAATATGGACCCTTTAGGTACAAATGTGTACCTTTTGAAAAGGTACCACCCCAGTGACAGCTCACGTACCTTTATTTCTGGGAGTGTACGACACAATACGATACAATACGGTTGTGGTAAATCATAGTCATAAGGCTCTTTCACATATAATGACTTTTCCAGAAAATTACCTGTAAATTACCGTGAAGAGATCATCTGTGAACAAGCCCTTTTTAAATATACTGGAAAATCAATCTGACAGTTTTCCAAAATGGTAAAGCTGTTGTGGTAATTCTACATCAATTCGCTGGTACAGTATGACTGTGAAAGTGGCTATAATCTACATCCAAATCAACATTTTTCCATGTTTTCTCATTATTAATACATGTATTATACACAGTCTATTTTTTATTATTCTTTTTTAGACCATCTCTTGCCAGATCCAGAAACAAAACCTACTACAAAAGTGACCACATCTTTTTCTCCAACTACTCAAACAACACCATCCACAACTGCAGAGCCGACAACTACGACCATTACTGCAAAAACAGAAAGCACAACAGCCATACAAATGGAAACAACATCCTCAGCTGAAACAACAAGTCTGTAGAGAAAATTTGGCCCTGTTTTCACCTGGTATTAACATGCATTTTCACTGATGCAATCACAAGTTGTCAGCTAAGATACATTAACATTTTTATTTAGTATTTAAATCCATTCAAATGCGTCGTTTTAAATCTTATCAAGACCCTTCATTTTTGTCTCCTCATGCTTTTCAGCACATTTACAGGATCATTAAGTGTGATGCACCAATGACCAAACCCATGGTGCACAGCTAACGAATAAAAATGATGGGGATGGCAACTAGGATTTTTTAGATCATAATCTGTGTCTTGGTGTAATACCACAAAACATACATACCTTTTTTTCATGTGATTTCTCAGAATACATTCTGTTTAACCAAAATTATTTAAATGGTACCCCAGGTATCTAAACTTGTATGGCTTAATATAACATAAATAATGTCTCTCAATGAAATATAAAGTCGAATCCCAATAGAAGACGTATAAAAATTCAAGATTTATTTTGGACTATGGGGGCTGCCAATATTTTAGGTGTACTAAGTAAGTCACAGATGCAGCCTGGAGCTACGTTAACACAACTTGGAAATTAAAATCCTGATATGATGCCACGTTGTACCACTTTTGGTTTTAATTTTCAATCAAAGACGTGTGGATCTAACTTTAAAATGTTAACTGCTTGGGAAATCCATGTTGAGAAAAGACACAGAAAGAAAATCGCTAGACAATAAATATGCCGACGCTTGTCTACATGTGTCTTTGCTGCATTCAATCATAATTGGAGAAAAATTGACACTTAAGACAGCAGTGAAACTGACCTTTGATTTCATCGAAAAATAACAGCAGTCCCCATTGTCCAAAGTATGTATAAAATAATGTGGAATTTTTTATTATATAAATTTATCATTTTTTCTACATATTTCATTAACAGACATAATTTACATACAATACTTGATACTCAGGATTAATCTACAAAAGCAATACAATCAATAGTATCTTTGACTATGTGGAAGTAGTCTTAAGTGGATGAGCTCTAAAACTCAATTATTTTTATTGTCATATATTTGCAATAGTCTTTTGCACAGGGACTTTAAATGATTCAACCCAGGCGCTTCAGATGAACTGTTACTATAACTTGTAGTTTGTGTAAAATCGATGATCTTCACCGCCTGATTGGGATACAATATAAAGTTTCACACAAGAAACACTGCATTACATTTCTTTTGTTCTGTGCCGTTTTTAAACATGAACCTTAATCTAACCACTGTATTTTCAGTTTATGTTTAAACAGTCTTTCATCGCTTTTTTTAGCTTGAACAACTAAATGAATGCTTAAGTCTGTTTAACTGACTATATTTTGATTAAATTACATTATTTATGCTGTAAAGGGAACTTTTTGAAATCAAAGACAGTCTATCAAGCTTTTACCTGAAGTTTATCAGTGGTTAAAAAACACTTCCATCCATAAAGCCTATTGGATTGTCAAAAACTCATCTTAATATCAGGTGTTAACAGGGCCTGTATATATCCATTTGTCATTTACGGACACAGCTATATGCAATTCTACATTTTCTAAATGCTTATCCTTTCATCTCTTCAACAGTTCCAAGCTCCACGCCATCCATTCAAACAACTTTGGCAGAAAGCCCCTCGACACTTAAAGAAACTACTCTTTTATCCTCCACAACAACTCTTGCGTTAAACACAACTGCATGCTTTTCTACAGTTACACCTGAAGGAAACAAATCAGGTCAAGAACTGTGTATTTATTATTATATAAGCCATGCTTTTTAGTCTCATTATTGCCCTCAGAAAGTGTGACTTACAATGTCTCTGTTCTTTAAATAGATATTTTTTTTAAGGTCAGCGTCAATGTGACCATTAAAGGCCCTGGTGAACCAAAGAAAATCATTCAACTCTGGGTAAGATCTCAACAAAGCAAGCTTGAATGTCAAAGTGGAAACGAAAATCCCATCTTAATTGTGTTTTTATTATCACTGTAGCTTAACGATACTCTTTCTAGTAAAGGAATATCAGTGTTGAACTTCAAACTCGTTCCCTCTTCTACACACACACGAAAACGAAGGTTAGCCAGTCTTAATATATAATGCAAAAAACAGCCTAAATTGAAGACACACTATCAAATACACATCTGATTTGTATTTGCAGAGTGGATACAAGTTCAATCACAGTGGTTAGAAAGGTACAAGCTTTCAAATGTTAACAGCAAGAATATTTTTATGGTTAATTCTATATATGTAAATGGAAACTGAACATGTTTAAATCGTTGTATATCCTGTCTTGCAGAGTCCCTTGCACTCAGGAACAAGGTGAGATCTTTATTACAAGACACAGCAACTGACGCAAACATAAAACAATAATAATAATAATAACAATAATAAATAATAATTGTTGAAAATGTACGTGAATTTGATGTGGTTATCTAATATGTCTTATTCCCAGGCACAGCTGTGTCTTTCATGCCCGGGTAACTACTTCCTCAGACATCACAGAGACACAAATGCAAATCCACAAGCTTCTGGACAAAACATACTGCAGTGGATCTGCATGCTTGGATGCCAAACCTGAGGATATTTTAATTTCTTACATCAGTATGTAATTCGTATATATTAAAAATATATATTTATTTAGAGTTGTCTGAATATATCTCTTCAATGTCAAAAACAGTGCCCTGTCCTGAGCACAACCATTACACCAGACAGGGGCTTTTCAGATGGCCCCAAACTGTGGCTGAGCACAACATCTCACACTTCTGTGAAGGAAACCCCAGTAAGACGGCATACCGGCAATGGTAAAACTCTTAAACTTTTCATTTGACCAAAACAGAAATATTTTTTTTAAATAATTCATGCTTTTTAAAATATATTTATTTATCTATATGTATATGTATAATGTTACAATTTAACAACCCAGGCTCGTTCTAAATATGTACCTTAGCCCGCAATTTTGCTAAACGTAAAATACGTTGTTCCGGGTGCATTTTGCTGCATGTTTCAGATGACAAATCTGCTACAAGGCGCAGTCTGCATATTTTAAAATGTGAAATATGTTACTTAGGGTACATTTTGTTGTGCATTTCACATACACGTCCTTCTTGTGCACGTTCATGAGAAGACGGGGCTTGTACAGATCACCTAGCGAGAAACAGAACTATACCCTTCCCTAAACCCAACCAATAGTGTTTTCAAAACTAGATGAAAGAAGGAAAAGTGCACAGCGACTATAGTTTCGATTATAGCTTGCTTTAAACTCTTTTTTGGAACTGTGCTTTACCAAACTCAAACCTTACCACAAATACAACATCGTATAAAGTGAGCTACTGAGCAAACTGACCACACCGGAAAAGTTGTATATATAGAGATAAACAGTAGGTGAGGCAAATGTATTTGATTATTATTGTTTTATTTATTTGGTTCTGTGTAAATATGAGTAGCGTGAAAAAGAACTAAAGTCATGTTGCCCCGTACCATTCATTTTACCTTGAAAATGCAGTCAAACATATTTTATGCTCCTTATGCTTACCAGACACTTTCCTACAAACATTCCTTTCGCCTTGGTCACACTGCACTTTTCACCCTATAGACTTGTAGTCAAATGTGGCAGACTGGACACGCAAGGTTGTGCGACACGTTTCACATGTCGCTGCATTGCAAAGTTCAAGCTTGGTGAAATCACATCATGTGATTGTGTGAGACCAATGGAGGATTAAAACAAGACCTTTCTGTACAGAAATTTTAAATATGGAGCAATCGCTCACTTTTTTATTGTCTAATCATCTAGTATTATCCCGCCTCTTTATGCAGCACCGACGACAGATTTTTGCATGCTCAAGCCATAGTGTGACTGCAGCTTTAGTTTCAAAACACAACTGATCCATCCAGCCGAGTCTTTCAGGCTTGTTGAAACCTACAGGTAAGTATATTGGAGTTGGGTTAGAACTAAACTGTGCAGGGCGGTGGCCCTCCAGGAACTGAGTTTGACACCCCAGTTTAAGAGGAACCATGTTAAAATAAATTGCTAAATTAACTTAGATTTGTCATGGGATCTATATATTGCTCTCTGGTGATTTAAAGTGCTTCTTTTATCCTCATTTGTAAGTTGCTTTGAATGAAAGCATCTGCTAAATAAATAAATGTAAATGCAAATGTTTCATTACGTTTTTGCGGTTTCACAAAAATGTAAGCTGAAGCACATATTTCCCATGAGCCTGTGTTGATATTTAAACAGTATCTCAGTCTCAAACCAACCTAAAGGTAATTAAGATATAATTGTGAAAATCATTCACAGCTAACTGTTTAATATTCCAATAATGTTTTCCCAATTTTCCCAAAATCATCATTAAATGATAACATTTAATTACTCAAGGTTCATAGCAAAATTCATAAAACTTATCAAAATGATCATTAAATTATTAAATATTAGCACAATCACCTCACAGCAAGAGGGTCGCTGGTTCGAGCAATAAGTGCAACATATTGCCAGAGATGGACCATAAAAAAATGAAAGGTGGTTCGGTTGGAATTTCTGTGTGGAGTTTGCCTGTTAAATGATTAAATAATAATTTTTGAATGTTGAATGCAACAGGACTGCCGGAAATTAGGGGGTGGGGGGGGTTGCAATATACATTGCAGGGGTGGACTGGGGCAAAAATTCAGCCTTGGCACTGTCTGTAACCACACCACATTACCACACCGACACAGCCCCAACCATGAACACGCACATTCATTACTTATATTGGTGTACAGATGGTGAAGTAATATAAGCAGTACCATATGTAATAGATATTTAAACATTTAATATATGTAACTGGAACAAAAACAACCCGTTTATAGCAAATTTATACATTTCAGTTAACGCATTGGCAGCGTCTGATTTTAGAGCCTTTTTTTTTTTGCTTTCTCTGAGCTTTTCGGCACTGCATTTCCTTTTTTTATGGTCCTTCGCTGACAATTAGCTTGTGTTGCACTCATTGTTTGTATGACATTCCTACCAGATTTTGATTACGTCCGGGTAATCTGTGATTGGGTCGGCCCATATCGAAACCAACCGGCCATCGCCGATTGGGCCAAATGCTTAAATTTTTTTATTATTTTTATTATTATAATTATTATTATCAGCATCAAAATTTCACATCTTGCAAGAGATAAAAGCTGCCTGCATGTAAAAACGATGCATTTTTTTTTTTAAATTAAAAACCTGACCGGCCCACATTTAAAAAATAGTCCGGCCCTTCTGGCATTTGCCTTTTGGCATTTGCCATTCTGGCAGAATTACACTGTGACAGGAAAACACTTTAACAAGATGACTTTAATAGCTCTATTTGAACATATTTTATGTCAGAATAACTTGAGTTATTAGGAGAAAGCCTCTCTATTAGTCTAAGAAAATATCAAAAATCTAAGAAAAATTAAGCGTAGATGAAAACAATAGAACAAAAAAAAAGAATGTTTTTCAGATAAATAACAGTATTCCAGTTCAGAAATTGAATTATAAAATGTAAAATATCAGTGCAAAAAGGCTTGGCAATCAATATTACTAATTTTTCCAATAGCATTAATGGATAATTTTTTCTCCAGCTGCTCACTATATTTTCTCTCTATTCTCATAACATCTTCTGCTAAAGATTAAGAGAGGCTTTTTAGCTGTTAAATAATGGTGCAGATGCCATAAATTGTGTCTACAACCGAAACACCTTCAAATTGTACTAATTACTTTAAATCATTGTAACATTTCCACTTCATGGCTGCCTGTCTGCTCTGCTTAATGGGACATTGATGACAGCGTGTTATCGGACTATAAATCTTTCGAGACTCCACTGTCAGGGGTTATTGCTCTTAATCGCTATCTCTCAAAAGAGGAAGCCATCTAATTTAATATTTGAGGAGGCTGCTGTAAACCAATTAATCACATGTATGTTCCAGACCATTAAAGTCAGAACTGTTTGTATGATCGATTTCATTGCAGAGGTTAAGCAATTTCTCGTGTCTCCACAATGTTCCAGGTTTATTTACAGTCATAAAAGGGTTGAACAGCTTCAACCCCGAAACTTGAAAGCATTGTATAATATTGAGCATCTCACAGTCGAACAGCACTCAACAGTTTGTGATCATTAAAGGGGGAGAACTGAATTCATTCAAACTATTTTCTCTGAACAGTTTCCTGGATGCAGACTCAAACAGTGCTCTCTGGGCGTCTCCAGACCTGGGGCAGTGTCAGGTTGTGGTCCACAGTGTCTCAGATCTGGAGGATATCATAGTCACTAATGGTAAATCCTTCTCAAATATTTTTCAAATGACATGCAAACATTGTCTAAAGTACAAATAATAATAATAATAATAACCTCATCATGTCATCGACAGAAGACAATTATGTAAGAATTATACTTTACAGATATCTTTTATCCTGGGTCGTGGTGTCACATCAGGTTACAACAGTGTTAACCTATACAGTACATGAACCAAATTTGAACTCTAAGATTATTAGGTTCAGCCCTTTTGCATTCTTCTTGGAATAGATTCAAAAACATGCTAGAAAAATTCCTCAAGGATTTTTGTCCATATTAACCTGATGACTGATGGTCTTGATCACAACTTCATCCCATAAAGAGAGAATTCGCTCAAAAATGAAAGGAATTTCAATAGAAGAAAGAAACTGAAAATGGAACTATTGCTTTAAAGGATTAGTTCAGTTCTAAAACTTTCACTTCTTTCTTTCTTTCTTTCTTTCTTTCTTTCTTTCTTTCTTTCTTTC
>CAIGQQ010029740.1:362867-390886 GCA_903798035.1 Danio albolineatus
TATATATATATATATATATATATATATATATATATATATTTATTTTTATAATTTTATATATATATATATATATATTTATTTATTTATTTAATAATTTTCATAAAATATATATATATTTTTTTTAATTGAATAACATTAATAGTTTTTCTTATTTACATTATTTAAGTTTTAGTTAGTTTGTTTAGTCTGAAATTTTAACAAAGCAAATTTAGACTTTTAAAAACAATTATTGAATGCAAACTTTTGACTGCTAATGTGTTAAAAAGCTGCCTGTATAATCTCCTGCAGGAGGATCCTCTGGTCCTGAACGAGTACAGAGATGATTTGCGGACAGAATGTGAGAAATTTGGACAAGTGAAGAAAGTGATCATTTTTGATGTAAGTCCTCCTTTACTCCTTCAACATATTGACCTTATTCTTCACATATGAGCGTGCGCGGCCATTGGAATCTTTTTGGCTCGAGACTTCTAGTTTCATTAATTTCCATTGACTATTATACATTAAAAACAACTTGTTGTGCTTCTTTAAGTAGCAAACACCCTTGCTTGTAGAGCAAACAGTCTGTCCGTTTTCTGTTATTTATTATTCCTATAAATTTCTGCCACAGGCAGCTAAATCGCAAGTACTAAAAGAATCGCAAAAAGGAGCCCATTTCCACATTAAAGAATAAGGTCAATATTGCGCATTTGAATGTGTCTTATTTACTCTGCTGTTTTCTTTCTGTATGGACATCAGAGGCACCCTGATGGTGTGGCGTCAGTGGCGTTTAAGGAGCCCGAAGAGGCAGACGCATGTCAGGTGGCTCTGAACGGACGCTGGTTTGGAGGCAGAAAACTCTCAGCTCTGCTGTGGGACGGCGTGACTGACTACCAGGTGAAACACTTGACCTCTTTGAAGCTGTCTCGAATTTGATTGTTTTACTTCCTCAATCAGATTTAGAAAAGGCATCTGGTCAGGAATTCGCTGAATCACGAGAACATGGGTGTTTCTTCAGAATGAATGCGGATTTGCTAAAACTGTTCCTGCAAAGTTATGTGGTTGTGGTTTAACATTGTCTAATAGTCAGCAGGGATTAAATGATGTCATCAGAAAAGGAATGTAATTGCAGTTCTGAGAAAACCAAAACTTTCATCTACTTATCCACAATTAAACCACAGTGTTAGGGGATCGGGATTAAGAGATTGTTCACCACAAGATGAACATTTCCACACCGTTTGCTCACATTCAAGTGGTTCTAAACTTGTTTGAATTTATTTCTTATGCTGAAGACAAAAGATATTCTGAAGAATGTTGGCGAAAACAGGGGGTCTGTGGGGTCTTAAAGTCTTAGATTTTAAAAATAACAATTTAGGCCTTAAACAGTCTTAAATTCACTGAAATATGGTGTTGTAGGTCTTAATTTTCCATGTAAAGCTACTCAACAACAAGACAACAACAATCTATCTGAAAACATGCTTAAGAAAAGTTATGTTTATTAACTATTTATTGATGGGAACTTTATACTGCTCACTGAGTTAAACCGTTGGCCTGAGTAGGGTTTTAACCCTGGCATCCTGGCCAAATTTGCCCTCTGGCCTCTGTCCATCATGGCCTCCCAACCTTGCCCATATCATCATTCTGACTTCTCTCCACCAATCAGCTGGTGTGTGTTCTGGTGCAAAATGGCTGCCGTCGCATCCTCCAGGTGGATGCTGCGCACTGTTGCTGGATAAAGAGATCCCCCCCCAAAAATGTGCAAAGCACTTTGAGTGTCCAGAAAATCGCTATATAAATGCTAGAAATTACTTACTTAACATAACATTTGTTTATTGAGCTTATTTTTCATGTTGAAGTGCGCTCGTTTTCGCGATTGTTTTAGAACTTCCGTTCGGTTGCCTATGGGTGATATGACTGGGAATAATAAACGGCCTGAAAGATTCAAATGGCTGCGTCCGCTCGTACATGGAGAATTAGGTGAATAAGTATGTGTTTGAATTTTAATGGGGCAAGTAAAAATATTTTCCTCTGGCCATTAGAAAAAACCCTCAGTGTTGTGCGCATGTTTTGTTTATTGTAATTCTGAAATTTTATTCATAATGGTCTTAAAGTCTTCCATTTGACTTGGTAAAACCTGCAAAAACCCCTAAAAAGTAACCAATGATATTCATGGTAGAAACAAAGAATTACTGTGCAAGTCACTGGCTGTTTTTTTCACCATTCATATTTTTCTTTGTGTACAACAAGAATCTCAGACATTTTTGAAACAAGTGGAGGATGAGAAAGGATGGCAGAATAAAAATCTTTGGGTGGTCTAAGATTTTTTTTAAACATGGATGAAATGAAAAAAATTTTATATATCAAAAAATAAAGATATGAATGCATAACTAAAAATAAATAATATATGGACAGCTTTTTTCAAAGACAAAGAAACATGACTAAAAAGGTTAGGAAATCACAAAGTACATGAATATTCATAACATAGATAACTTGATTGGCTAAACAGTATTTTAGACCTTTTAGAGTTTTCATAGTATAAATGAAATCTTTAATGCCTTTTATAATTTTGCATGTGGGTCCCTCGCATGAGGATGATCATATTTGGGGTTTTGTGTTATCTATAAGACTTAAGTGTCTTTGGGTTTAACCAATCTAGTTGATGGACAAAGTAGGCAACTACAAGTCATAATATTTTCTATGTGGCTTATTTGTTTCTGAGATAAAGCATTTCAGGTTATTACGAGCTTGTTCTCATTTTCTTTTTTGTTTGTTTTGTTTAGCAATATCTGGCAACACGGAGTCAAAATGTACCTTGTTTCTTATGATTTCTTGTACTTTGCATGCAGAAAATGTTATCTATTATCCGCCATTAAACAGTTATTAACAGCTAATATATTAGTAACAGCTTATTAAAACACATTATTTACAGCTCTTAACAGAGTGAACAGATCAGTACACTCTTGTATACAACTGCGCAAAAAATGCATTTGTTCTTTTTTAAGTTGAGGTTGACATTCCTGTTAATTAATAAACCACGTGTGTACAGAACAGGATCAAAGGATCGTTCACTCAAAAATGTAAACTGTCATTTACTCACCCTACACTTCTTCCAAACCTGTTTGACTATCTTTTTTTCTGTTCAACATATAAGATGAAATTTTGAAGAATGGCGGAAACTGGTAGCCAATGATTTTTATAATAAGGGGGAAATTCTACCAACATTCAACACTAACATTTCCAACGTTCCTCAAATTATCATCTTTTGTGTTCAGCAGAAAAAAGATGGTCTGTTAATGTAGTCTTTGTTTGGGTGTTTTCACATCTGTCGTTTGGTTCATTTGGTCCAGACCAAGGGCAACAAATGATACGTTGTAGCAGTTTTCTGCTATTTTGGGTCCTTTTCACACCACACTGATTGCTTCGGTACGAACCAGTTGAAAAGAACCAAAATGCAGTCATGTGTCAAAATCCACATCACTCATTGGTCAGATGTTATTGAAAGTATTTCCTAAAAAGCTTTTCGATTGGTCAGAATTAACATGCAGGAAAATGCCAATGGAACTACCGCAAGTAAACAAACCGGCAGACACAAAATGTCGCTGCACTGGCTGATTGTATCACTTTAGATGAACTATACATTTCGAGAGTGAAGCGCAGCTGCAGCTGGAAAACAATGTTTGAATGCATTGCAATTGACTAAGCGGTTAGGAGGAGGCATGAATTAATTTAGCTAAACTGCGACATGGTCATCTTCCGGAAAAACTACCAACAATCCATCAGATAATGTTTCCCCTCTCTCTTCCTTGGTAAAGTGCTGTCAACAAATATAATAGTGTCATCGTGTGTCAGAATGTTGTGAGACCGCTGTACATGAGTTATGATTATAGATCGCGAAATTTAGCATTTTTTTAAAAAGCATGACGGTAAAACATGAACGCGGTTATGAATATATTAAAACATGTTTGTTTGTTGTAAAAATTCGTAATAGTGACAAAAAATACTAATTTGTGGATCTCCTTACTTCCGGGTTCAGCTATCCTGCCGCTGTGACAGGTGTATTCTGGGAAATTTTCTTACCGTTTTAAGTGTGGTCCTGAAAAATCTTTGTTCAAAGTGGTGTATACCCCTTGCCCTTAGCCCTACGCCTTCAAGCTAAAGAGAATTGGGACACCACTAGGGGGTAGGGGTAAGGGGAAGGGCTAAGGGGTAGAATTGGGATTGGGCCTAACTGTTCCAGGCTTTGTTTGAAAGCATACTGAGACCACCTCTTCAAGTAGGTCTCGGTACGCTGTTTTGGTCCGCTTTTGGTGCACACCTGCCCAAACTAACTCTAGTGCGATTCAACCAAACTAAATAAGGCAGATGTGAAAGCAACCTTTATATAATCTCCTATTTATCATCATCATCTTCAAAGGCTGTGTCTGGACCTAAATCCACACACTCTAACCCAAAGTTTTGTTTTGCATTATTTAATAAAATATGAGCTAATGTGGATGAACTTCTACCAAAACTTTGGATAAAGTCGTATTCAAATTCTTATTATTATTTTGTTTTACATATTAATATTTTTAAAGAAACGTGTGTTTTTTATTACTCCACATAATTCAGAAAATACAGTCAACAGAAAAGAAAATGTAAAAAAAAATGGTAGACAAGAAATGCTAAAATTATAGATTTAAAAACATAATTTCAACATTCCTCAAATTATCATCTTTTGTGTTCAGCACAAAAAAGATAAACCTGTAAATGTAAATTTTTGGCACAAATGTCGAACTGACAGCAGCTTCATTTAGCTGCAGTGGCCTGTTTCATTCTTCATTATCTCTTTTGCTTGTCTGGTCACCCAGGTTGAGGAAACGTCACGAGAGCGAGAAGAGAGACTAAAAGGCTGGTCGTCTTTTCTGGGTGATGAAAAAGCATCTGCCGGAGCTAAAGCTAACTCCGCGAAAACAGATGAACAACAGACTTCCAGCACACAAGAAGCAGCAGCTGAACAGACCCAGCAGGAGCCACATGTAAACGAAAGCAGCGCAAAACCACAGGAGGAGAAAAATGAGGAGGAAGGAGGAGGAGGAATGGCATCGACTGACAGCAGTTTAGCAGGAAGTGATGATGAAGATGCGTAACTTCTTCAATGTTTCTCACTCAAACATCTCAACACCAATATATGCAGTGTTTTCATTTTAACTACATGTTATTGCATCTCACCCTATCCCAATTTGACTGTAAATAATAATTTGTGATCCATTTTTCTCTCACTTGCCCGTGTTATGATGCGTGTCTGATCCATTTAAACCTCTGTCAATATAGTTTTATAGTAAAAATCATATTTTGTGACCTCATCATTGTTTCTTGCTTTCATGAACAACATATTTTCCCTCACAAAACAGAAAACAAGCAGAGTTTCCTTATGAAGCATAGTAGACTTTAAACTTAATGACAGCTGTGATGTTATCTGTTTGAGACGACCTTGTTCAACTCGCTAGGGTGCATTTTTGAGTGCACATGTAAGGAAGCGCACAACCTCTGTATGTAATATCGCATTAGTTTTGTTTTAGTGTGATCGCTGGCTGGATGTGTGCTGGATTCAGTTCGGTAAGAAGCATGTTGGACGTTTTGTTTTTGTTAGTACTGATAAAAGTCTTGTTTTAGAGGATGAGGGGGAACGGCTTGTTCCCATTTATTCCTGTATTTAAGGAGTTTTATTGGGCTACGTTTTTTTACGGGTCTGTTTATAGCTGAAGCTTCTATGCTGTAGGTGATGTTGTTTGTTTGTTTTTTTTATAATTCTTCATGGATTTGAAGCACTAGACTTTTGTTTTGTGGTTTTACACTGCAGAATTGTGTAATATTATTATTTTTAAATATTAATAAACTGCACTGTGCCGTGTCAAACTATATACATTTTAAAATTAACTAAAAATGTAATATTTTTAAAAGGAACATTATATATATATATATATATATATATATATATATATATACACTAGGCATGGGACGATAGCCGTTTTCAAGATATACCGTGGTTTGGAAAAGTCAAGGTTTTAAAACCGCCAAAATTTTCTTCTATACTGTTCCTAAGGTATGTGGAAGATATTTTTTATTTGTTTGTTGTTTGTTTGTTTCTTGGAACAGCAGTATCTCCAGCAGAAAAGATATCCAAAGATGCCATTTTAAATTGTAAAGAAATCTGTGTTATTTAAACTAATGAAGACGGCAGAAGAGTCAATCATTCATTTGAATTATTCAGCCTGACAGGTTTACTGTTCCAAAATACTTTAAATGTTTCTCAAAATAAAATATATTGTGTTCAAAAGGTGGAGAAAAGTTTTAGTTTTTTAGCCAAACATTTAAAAATAGTAAATTTTAGAGCAGTAATCACAATACCGTGAAACAGTGATATTTTTATCTAAGGTTATTATACCGTCAGAATCTTATTCCGGCCCATGCCTAATATATACACATACATACACATGCATTTCATAAAATATACATTATAATTTGAAGTTACTAATTTGACGCTCAAGAAACATTTAAACATATAATTTGGTAGAGCTACTCAACATATTTTAGAAACGTTTGAAATCCAAATAGTAACATTAAGCTAAATATTTCTTTAAGTTCACTTTTGATCAGTTTGATGAGTTAAAGAGATGGTTCACTCAAAATAATAATAATGTACTATTTAATCTTCCTGAATGGGCATGTGCCAGTATAAGTTTCTGACGGTATAAAATATCGCTGTATGACAGTATTGTCATTACTGCTCTCAAAAATACTGCTCCCAACAACTTTTTTTCTATTGAACACAAGATATTATATTTTAAGAAACATTTAAAGTATTTTGGAACAGTAAACATGCCAGGCTAAATAATGAAAAGAAATAATTGACCTGATATCTTAACTGGTTTACAAAACAGATTTCTTTACAACTTAAAGAGGCATCTTTGGATATGAAGCAAGCCACTGCACTTTTAAGGTGCAGCACAGAGGATGCACATAGCAGCATAGGATGCTGGTAATTTGTTTTTCAAATGTTTACTGAATCATGTGCTGACCAGCGTTTGATGTGGAGGGTCCTTTTCTTCTGGAGATACTGTTGCCCTAAATAAAATAATTGTAAAAAAGAAAAAGAAAAAAAAACGTTAAAAATATGGTAAAACAGAACATTTTTGCAGTTTTAACACCTTGACTTTTTCAAACCGCGGTAAAACTTTAACCAGTTTCTTAAACACAAAGAAACATAATTCGAAGAAAGCTGAAAGCCTGTAACCATTGACATCCGTACTAGGGAAAACAAATAGCCTACTATGGAAGTCAGTGGTTACAGATTTCGAGCTTTCCTCAAGACATATTCTAGAAAGAAACCCAAAAATGTTTGAAACAAGTAGTGTATGTTGACGGACTTTTTATTTTTGGGTGAACTATCCCTTTAAGTCGTTAACTGTTTAATAAATCTCAAGACCAAAAAAATCTCATGACCAAAAATTTTAGAATTTAAGTATATATTGACATGCAGTGGATATTAACCTGTATCCTGTCACATTTGCGTAACCATGTTTTTAATTTTGCATTAATTACCGCTTGTTTAACACACCCTACCACAGTTTACAATACCATGGTTAAACTACGGTTCCTGTAGAAAAAACAATGAATAGATGTGGAGTATGTCTGTGCTTTTAGTTGCAGTATAATCGCGGTTCTTTTTCGAAAGTGTATTGAAACTTTTAACGAACGATTCTGCAAACGCATTTATATGACATGGGGGACACAAACGTCACCCGTTTTGTAAAATAATACCTCTTAACGCACGGCAAGCCGTTGAATATCCTTTACATATATGTTGTATCCATTAGTCAGGATGATGGAGAACAGAGTGTTAGAGCGCTCAGGAGAGAGTAAAGATCCTCCTCAACTCTTCACATACTATCAGGGCGACATCAACACTGCGGTGGACGAGCACTTCTTCCGAGCGCTCAACAAAGCCACCATACCGAAAGACCTCAGCATTAAAGCCAAAGACAGCAACAGGACTCCCAGATCCGGTACGATGACGTCTTTATATCTAAACATATACACTTATAACGACGTTTCATCAAGTGCATTCTGTTTGCTTTTGTTTATAATTCTCTCCCATTCATCGTCGGCATCATCAAGGGCTGTTTCAGGACACACTCTAAGTTTTATGTTTTATTATACGTTTTATTCAAATATGAGGTAATGGGCATAAATTTGTTTAACCAACTAGGATATTCAAAGTCTTTTTATTGATTTATTTATTTATACATTTTTTTTACTTCATAATAACAGAAAAAAGACTTAAAAATGGTAGAAAAATAAGGCTAAAATGAACGATTTTTTAAATCAAGCAAACTTTATACATAATATGCATGAACATATCTCTAAAAACGTCAGAAGACATGTCTGAGCAGCTGAAAAAAATACTCTATTTATAGTAAATACTGTGTTTTGAATCATAATAATGTATCATACTGTATACAGTATGTTTTCGTGTTTACAAGACTTTAGACTTTTGTTAATTAATGCCACAGTGTGTAGGCGTAATAGTAAATGGATAAACTAATAATTACTGTAGTATATTTAGCTTTTTTACTACACCAAACTGTGTATATTACTGTAGTTGTTGTATTACCACAGCAACTATCAAATTAATACAGCAGATCAGATTAATACAAGTACTTTATTATGCTATGGTAAAAATAATAATAATAATTATATATAAATAAATAAATATATAAAACTGTACTATTTACTATAAATTATGATAGTGTAAATTCATGTAGGAAGTGGAAATTTATGACCCAGTAGGCCTACACACTGAAAAAAAAAATGATTGCTTGGATTTACTAAATGTTTTTAAGGTAAGTAGTTGCAAACATTTTATATGGGCTAGATTTAAACAAACTAATTCAATTTATTATTAAATGTATTGTTCAGCTTAATTTGTTTAAATTCAGCCCATATGAATTGTTTGTTACCACTTACCTTAAAAAATTAATAAATCTAATTAATACTTTTTTAGTGCAGGAGAAAAATCAGATTCTGAGAAAGTAAATTACACAGTAAAAACATCAGTAAATTTTCTGTATTTTGATTTGCTTTATGGGACCTTGATCTTTCTTCCAACAACTTTTAACCTTGAAGAGTTTGCAAAAGTGATGTTTATGAATATTTTTAACGTTAGAAATGATATATTGTCTGGGTTGGGTGTTCTATATTATGCTTAAAAAATCTGGTAATAAGCTGCCAGTACATTTTCTGTTATTTAACCAACTTGGTTCTCTATATTATTATTTCTTAAACATTATCTTGTCTCAAACTACTAAAATGTCAATAAAAAGTCTCTTTGTTAAACTGCAGCATTTTCAACATCAAAAGTCGATCAAGCTCTCATTATGCAACTCACAACCGTAAATAAACTGACAACACAACATACAGAAACTATTAACAGATATTTTTTTACAGTGTTAAAACACTTACAATTGCATTTTGGATGTTTACTTGCCATTAGACTGAAAAATGCAATCTCAACTTGTGCTTTTATATATATATAATCCCAGATATCCCCTCATCATCATCATCATCTTCATCATCACCATGGGCTATGTCATGGTCTAAACCCAGCACACACTCTTCCTCAAAACTGACCCCCCTCACCTCCATGGAAACCCCATCTCCATCTCAGGGAGTTATCGTGAACCCCTCGGGACTTTCATCATCGTCCTCCTCCTCATCTTCATCTTCATCACTGTGGCCCTGCGCACCCAGACAGAGCTCATCAGCTTTTGAACTGCCTCAGATCCTCTACCAGCAGCCGACGAGCGGCGAGAGCAGCGCCAGCTCTTACCTCAATCTCCTGCAGATGGAGCGGCCTGCGGGGGGCATCATGATCTCGCCCTTCTCCAAATCAGACACCAGACCCGAGTGGAACTCTGGGACGGCCTTTAAAGATGTGTCTGGAAGCAGAATCAGTCTCGATTCAGGTATTGCAGCTTTGAAAGAGCTGTTAGTTCGTTTTGCCACAAGGTTTTCATTTAGTTTTTGCAACAGATGATAGGGGTAAAAATATTATAACCTAATAGTGATCACTGTATTTGCCCAATTGAGTGATCACATTAATAATTGCAAAAATGTTTTAACACAATATATTGTTTTGATATTCAAATAAGGCGTCAATTAAATATTTGCTCATTTGCATAAGCATCTAATACAAAAATTGAATATTGGAAGTCAGGTTCAAAATTGTAATTGTCTTACATTAAGGTCAAAGGTTAAATATCTCTTCTAATATCCCGTTTTAGTCAGAAAAATACATTTATTTTCACATTGTTTTGTGCAAGTAGAAGTTGTGTAATCAAGAAAATTGCGTGTGAATATAGATATGTTGAAATAAATAGGAAATCTAAAGACACAAATTGATAAAGTGCGATAAAGAAACACTAGTGCATCTTGGATGACTTCTTTCAATTAGACTCAAACTTTTACAAATCCATCAAGCGCAAAATTTCAACACCAAAGTAAAAAACAAAAAAGTGGGGACTGTATTGCAGTAGTATTTATTTTGAAGTCCTCTAAAGATATTTAGATTTTGTTTGAGACTTTTGTTGTTATATGGAAGACATAGTAGCTTTAGCCAATGTAGGGCAAACAGCATTACAAATGGAAAACCTCTAAACATTCTCTGCTATTTTCTCTGAGACTGATAAGCCTTTAAAGACAGACCTGTTATGAGCTCTGACCCACCTAGCAATTTTGTGTTTAAACATCTAATAGACATCTAAACATAGATGGCTTGGCTAAAGCAAGGCTTAATTTGGGCTGTCAGTAAAAATCTAATAGACATCTAAGAATAGACCAAAAGTCATCTAGACTAGACTAGTCATCAAATACAGATTAGTAAGACTTCACATATGTAGTCGTTCATTTTTTTGTATTTGATGACTGTATGTTCACTGACATCTCAAATTTAGCCTGGTTTTAACAAAGCCGTCTATGTTTATTAGTCTTCTTTTAAAAATCAAAAATGGGGAGTTTGTTAATCAATTGTAAATGCTTTTACTGATCACATCTTAGGGCATTAATTAAAAAAACTATAATTCCTATGATGCTGTACAGAAAATTTCACCAATCAAAGAGTCACAGAGTGCAAAGTGCACCAAAAATCTCTTTAGTTCGACCTACTGCCACAAAACACTTCAAATATACATTTTGCAAATGCAACTTGAAATAAACAGCTTCTGCAGACATTGCTAATAACTTTAAATGAATAGTTTTATATTTCTTAGATGTTTTTATTTTGATTTTCATGCAAATGGCTGAATTGCAGTTCTTTCTCTCAATACATACACTGATTTCCATCTACTAATTTATTTCAAATCAAAGTTTGTACTGTTGTGATTCTTCTCATAGCTGATTGGTTTGGTTCAAGGCCTATTATTAAGGAAGCCAATTTTCTCCACATAAGATAAAAATGACTTAGCAAGTCAAAATTGAAAATATGAGATAAATTAGCAAATTAATCACTTAAAAATTCTTAATGATGTATGTTTTATGTACAGGGGAGTTTTTATACTCTGGGGGCTTGGCCTATATTTATATTACACGTCATTAAAGTGACATTTAAGTGATGGTAAAGTGAAATGAATCTATACCTTCCATATATAATGCTTCAATGTGGTCTTTTTAAAAATCCTTATAGGGAAAATAAAAAATAAAAATTAAAATATTGTGTGATGTTTGACCGTCAGAATTCTATAGCTCATGAAATAAATCTCATTAGGCTGCTTTATATTAGCTTATTATCCCTACTTCCATTTTACATATATAAATGTTACTATTAGTAATATATAGTGTGTTGTGTTTATATTCAATGTTTATAGATTATGTTGTGTTTTCCAGGTTTGCCTGTCTCAGAAATCAATAAGGATTTGTACTGGTATTGAAGAAGTGATTTCTGGCTCTGATGAAAATCCATATTCAGCAGCACAAGACTGGTCTGTTTACATGATTATGTAAGAAGGCTGTGTTTTTGGCCATCTGTGACTCAAACATTATATTCACGGTGTCAGACGTTCCTCTGAGATGAGCACCATTTAATCGCTTCTTTCAGCTGTGAATGTGTAAATAAGCTTTTATTAATACATAAACAAGAAAACCTGATTGGAAACAATGCACTTCTCTTAGATGTTAAATTGGTGACTTAGGAAGTACAGTTTATTTATATGATTTGCAGTACAATATCAGACTTTCTTTTGTAAGTATTCTGCGTGTTGAAAGTTGTATTCTACTTTTCGTAATGCAAAAGCTATATTGAATCTAGTAACTGGAGGGAAACTTTCTCTTTAAACACTTCCTCATACGGTACCTCGAGGCATAAAAAAAACATTAAAACCCCATTTTCAAGTATGTTGACTCTTGAAACGAGATGGAGTGGTAGAAGTCAACTGACAAAAACAAAACAAGAATAAATTTCTCTGAAACTGTACAAATGGTACTGAAGTTCCTCGTCTCTACAAACCTATTTTCCTCAAAGCAGTGATGTATTTATCTGTCACAAGTCCTCGCTTTTGATAGATGATTATGACAAAACCGCTCTGAACAATTGTGATGAATATACGCCATTATTTTCTGCAATTGTATACAGTCTGTTTTCAGTTTCGGACAGGTGACTGTTTTATCAATAAATCTCACACTGTACCATTTTACACACACAGATCCAGATTTGTAATTTAATTTTCAGCAATTATTAATTATTTGTTTTTTCATATATTGCTATGTTAAATCTACATTACCAAATAAAAGTTTGGAGACATTAAGCTTTGGCTTAGATTTTAAAAGCAATTTTACGATGCTGCATTTATTTGTTTAAAGGGGACCTATTAAGCAAAAATGACTTTTATACGGGTTTTAAACACAGTTGTGTGGCAGCAGTGTGTGAATATATCTAGCCTCTAATAGTAAAAATAAATAATTATATTTTTTTATAATCACACTTCATAAAAACGGTCTACAGAAACACTTTAAATGACTTTCTCCCTTTGTCATAGGAGGGGGAAAGCCCCACCCATTCTTGCCGATCTCTCCCTCATTACCATAGATAGCCCTGAGTGAGAAGCAGCCATCCGCCATTAGAGTTTTTATGGCCCGTTTCCACTAAGTGATATGGTACGGTACGGTACGGTTCGGGACGCTTTTAGGGCTGTTTCCACTGTCTAAAAGCATACCGAACCAAACCATACCATACCACTTTTTGGTCACCCTTTGCAAAGGGTACCAAGGGTTGCAAGAGTGACCAAAAGGCGGAGCTAGATGTGCAGCTGAACGCTATTGGTTTACAAAGATACATCATTAGCTCGCGCAACAAGCCAGAATGAAAACAAAGGACCCGCCATGTTTAATACACAGCCGAGAGACAATACTCCGAAATAATATAAACATATAATAACGAGCCATGGTCGACCTGAGCTCAAACAAACCTTGTCGTCGTCTTGAACAGCCACAAAGCCGAGAAGAAGAGCAGATTCTCCCGTGCCCCATAGTTTTTTAAGAGCCCGTCTAAAGCGCGAGTGGTTTCGCTTTCTCACTTGCGTGTCAACATTTGAAATAACAAACTTCTTGAGCTGATGATAATAACGTGCGCTTGATTATTGACGTATTGAGTATACACTGAGCTCTCATTCAAATTAATATATTTTTTGGATGCTTTACAATATTATATTTGTGCATATACATTAGACTAGTCAGCACTGAAGCCAAATCTGGAGCTAATCTAACAAAATAACTTGCAATAACGATCCATAAATAAGTAGCCCAAATTTATGTTAGAGAAAAATATTAAATAAACATTTTATTTAAAAAAAGAGAGCAAAAATCAAGAGAAGCTAAAAATATATAATTTTTGTTGAAATTTTGTGATATTTTCATTGCAACATTTTGCTTGAATTTAAATGTATTATCATGTTATTTCTAAAAATATTTCAGTGAATAATATATTGTTTTAATAAATAAATCCGTTTAATAAATCTGTTTTGTTCAAATGCACCAAAATATATTACCTCTATTCACTAAAAAATGATAAAAATATAAAGTTTGTACTCATTTATGCTGAGCACGGTATATGTTTTCATTTTACCCCCTTGTTACAGAAAAACTACAGAAAACAAAAGTCAGCTGTGTTCTTTGTCTCCCCTTCAAAGCCTGAATTGCTTTTTATGTATAAACTACTTCAAGGATAAAGACTCAGTAACGTGCCCACTCATCTTTGCCAGCTCACGTGCCGCTGTTCAGAAGTGGGTGACAAACGTCTTCATCCTCCTCCATTCATAAACACACGTACACCCATGCGCAGGCGTCCTCCTAAATGCAGGATCAACGGGCTGCGCTGTGTCTTATGAACATGGACATGAGGATGATTTTCACACTCACGTATACTCCCACACATCAGCAAAACAGCAATTAATGCTAATGACACCTTGGAAGAGTCTTCAGGAGACGAGTGTCGGGTTCATTTGCATGCTTATAAGCCTTAAAGGAAAATAACAGATAAAAATATTCATTTATCTTTGGTCAGTGCAACAATATAGGTGAACATATTAGGAACAACCTGGCAGTTTGAGGAATGTATTTATTTTTAATAAATATAAAAGAAAATAAAGATATTTAAAAATTATATTTGATGTATTTACGTATCATTTTATATGTAAATCTGTATTTTTATGGTTTATTTCTGGCAGCTGGGGTGCCGAAAAGAAAACATAAAATAACGGTTGTTAAATTACAGAAATTTACCGTAAAATAACAGATATAAAATTACAGAAATTTCTGTAATTTAATATCCATAATTATATGGTAAATTTCTATTATTTATAGGTCGTTATTTTATGGGGGGGTTTTCTGGGGTGCCGGAAATAACCCGTAAAATTTCTGATTTGTTTTAAAGTGTATGTAATAATTAGAATAAAAAACATTTTCATGTTAAAACTATTTCTATAATGCTGTTTCATTCAAGTTGTTGCTTTATATTAAAAGATTTTTAATTGTTACATCAAATAGACTGTAAGAGTATATACTTTATATAGACAAACAGACTGTAAGAGGTCATTTAATGGCAGCTTTAGTGTCTACCAGGGCAGATTGTCACAATGTAAATATAAAAAGTTTTAAAGGGATGCTTTCTGAGGTTGGGTTCCTAGGCAGGAAGTTTTTTTATTTTTATTTATTTTATTTTATTTATTTGAATGTGCAAATGAGGTTAGCACAAAAAATTGTTCAGGGGGTCTTGATGATATAATAAATTATAAGATATAATAATAAACTAATTCTCATATGAAGCAGTGTACTATATTCACTCATTAGCTTATGTACACATGCATAATCCATTAATGAATGAAATTAAATGATTAATTGATGAAATGTATGATTAATAAACATTTAATGAATTAAAACTATTTTCATCATATTTGATCACTGTTCTCTGTGAAAAAAGGTAATATATTAACATCTTGAAGGGTAACACCAGGGCCGGATTATCCAATGGGCATTCTGGGCACAGGCCCAGGGGCCCGTGCCTACTTGGGGCCCCTGCAAGGGGGGAAAAAAAAGGCAATTTTGGAGCGTCTATTTAGGCTAAGTGGAAATAGCGCACCTCGTTGGAATAAGCTATTGACGCGGTTTCAGCGTATGATTGGCAGAGACAAGATAACTAGAGAGCGCATTTTATAGCAGCGTGAGTGGCGTAGCTCGTAGAGCGCACTGAAATATGTTTTGACGCGTCAAGCCGGTTCGAATCCACCATCTGCTGAACTCGTGCAGTTTTTCTCTCTTCCCATAACAGATTGGAAATACATTCATTTTTAATAGTAAAGAAACTTTAACAAAAAAATGAAATAATGAAAATGTGATATAAAGTCACTAGTGGCTCGTGGGTATTTAATAATGTTTAGCCTAATTCAAATGTGTATAAACAGCATCTAAACAGTTATTTTCCACCAAGTGGCCACGATAAAAGGTTTAATGGACACTATGGCCGGGTGTACAGTCAATCTATGGTGTAGATGGCTTGTGAAATCGATTAGTTTTATTATTATACATTTTTGAACACAGGGACAAAGTAGGGCCGTCTGTGAGATTTGAAGGAGTTTTATTTTGTAAATACAAATAAAGCAGCCTTGATATTCAGGTTTTCTAGTTACATTTGTGTATTATTCATTTCGTTATGATTTAATTCCTTACATCATACCATAATAGACGCCGATCTGTCATGACAAACGCGTTAGCAGCAACAGTATTTGTATTCAGTTCAGTTTTTAGCTCTCTACCGTAATACGCAGTGTATGAGCGACCGTAGAAATACCTTGGCGGCTAGAATAAAGAGATATATCCAGCTGCAGGCCCGCAGAACCACACACGTTTCAGGCTCACACACAATCTAGCGCACACAATCTAGGCAAACCATATATGGTAACTAACTAACTCCTTAGGAGCATTATCGCCACCTACTGTATTTCACAAATATGGCCCGGGCTGACTTTATTCACGTGTCCACATACACAAAGAAAACATAACAGACCGTCTAATTGTAGGATTAAGTGTAATAAACTAATTCAGGATCTTGATATTGTCGTACTTGGTTAAAATGTGTCACATTAAAATGAATTAAATAGTTAATTTAATATAGTTATAAACTGATTACTGATTTAAACTACTATCTTTTACTAAACTGCAGCAACTGTTAGTAATACACACACACACACACACACACACACACACACACACACATACTTGTTTTTGTGCATTGTGAGGCCCACCTGTCACAGTGGTTACATACTGGGGACCACCCTTTCTGATGATGTTAGAAACATGAAAAAAATATTTTGGCACACAAAAACACAAACTATTCCGCAATATCACTTCAGGTTATGAATATTCCACTAAAAAAAATTCAGACCTGACACAGCGGTCACTTGTGGGGACATTTCAGGTTTTGAGTAGAAGTGAGGACCGCCACACACACAATAGGTTCTTAGACAAAGTGGGGACCAGATCAACACACACATTACCGGTTTAGAGTCAAAGTAAGGACCAGATCAACACACACATTACCGGTTTATAGTCAAAGTAAGGACCAGATCAACACACACATTACCGGTTTATAGTCAAAGTAAGGACCAGATCAGCACCATTCTAATATCAATTTTTAAACCTCTATCAACTATTTTACAGTAAACTGCTTTAGATCTTTTATTTAAAGAGCAGGTCAGTTTATACCAAAAATGTAATTTGAATAGAAAACAGAAAATGGTCCAGAATTTATAAATCAATAAATGATTTATTTATTATAAAGAATTTTCACATAAACTTTGATAGTAAAAACACAATTCATGAACACATTTATAACTTCTAACATCTCATGACTGTTGCATAAAACTCTCTTGCTTGTCTTAAAAAAATTAAAACCAACATGAATTCTCAAAACCGGTTCTCATTGGGTATAACAAGCTTCCACATAACTCTTGCATGTCTGCGTACACATTTAGTTAAGCGTATATAAGTACTATAATAACTACACGCTATAAATCATTTATTAAGCATTAGCAAATAGCTCATTCATTAACTTTAAAGCACTAACTCTACATTAATAGACATTACTGAGCAGTTTCTACATACAGCTACAAACACTGTATTCATGACTTAAGCAGATGTATATTGTGCTTAATGATTATGTTCTCAAATTTAGTTAATGATTACTTTTTCATTACTAAAGTAAGTATTACATTACTTACAACTAGTTATTTAAGAATAGTTGGTGGTTTTTAAGATTATTAATAATTAGTAAATAAAGAATTAATAATCTATTCAAATTAACATTTATATTAGTTATTCTGTATGTTAATAAATGCTTTATTAATTCAACTTCATGCAGTTTCGTGACTTTATAAATCTCTCATAGATGACAATTAAATGCTCAGTGTCAAATAAACAATAAATCTTAGCAATCTTATCTAAAAAAATAGAATGACTGTAAAGTTTAAACATTGCTAAATAACAGATGTGTCAAAATATATCATAAAATTGAATAAAACAACAACAATATAATAATTTAATATAATATGACATATTTCAATGTTATTCAGTGATGTTTAAACTGTACCATGAATTTATTTTAGACAAGATTGCAATGATTTATTGTTCATTTGATGCGGTTTCATTTGTGTATCTTCAAATAAATAGAAATGAAGTCGTTTATTTTCTATTTTGAATATAACTGAGCCTTTTATTGTCATGTATTGGATTTAGTTGAGTGAAGGATGAAGTTGAGTAAATAAAGTTATTATTATTATTATTATTATTATTATCATTTGCCTAAATAATAAGATATACACATTTTAATTTGAATAGTTTTTTAATCATTTACGTAAGCCCCGGTCAGATCATATGATTTTTATTGTCGGTTATGAAAGTCATTATGTCAGATTATGCGTTTTTTTCTTGATAAAATCTTGACTCGTGGTAGGTTACAGATGTGCCAGACTACACGATCCTCCACGATCAGTCATCCCGTGACGTCTACGACGAGCATTATTTCCCAAAGCAGTGTTGCTATCATAACATTTCTTATCGCAATTTAATTTTTTTTTATCTTATTTCAGTCTCAATAAACACTGATGCTGGCTGACGACTAATAACTACATTAAAGGCATTCGTTATGACATGGATAGGATCAAACTTTTATGTTTCCTTTATTTATTTGAAATCTAAATGTATATTTTCCTGCCAATGTTGCTATTAAACACTTTCTTGCCTGAACATGAAATGAAAGCACATCAGCAGCTGTGAAGCATTCATTAAATCCTTATTTTCCACGCAGCGGAACAAATCATCACTGAACAGTTGGACAAGCACAACCCAAAAAATAATAATTTGTATATTTTTCTTGGAAAAAATATCTTTTTGAAATGAATTTCATTAGCTATAATTTGTATCTCAATTGTTCTGTATTTTTCGTTGGTCAGTTAACAACTAGATTAAAAAAAAAGAGTAACGAATAACCTTCGAGATGCGCTTCAAAACAAGCGCGCTATATGCTTCAGCGCCAAAACACGAGTTGCCGTGAGATTGTGTTGGTTTGTTAAATTAAATAGCCTAAATAAAATTAAAGTTAAATATTCACAGTTTCAGAGAAGCCTATATTAAACTGTTTTTACTATTAATGACACATTTGAATAAGCAGGACAGGCTTTTACAATGTATTTAACAAAAAAAGTATGAAAGCAGTGGCGCCTGCAGCCGCACGGCTGTGTGTACCAACAATGAGAGGGCGTGAATTAATGCTGCTTATTTATTTATTTTAAAAATAATTTAGATTGATTATTAAACAGTAAACACTACCATACATTGACAAAGCAAGAGAGAATGAGAATAAAGGTGTGCGTCTGTGTGTTTTAAAGTGTGCATGTACTTGCATGGTGGGAGATGTAAAGAAATAATACTTGATTAAATGAATTAAATCGCAATTGACCGGCACAATGGATGGTTTTGTCACCAACAATGAAAACTGTTTAATATGGGCTTCTCTGAAACTGTGAATATGTCACTTCAATCTTATTTAGACTAGATTATTATTTTATTTACCAAACCAGTTGGTGTTTTGGTGCTGAAGCAGGACTGGGTTAAGCAGTTCACCTCAGATGTTATTCTTGTTTATCTATGACTGACCAACAAAAAATTATTAAAATTAGCCTAATTATGAATGCTATATTATTATTATATTAATTATAAATTAATATAATTATTAATTTCAATTGTTAAAATACAATGACATGCTTTCATTTTCTCTGTCTCACTCGGGGCAATGAGTAAATGTAGCCTTTGACAGCATCAGTGTTTGTTTAGACTGAAATAAGAAAGGGCTGATGGGGCGGGTGGTGCTGGATATGAGCGTACCTTTTGAATAAAATCCTGCAGGTGCCCCGAGAACTCAGAAACTCATTGTGAGAATGGAGATGTGGGCATATTTGTGCCAGACTGTCAGATAAACTTGCTTAAAACACCTTAATATTTTAGAAAAGGTAATTAAAGTTTGCATAGTCAATGACTGGTCATATCCACCCGTGACCAGCTCATCAGTAAATATGCAGGTTGTTTGTTGATTACCTGACCCTGACATTAAACGCAGCACCCACTGAGATAACAGAAGGGCTAAATGATGTGCTCTTATGGTCCGTCTCACACACGTGACGGAACACGTTGTATAGGACGAGAAAAAGATTGAACATGCTAGACTTTCTGTGACGGTGTCCTGTAGCGTCGCAGGCATGGAATCGGTTGTCCTGAACTATGCCACATTACACCAGAAGACACGATTGAATCTTGTGTCACGACGCCTATTTGTCGTTACGATTCTCTACGACGTCCTACGTCAAGAAAATCGTCCCAAAATCGTGTAATCTGACCAGGGCTTTACTCATTCTGAATGATCAAAACATCCACCAACTATTCTTAATTAACTGATCTATTAATGATTAAAGTATTGCATTATTTACAAAGTATGAGAACACAATCATTAAGCACATCATAGATGAGCTTATGTCTAGAATACAGCATTTGTAGCTGTATTTATAAACTGCTTAATAAGTTAATGCTTAACAAATAATAAATTATCTATTTGCTAATGCTTAATAAATGATTCAGTGTGTAGTTATTATAACGTCTTACCTAACATTTATATACATTTATATATCTTATTATTCAGGCATATAGTAATAGTTACTCTGTATGTTAATAAATGCTTTTTTAACTCAATTTCATGCAGTTTTGTGACCTCATTTAAAGTGAGGACTATTTATGCTTTATAAATCCCTAATAAATGACAATTAAAATCTCAGCTATATTATAAATAAAAAAAGAAAAGAAATGAAAGGCAGAGTGATTCATGGAAAAAAAGATCATTTCAAGATACACAAATGAAACTATAAACGAAAAGAAACAAATGAATATTAATTATTTTGTTGTTTTATAAACGATGTTATGATCAATAAATGATGTTATATTTGACACTACTGTTATTCAGCTGTTTAACCTTTACAGTAACTATTTTTTTAGATAAGATTGCAAAGATTATTGTTCATTTGATACTGAGCCTTTAGTTGTCATTTATAAAGCACAAATAGTCCTTACTTTAGATTAGAACACTAAACTGGATGAAGCATCTGTTAACATACAAAGTTACAATCACTAAATGCCTGAAAAATAACATTCATAAATGTTAATTTGAATAGTTTATTAACCATTTAATAACTCATTCTGAGTGATTTTAAAAACCACCAACTACTCTTATATACAAATGGTTTGTAAATAATGCAATACTTAATTTAGTGATGAAAAAGCAACCAGTCACAAAGTATGAAAATATAATAATTTATAAAAATATAATTTCAAATTGTGAGAAAGCGACGCGTCATCACTCCACTAGCAGTTTTTTGCTACGTCACCGATTTTGATCCCGACCCAAAAATTATTATAAACCCAGAAGATGAAATTAGCTGACAAAAGCTCAAAATTATCCAGTTTACTCCACAATTAAAGCTGACAGGAGCTAACGGTGTCTTCCTGATGCTCAACACACACACATCTGCTAACATCTCATAAAAAGTACCCTAGGGTTTCTTGAAGCTTTAAGTCAAGAACACAGCATTTGTAGCTGTATATATAAACTGCGTACTAACCTCTTATATTGTAGAGTTAATGCTTAATGAATGATTTATAGTGTGTAGTTATTATAAAAGTGTAACCCAGATTTTCTCTTTGAAGAGCACAGATTTGGTTTTTAATATAAAGTTTCAATGTTGACCAATCTCTGGTTTTGGGAGCCAAGGGTTCAGCTTTTAAACATGCTTCTCAATCTGCCTTTCCTGGAACTTTCCTGTCATCAGATGCTCCTCCACAGCACAGACTTCCTGTTTGCTCCAGGGTCTCTTCTTTATTGGACCTATGGGTGGTCAAAATATTAAAAAGTGGTTTTAGTTACATAAATGTTCAGTCATTTTTACAACATGTGCTGTAATGTTTATTTTATATCGTGCTAGAAAATACTATTAAAATATATGTACAGTATTGCCTCCTGTTAAAAATACTTACAGTAAGATGGAGCTTTAAAATAATTCCCATTAACCCCCAAAACATGCAGTTAATGCAGTAACACTTTATTTCTATATTCCAGTTTAGACATTCTTCTAACCAGTGACTTTTATTGACATTTTAGTAGCTTGAAATAATATCTAGACAAATAAGTGTGGAAAATATGTGGAAAAAGTGCTGCAGTTTATTACAAGGGGTCTGTAGCGTAATATACAACACCAACACAGACAATACAGCACTGCAGACTATTACACAGGCAGGAAAGACTCTTTCTAAGATCAAGATCCCATAATGCAGTTCAACAGCAGAAATAAATGAGGAGAAATAAAAACACAAATCACAAAATACGTAAAACTGCTAATTAGTCTGCTGTACTCAGTAAAGAGTAGCAGACTGTCAGGTTAGGCTCAACATTCTCTCTGGCTCTGAAAGTAAAAATCAAGTCTTAGTGACTTCTCTGAATAAAGCTTACCAAAATGTTTTTCATTTGATTTTGTGTTGGTCTTTGTGCTGGGGAACAGCATGTGATGGTAGTTTAAAAATAGTTTTTAAACACAACAAATAAATATAGAAACAGAAACGTTTTGAAATAAGAAAAATTGTAATCAGAAATATTAATTATATTTTTACCTTTAACAGTATATAAAATCCCTATCCACTCTAACGTTCTCTGAATGTAAATAACCCCCGCAAAAATACATCATTTAAAACAATGTGGGATATGTTTGCAAATACAAATGTGTATAAAACAGTCACAAAATCTGGCACTGTATTACATGTCTGTGTGTAAACCCACTACTGCTGGATAAAAGTAAAAATCACTTCAATATTTTAAAACTGATTGAGATGGAGAGTGATTACCTTCTGGATTTAATCAAGATTTCATCAGGATTCCACGCTTTAAAATCTGCCAAACATCCATTTTTCCATCAAAACACAGGGAGTCGAGCAGTTCTCTTCTGCAGTCATACAGTCATCCTTCAATGAAATACATAAATAAATACATAAATAGACAGACAGACAAACAGATAGACAGTTAGATAGTTAGTCCAGGGGTCCATTCTTTGTACCGCGCTTAAATGATCTAAGATGATTTGGCAGATCCTGGATCTTTTGATCTTGAGAACTGATCTCTGGCTCATTTGGTTCTTCAAACAAGTTCGCGAATCAGATTAAAATGTCTGGATGAACTGATCTGAGATCGCTGCGTGTGTTGTGAAGGACAGCTCTATCGATCCTCAGTATCATAATGAGCAATGCAACGATTGGCTGACGGCACAGCAGCGTAATGACATCATCTGATTATTATTCAACTATCCATGTGAGCAAAATTACATCAAATTCTCAGTGAACAGTTTGTTAAATATGATACACAATAACTCTCCACCTGTGCTGTGGGCTGCAGGCTTTACACTTTCATGTGTCAAGAGTATTCAGCAATTTATTCACTTTTACATTTTACATAGGATTTTCTTTATTATAGTAGCCCAGGCCTATTTAAGTTTCTTAATCCCCATAAGGACTTTAAATTTTAATTTTGCATCGAAAAGCATTTTGATATCGGTAAAGGTGTCTGCAACTTTTGCGAAGCATCAAATCATTGTCATATTAGCTGTCAAAACATGTGCATCACTGCATACATTATCATTCCTTTATTAAAAACAAACAAACAAACAGCGGAATATTGTACATGTCTATTATCATACAGAAATTGTACGAAAGCTGGGTTAGTACCTTACAATAGTACACGTTTGTATCTAAAAAGCCCATATTAATAAATGTTCTCTTCAATCCCTTTGGAGAGACCCCCCCCATCCCCCCCTCCCCCTTTTTTGTGCAGATTGCATATAATTATTTATATATATTTTCGTTTATATTTTATATATTTTATAACTTATATGTATATAAACATAAATATTAATAATTATTTTTAAAATTTATTATTTTATATTAATTATTATTATTATAAATTATAAATGTATACTGAAATTTTACTAAACTTGGGTCTGTGCCTAAAAATAGTAAGCATTTGTATCTTAAAAGTCCATATAAATAAATTCATATATATATATATATATATATATATATATATATACATATATATACACATACTGTACATACATACATATACATACATATATATTTATTATTTTCCTATTTTCCCCAGTTTATATAGCCTATAGTGTACTGGTGTAAGTATCAGCATACTTTCAGTATTACCTTTGCTTGAAATGACCTGATCTAATCCTGTTTATATGAAATGAGCTGCTGCTCCAGAGCAGGTTTGAGCTCCAAAACTGTTGCTATAACAACACTCGGATAAGTTTTGAAGAACGAAACAATCCTGGATCGTTTCAAATCGTCAATAACCAAATCCAGCTAATTAAAGTAATCCACGTACGAAGAACGGACCGCTGGTCCCCACTATGTCAGACCTTACTGTGTGTGTATTCAGGACTAAGTGTGAAACAGCTTCTTTAATGTGCCTCTGATCCCCACAATGTTACACTAGTGCATACGCTCATAAACTACGACACACTCTACACTCTATCAGTTTCATTTCTACATTTTGAGTAAGTTAAATAACTACAATTAAATATACTACATCAATAACTAATAATAATAACAATAATAATAATAATAATAATTAATGTACCTCCCCGGAGAGTTGTGGGGCTCCTACTGGAGCAGAACAATTCTCTTCTGCAGTCATATGGTTATCCTTCAATAAAAGCTGAATATAAACAATATATATATATATATATACACACATACTCCCGGTCCCCACTATGTCAGACCTTACTATGTGTGTATCCAGGAGAAAGTGTTACACTGTTTCTTTAGCATGCCTCTGGTCCTTACAATGTTACACTAGTGCATATGCTCCAATATTAGCCCACAAACACTTTTGTGTTTCTATATTTTGATTAAATTATTACAATGAAAAGTTAAATAATTACAATTAAATATACTACTACTACTACTACAACAAATAACAAACATACCTTATCAGAGAGTTGTGGGACTCCTACTGGAGCAGAGCAATTCCCTTCTGCAGTCATATGGTCATCCTTCAATAAAAGCTGAATATAAAACAATATATATATACATATATTAGTTAGACAGTAGTACTCAAGGCTCCCGGTCCCCACTATGTCAGACCTTACTATGTGTGTATCCAGGAGAAAGTGCGTTACCCAGCTTCTCTAACATGCATGTGGTTCCCATAATGTTACACTAGTGCAGGGATGGGCAAACTCTGTCCTGCAGAGTTTAGCTCCAACCCTGATTAAAAACACTTGCCTATAGATTTCTAGTGATCTTGAAGACACTTATTAGCATGTTAAGGGGTGTTAAATTAGTGTTAGAGAAAAACTCAGCAGGACACTAGTGCATACATTCACAAATTAGGACACACTCAGTTTTATTTCTATATTTTGAGTAAGTTAAATAATTACAATTAAATATGCTACACCAATAACTAATAATAATAATAATAAAATGATAATAATAATAATAGAAATAAATATAATGAACATACCTCCTCAGAGAGTTGTGGGACTCTTACTGGAGCAGAGCAATTCCTTTCTGCAGTCATATGGTCATCCTTCAATAAAAGCTGAATATAAAACAATATATATATACATATATTAGTTAGACAGTAGTACTCAAGGCTCCCGGTCCCCACTATGTCAGACCTAACTGTGTGTGTATCCAGGAGAAAGTGTTACACTGTTTCTTTAGCATGCCTCTGGTCCCCACAATGTTACACTAGTGCATATGCTTATACACTAGGACACTCTCTGTTTCATTTCTATATTTTGAGTAAGTTAAATAATTACAATTAAATATACTACATCAATAATAATAATAATTATTATTATAATTATAACAACAACGATAATATTAATAATAATAATAATTAATGTACCTCCCCGGAGAGTTGTGGGGCTCCTACTGGAGCAGAGCAATTCCCTTCTGCAGTCATATGGTCATCCTTTAATGAAAGCTGAATATAAAACAATATATATATATATATATATATATATATATATATATATATATATATACATATATTAGTTAGACAGTAGTACTCAAGGCTCCTGGTCCCCACTATATCAGACCTTACTGTGTGTGTATCCAGGAGAAAGTGTTACACTGTTTCTTTGGCATGGCTCTGGTCCCCACAATGTTACACTAGTGCATATGCTTATACACTAGGACACTCTCTGTAAAATTTTAATTATTTAAGTTAATCAAAACATACTACTACAACAACTAATAATATAATAATAGTAATAATAATAATAATATAATAACAATTATATTAATTATTATTATGACTGTTGGTCATCAGTCACAAGCTGACTGAGTGTCCGGCCCTTATCAGGGGAATCACTGCTAAATAAAAAGCTAAACTATGACATGAATACAAACACAATGAATATATACAATAGAATATATACACATACATTTGAAGGGGGAAAACAACTTACCACCCCTTCTTGTTTTGCCATATGAAGTCAAACATAAAGACAGTAGTTTTGATAGCTGTCTAATCTATGCTCTGCTTCCACAAGGTGTATCATCTCCCCTCTGTAATCAACCACAAAACTTTCTTTAATAAATGGAGACACTGCAAACACTCTGCAGCCTGAAAAATATAAATATAACATAAAGCATTCAAAAATGACAAAAATCTCACATTAGCATCCTCTCTCTGCGTCTGAATTATAAACACAGTAATCCTTTTGATGTGGATCAAAACCTTTCCTCAATATTCCTAAAACTGTTGAACACCTGATCTTTTCAGGACAATTTTAATGAACTTTTTGATCCACTTCACAAGTTGAAATCAAATAAATGAAATAAATAAATAAATAAATAAATAAAACGCAGACACAATATATGTTTGTTTATGTATTTTTATGTATATATTTTTAGTATATTACTTAGTTGGAGTTCTATATCATTATTTACATTTAAATAAGTAAAACGACTCTAAACTTAATAGAACTATGAATTAAGTACATTTCTAGGATTAACATTTTTTATTATAACCTCAATATTACTACAGTAGCGTATAGAGAGTATAAAATAGTGTTATGTGATGATATAATGTTTAAAAAGGCTTAGATAATCGTAATGTAATTGTACATTTAAACACTTAAAAAGTACAATACAAGAACTGTGAAAACTTACCTTCGTAATCGTCTATATATTCGGTTTGGAATTAAAAGGTCCTGTTGATGGAGCTGGTGATGTGTTTCTCTGCATCTTTTAATGGTTCAACCCTCCGTTAATTCCTTTAGCCGCCCGGCTCTTGTTGACCGCCAGGCCGGGCCTCACGCACTCCACCCCGGCCTCTGATTCACGCATCACCCGGTGTCTGGGAGTTAGCGCGTTAGCGCGTTAGCACATTAGCACGAGTAAATCTTACTCGTGAAAACAAGTTAAATTACATACCGAACTGCAGTTTGTGTCTTATAAGTGTTTTAGCGATATTTATTTTAAAACAACATCGATTAAAACACCCAGGAAATTCGTTAAAACATTTCATTAACGTACCTGATAAATGACAAAAAAATGCGACAGAAATATTCATCATATATTCGATTTTATTATATTATTATGAGATAAAACACTCTAACTTACCAGGAAACATCGATTAATTTGATGCTGGATCTTAATTAAATTGATTAAAGTCGGAATTATTTAGATTTTAAGATTTGCGCATGTGCAGTAGGTAAAGTGTGTATAATGGCGGCAGGTGTGTGTCAGGGTGCAGTACCGCCATCCGACTACATGAGCGCTATAGAGCAGCACGGCGACACACACTTACACACACATTTCAGGTGAATGGGCATGGTGGGGATCAAGAAAAAAAA
>CAIGQQ010029744.1:0-20028 GCA_903798035.1 Danio albolineatus
AAACGCGTGCCATCCTTAAAACGCCGGTATTTTCGGCGTTTAAGACGAAAAGACGGCGAAAATTGCGACGTTTTGCAATGCAAACGGCGAAAATCGCGGCGTTTGGGCTGCAAAATCGGCGCCAAAAAACGCGTTTTTCAATCAACCTAAGAACGACTTTTTTGACGCCGTCGGCTTGCCATATTTCGCCGTTATTTTCGGCGTTTTTTGTATGTCAAAACGCCGTGAAAACCGGCGTTTTGCGTAATATTATAATCAGCCCCTCCAATGCTTCCCCAGATAGCAAGCCGACATTGAATCAATGTTGATTCTTGGTTATAAGCGTCAGTATCAGTCGTCGATCAAATTTCGACATTGAATCAACGTTCTTTATTTGGTCGGTACGTCGGAAGGTTATTACATCGAGAATAAAACATTGATTCAATGTCGAAATGAAGTTGACTCTTCAACATAGGCTACCCGACGCATCTGGTCGAAATCATAACATCGGTTCGATGTTGAAACTTGATTGGAGGAGTCGGAGTCGGTTCTTGCGCGTGCTCATCATTTGAATCAATAACGGACGAGGCAACGGACGGACCGGTAAACTAAAGGTAAGTAAGTTATATTCGACGTTTCACGTGTTTTATTTGACCCTTTCCCCCAAAAATTGTGTTAAATGTAACTTAAGATGTATAAATGAACACTTTACCACTTCCTATACGTTTTTAGTAAGCCTAAATGCCGCCATGCAGATACCCAAGCCATTGACAGCAGCTAAGCTATGAAGGTAAAAGAAAAGCTGTTTTTGGTTATTTAATTGTCGTTTTCAACACAATTAACTTTGCTTTATGATTTAATTGCTTTTTAACCTGTGTGAAAATATAAGATGATATGTCAAATCGACTTGGAATGAGCCTAAAAACATTGCCCCGGCTAAAGGCTAAGTTAACGTCATGAGAAACGGTTAGCATATAACATTACGTATCATCGATCTAACGTTAAACGATATTTATAACACGTTATAATGCTAACGAAATGAATCGCTGTCGGTTCACTGTTTTGTTGCTATACGTGTTTCTACATTTAGTGATGAACTCCACGCCGGAGACGCTCCACAGCATTGAATGAGAAACCTGTGCAATTTCGTAAGTTGCCCACTCGATCTGTCGCCAGTCAAGTTAGTTTGTGTTTACGTTGGTTCTGTGCCTGATTTACTTTGTTCACAAACCATGCTTGGTTGTGTTTTTTTCAGATTGTTGTGCTATGTTCTGGTGTGTATGTTTTTATTTTCCTGTTTATTAAAATTAATTTTGTCTACATGCTCCTTTCTTGATTGAGGTTACTGCAGTTTACTAAAATTAAGCTTTTTAGAATTTCACAAGAAAATGAAAACCAAACAAGACAATTGAATTTCTCACAAAATACCATGTTAACCTAATATTCTGAGTGAGGAGTTAAAAACTGGCAATTTTATGGTACCGATACTGTGGATTGAACTTAAAATTTATCTTGGAAATTTACTTTGTAACAGTAGATACCAGGTGAGATTTCCTACTGAGTAACATGTTTTTTTTTCTTCTTAATTTTTTTCAAGTGGCAGTTTCTCTGGAATCTCCAGTTGAAGACATCAAGATCTTTAACCTGTGTCAGCCTGGACAGATGTCTATTCCAGTTCTGCCTACACCACACTAATCTCACTGCTTATGTATGGATCACTGACTATACATGTTCTCTGAAGGTATTATTGGAGCAAAACAGCCCCCATGATTCAATTTTTTTTCTCTCTCTCTCAAACACCTAACAACTGGTTGTGCTTACAGTACAGTGTACTGACAATGTTTAAGCCATTTTTATGGTTGTATTAAATACATTTTTATTTTTACAAAAAAGTAATTGTCACAACATGATGCACATTTCAGTTTTAATTAGAATGAGAATTACTCAACAGGGCTCAACACTAAGGATTTTTTTACTGGCCTGGTGTGAAATTAAGGTGGAGAGCAGGAAGTAAGTAAAAATAAATAGGAGGTATAAAATAAAGTCTGTATTTTTTCAATTCATACCATATTACAAAGGTAAAATTAATAGAGATGTTATGAACAGGACAGAGTTTTCTACTGAACTAAAATATATTTTCCTACCATTTATGCGGTAAATACTATAAGCTACTCACATGAAAAAAAAAAATAGTAAAAACTATAATGTTTTTGAACAATACTATAGCTAATTGCTTGAATTAAACTGTTGTAGTAATTGTATGGTTGCCGTGATGCAACACAACTGTAGTAATAAACAATTATCCGGTAGACTATACAGTTTTCTACACTAAAATTATAGACTATCATAATACAACGCCATTTACACTACAGTATTTATTGGAGTTTGTGGTATAAATATACATATATCTCTTTATTTATGTGAATAATGTTATCTTTCAGACTTCCTTATAAACAACAACAACAACAACAAATAAAAACATTTACTCTACATTATTATTATCGTTATTATTGTGTTTTTTGCTAGTAGAGGGGTAAACACTAGTGCTCCACAATAACAAAAGTCTAGTTTTGCTCGCAAGGGTAGCATTTCTTTTTTATTCTGTTAATGAACCAGCCACAAACATCCAACACTGCTGCACATCTCATTACAGCTGTTTACTTTATTCTGATGGAATAAATATATATAATATATCTTTATTACTGCTCTCAAACAATGAATTGAGAATGTTTATTAGAAAGCCACCTTTACTTCCATTTTTTTCAGACAGTTTCTTAATGTTCCTCTTTATGAACAAAAACTTTTGGAACTCTACAAAAACTTCAGTATTTCTCATTTTTGGCTGATTTGAAAAAAAAATTATGTTCTGATAGCGATTCCTAAGTAGAAGAATCACTTCCTGCCCTCCATCTGAATTTTCCATGTCTTCAATAACATCATGTGCAAACAACCTATTATGTTTACTTTTTTCTTTCTTAGTTTGCTTCCACAAGAGGACAACAGATCTACGCATGAGGAATTGGTAGCCCACAAGCTCTTTTTAAACACGTGTGTGCAGCACAAGCCCTCGTGAGTGGTAATAATGTGTGTCTTTTGCGTGTGCAATCATCATCCTCTAATTCTCCTGTTTTTTCTATCCGAACACTTATTTTTGTCAGTCTAGCTGCTTCTCAGTTGTACACTGCATCACATTTGCATGCATTTTGAGAAAGGTTCAGAGGCAAATTTTAAACTTAAGTGACAAACTGTCCTGAGCATCTCTCATGCTGGCCCTGGGCCATTCTGACTACTGAGCACTGCTCAAGGTAAAATTACCTTTTAAAGACCACAAATTAATTGGAACATTGAGCTGCAAGGTGATAAATAGCCTTAAATTCACAATTATGAGATATGAGACCTGGTGAAAAAGGTATCTTCATTTTATGCATAGATCACTCAAAGATGAAAATGTACACAATACAAAAAAATTTGCAGTTTTCTATATTTTTTGATTCTTGTTTTTTATTTTTCCCCCATTTATTTATGCTTTTGAATCACAGTATGAGAACTTGATCTTTCTTCTGACGACTTTTAACCTTAAGTTGGTCGTTTATTAACATTTTTAAAGTTTCAAGTCAATATTCTCTGTGTTGGTGTTGTATGTTATGCTACAAACACCTTGTAATAAATTGCCAGTACATTTACTGTTATTTTACAGACTTAAACATTAAATTATTTCAAACTACTAAAACGTCAATAAAAGTCAGTTTTGCATAAAATGTAGGGTTGAATTTTTAACATCAAATGTCAACAGAGCAGAGATCCAGATTCCATAATGCAATTCACAACTGTAAATAAACCCAAAAGCCAAAATACAGAAACTGTTAATTAACATATATAATTTTACAGTGTATTTACTCATCCTCAAGTGTTTGTAAGCCTTTATAAATTCTTTCTTCTTTTGAACACAAAGATATTCCCTATATCTATAGGAAGAAGATATTTTAAAGAAAGATGAATACCAGTATCCATTGTAGGAAATACAACTGTTATTGGTTACATGTTTTGTGTTCAACAGCAGAAAGAAATTAATCCAAATTTTGTGAAGTGTAAGGTGTTTAATTGATGACAGATTTTTCATTTTTGAGTGAACTATCCTTTAAGCTATAGCATATAGTTTTATTTGCATATAGTAATAATAATGCAATACAAAATGCAATTACAGTTGTAACAATTTAAATTATAGGCTATAACAACCATATAATAGGTCTGACCTAACATAAGGCAACAATTAAAATTAAAACCTGCTTTATTTCGTTTGACATTTTAACTGCAAATGCTTGAGAACAACGATTTAACATGAATCTTTGCATATAGTGAGCAACAGCGTTATTATATTTTGTTTCATCAATAGCTTGTTAAATAGTTTAGTTTTTATTTTGTTGTATAACGAAGCTTATGCATAATCTGAATCACTAACAAATTACCAGCTATAGAATCCCTCAGATAAACAAACAAAAAAAGCATGCATAGTATGTAACAAATTAATATTAAAATATGTCTTAAACTTAGAAATACAAACAAAATCCAGGGCATAAGTTTGTATTTCTATCATGCTTTGAAGGTTCACCTTTTGCATTTACTTAACATTTAAAAATATTTAATTGTCATAATTGTCATTGTCCGCACTGCTATGTAAAATTTTATCCCACCCCTAATTCATATATATATATATATATATATATATATATATATATATATATATATGAATTAGGAGTGGGATAATTTTACATATATAATTTTATATATACACACACACACACACACATTAGGGCTGCATGATATTGGGAAAATATGCAATATTGTTGTTGAATATTGCGATAAAGATTTTATTTTATTTTTTTCGATAACAGAGCAATGTAAAGAAAATCATCTGTGTTATGATCATATGAAAATATTTTAAACACATAAAATTTTCAACATACTAAAATTATCTTAAATCTAATTCAAATCTGTCCAGTAAGGTGCAAACATTTTGACTTTAAAATACAATGAATGACTAAAAATCTTGGTAAATATTCTGATTTCTGGTTTGGTTTTACCATAAACACAAACACAAAAAAGCATTTATCTCAAGCATTAGCATTAACATTGTTAATTTTAAAGTTTTTATCAGCATCTTTTAAGCAACCTATTTCCTTGTATGTCTTTTATAAATAAATTTTTAAAAGTTTACAGTCCTTATTGATATGGATATACTGACATCTTGTCAAGATCCACTTAAAATAATTAGGTATTAAAATGTAAACATTATTAACATGTAGGAATGCAATGATATTACAATAATAGATTATTTGACTTGTGATATTACTTTTTTTTTCATTTTAATTGTTTATTCATTTATTTTATTTATGAAGACAGGCAAGGAAATATTTTGCTTGAAAGATGCTGTAATTTTAACATGCTGGCTGGTTCCATACAAATAAACTCTTTGAGACGCATGCATTTTGTGTTTACATGTCTATGGTAAAACCAAACTAGAAATAGAAATCAGAATATCTAGGGTTTATCGAGGGTTTTAGTCATTCATTGCATGTTAAAGTCAAAATGTTTGCACCTTCCTTGACAGCTTTTTTTATCTATTTATTTTTTTTTTAGCTTGAATTAGATTTAAGAATTTTAGTATAATTAATATTTTAAATGTTTGAAATATTTTAGTAGATAATTACACATATATGATTTTTTGTAATCTAACAACAGTAGCATACTGTAGGGAAATGTTTTTGCAAGAAATATAGTTATTGCATTGTTCAACAACAATATCACATATAGCATAATTCTCAATATTGTGCAGCCCTACTTGGGGCAGTAGACAGGATTGATACAACTTGATATAATCGAGAAGCTGCAGAACTGACAAAAAAACCTGTTCTCATGAGATAAAGGACACAGCTGAAAACATACAGATCACAGAAATGAGAGGATGATCATGAGGGCTTGTGATGCACACCTTTAAGTATTTAAAAAGAGTTTGCGGGTTTACATGTTACATATTAAGTTAAAGTCAGAATTATTAGCCCCCCGTGAAATACGTATGTTCGATAATATTTTTTTCTTCTGGAGAAAGTCTTATTTGTTTTATTTTAGCTGGAATAAAAGCAATTTTTAATAAGTAATTCATTATTCAGGGGGCTAATAACTCTGACTTCAACTGTTTACATACAGTGGGGAAATTAGTATTGAACATGTCAATATTTTTCTCAGAAATTATATTTCTAAAGATGCTGTTGACTTGACATTTGCCCTGGATGTTGGTAACAACCAACCAAAGAAATCCAAATATGCAAAGAAAACAAAACAATTTAGTTTACAAATGAAGTTATGTGTAATAAAATAAAATCACACATGAAGAAAGGCATATTGGAAGGCAGTGAAAGCCCAGATAGAAGTAGTTCTTCAGCAACCCTCTGCACTTCCTCAGTGTAAATAAATATCAGCTGCTTTAGTCCAACATCCACATTAGGATGAAGATTAAACCAAATTGGACATTTCAGCAAGACAACGATCCAAAACGCAGCCAAGGAAACTCTAAAAATCTTTCAGAAAAAGAAAATCAAGCTGTAGAATGGCCAGCTAAAATAAAAAATAAAATACAAAATAAAGATCAGATTTGATAGACGAGACTCACAGAACCATCAAGATTTTTACACTCTTTTAAAGTCTGTGAAAAAAAAAATCCCACGTGAGCAATGTATGTGACTTCATTCTCCATATGAGAAGCATCTTTAAGCTGTCATAACCAAAAAGGCCTTTTATATAAAGTGTTAAATACACTTCAGTAGTTCAGCACTTTCTCCTTGTGTCATTCCATTATAATTATGGATTAACTATTACTAAAACTATTATAGTTTTATTTAGCTTAAAATGTATTTTTCATTTTGTGTGTTTGCATTGTTTGGGATTTTACCAAAATTTGGTTCAATTCCATGTCAACAGCTCCTTTATAAATATTATTTCAAAACTAAATTATTATGTGAGGGTGACACAGTTAGCAGTGAGCTCAGTGGTTAGCACTGTCACCTCACACTAAAAAGGTCCCTGGGTCAGTTGGTGTTTTTGTGAGGAGTTTGCATGTTCTCCCCGTGTTGGCATGGGTTTTCTCCTGGTACTCCGGTTTCCCTTACAGTGTGCTGTGTAAAACGTGCTTGATAAATTGACAGTTCATTCCGCTGTGGCGACCCCTGATGAATAAAGGGACTAAGCCAAAGGAAAATCAATGAATGAATATAAGATATGTCATGGGAATCAAAATTTAATGTGAGAAAGTGTGGATTCTTTTACAGATCGGTCCTACATTCATTCATTCATTTTCTTGTCGGCTTAGTCCTTTATTAATCTGGGGTTGCCACACAGCGGAATGAACCACCAACTTATCCAGTTTATGTTTTATGCAGCGGATGTTCTTCCAGCCGCAACCCATCATGGGAAACATTACACTCATTCACACTCATTCTATACGGACAGTTTAGCTTACTCAATTCACCTATACCACATGTCTTTGAAGTTGTGGGGGAAGCACCTGGAGGAAACCCACGCGAACACAGGGAGAACACGCAAACTCCACACAGGAATGCCAACTGACCCAGCCGAGGCACGAACCAGCGACTTTCTTGCTGTGAGGCGATCGTGCTACTCACTGTGCCACCGCGATGCCCTCATTTTTGAACATTTCTTTTGCAAAACATTTGACTTTTTTTAATTTATATTTTTATTTACATTAGTTGCAATTGATCATTTTTTTTATTTATTTGCTTATTCTGTTTCATGACCTTAATTAGACTCTATGGGCCAAACACTGTATATCATTGCACATATTATAGCATATATTTTATACAAAATCATACAGAATATGCATACACAAAATGTTAATAATCTCTACAGAAAAAAAAGTCTGATTTTCTAGTATTGTGATTTGTGCAACTGTATTCATGGAAGGTGTGACTGTTGTGTTTGTGAGAGAGAAAGAATCAAAGTAAAAGTTTACTTCCAAACTTCCAACACATTTTGTTCATAACTATGTTCATACAGAATTGTCACTGTCATGGGTGTTCAGTTTTGCTACAATAATACTACATGCAACTTATGTACTTATTTACTGTATTTACTGTAAAGGATGATTTGTTGATTGGTTAATGATTAGGCTACTCGATAATCGATTGATTTGTCGATTTTTGATCATACAGTTAACAAAAACACATTATTCGTAACTGAATATTTTACTTTTATATTATTTACATAATAACCTTATTTAACAAAGCAGGGCTGCGTTTCCGAAAACCATCGTTAGCCAAGGTCGCAAATCCATCGATCCAATGAACATTTGTAAACTGCATTGCAAACTTGGTCCGTGTACCTGCAGCTTTCTGGTTATGTTCTATTCCCAGTTATCCCCACATGCCCCATTCATTTAATGTTCCCACACTTAAACTTGGAATTATTTAAAAAATATTAAAGTCATCTGAAGCTTAGATTTGTCCACCTGTCAGGTTTTGAACCATATGGGTCAGCATGTGTGTTTGGATATAACTCCGTTTTTTACCACACTGAAAAAAATGTCTGCAAAACTGTTACAAACAATTTATTTGTGTTGAATTTAAACAAACAATTTAAATTTAACAATGTTCAACTTAATTTGTTTGTTTAAATTCAGCCCGAATAAATTGTTTACAGCCACTTAAGGTAAACCAAATTGAGTAAATCCAGGAATCAGACTTCGTTATTATTGTTCATTTATTCCTTTGCTGGAAATTAGAACTAAATTTAGAAATAGTTTTGAAACAAATTTTTGCGCTTAACAAACGAAATTAATTATGTAGGCTAATGGATGTCTGTGCATACAACACCGTTTTCCACGAAAGAAAGAAAGTGAAAGGAAAGGAAAATCGGAGGCTCATAAAGTCCAGCGTGTTAGTAATGCGCCTATGTGGATTCAAAAGCTTAACACAGGCAGTACAGCAAAACACAAATATCTCTATATAGGGAAAATAGAGATTAAAATGTTACAAAAATTACTATTTTTTAGATAAATATAACAACCACTGCGTCCATGTCTCATCTGAATCCATTAGCCCACATATTTAATTTCGTTAGTTAAGCGCAAAGATTTGATTCAATACAATTTCTAAATTCAGTTCTAATCTCCAGCAAACGAATAAATGAACAATAATAACGAAATGTGGTCAAACTACTGAGTGTAAACGTTCGGACCCGCATATGCGCATAACGTGCTCTGCGCTGGACTTTAGAGCAGCTTTTAGGTCAACAGCGGGTTTATTTCAGTTTCTCAAAATAGCAACTCGCATATATATATATACACGCGAGTTGCTATTTTGAGAAACTGAAATAAACCCGCTGTTGACCTAAAAGCTGCTCTAAAGTCCAGCGCAGGGCACGTTATGCGCATATGCGGGTCCGAACGTTTACACGTTGCTTAATAGGCACAGGATGTATATATATGTATATTAAAAATTAGCAAATATATGACTGAAGTTTGTAATGCCACATTTACGCAGCATTCATTAAATCCGTATCCATAGCATACGATAATGTTTTTATTTTATAGTAGGTTATTTATTAAGAAAAACAATAAATAAATAAACGACATCCTACTTATTATTGTTATTATTAATATAATTATTCTTATTCTATATTAACTGAATATATGTGAATGTATGTGTTTCCTATAATGTAATGTTCTCTTATTTGAAAACATTACAGATTCTATTTTAAAATGTAAATAATAAAATGTTTTAAACTTATATATATATATATATATATATATATATAAGTAAATAATGAGGCTATTTAATAAGAAATTTATTTTAATATTTATAAGGAAATAATTATTTTTAATAATTATTTTTTGAAGTCTACTTTTACAATGTGACGTGCAAACCACTGCAGAAATGTCCAAACCAACAGGACCTTGTCATTAGGCTACATTTCTTAATAAATAACCTAAAATAACAGCATTAACATATACTGTGTTTTTTGTTTTCACTAGCATTGGAGCAATGACCCAAATAGTAAATTTTATTATGAGCATCTGACATAAAATGCATTTTTTACTCTAATGAAAAATACATGTTGAAATAGAACACAAATGGACAAATGTATTTAATAATCTAGTTTTACTTTGAGTAAATGGTTTCGACTATTTTAGCCTATAGTCTAAATGTGTATGTTTAAGTGTACTGCCTGTATAGAAGGTTTGAATGAATGTATTCTCTTAACGAATATTTACTTCTGTATGTTTGTATTAATAAAAATGATGACAGATTGTGGTGTGTTTTGTCATATATTTACAGAATAAATTATATTATGTATTCTTGTAAAAAAAATGTGATTATGTAATATGCATGGATTGATTAAATGTTGAAAAGGTTTTTTTAGGCATTCATTTCAACGTTAAACCATTTAGATAGATTTTATGTTGAATATGTGTGGATTCTACGTTGTTCCAATCGACTTTAGATCAACATCGTTTCAACATTTGATAGACAAACCAATTAGGTCGATTGTATGTTGAAAATGTGTGGATTCTACGTTGTTTCAACCGACTGTAAATCAACATCGTTTCAACGTTAGGTAGACAAACCAATTAGGTCGGTTATATGTTGAAACCGCGTGGATTCTATAACGTCGTTTCGATCGACTGAAAATCAACATCGATTCAATGTTGGGTAACCAACCATATGCGTTGATTTCGGGTTAGATTTGAATGGAGTGCCTGACGTCGTTTCAACATTACCCCGATGAGCAAAACGATGTTGAATCCATGTCGAAGATCAACGTTGATTCGATGTCGGAGATCAACGTTGATTCGATATCGAAATAAACGTTGATTTTCGGTTGAAATTATGTCATTTTGCTATCTGGGATAATTAATAATAATAACATCTAAAGATGTCGATCTTGATGAGGTTTTTTTCAAACACAAATAATTTTGTCCTAAATGAGCATAAAACTTTAGGAAAGCAATGGAATGCTTTCATTATAACGATATATGTAAACTTATTTTATTAATAACAATGACGCCTCTGTTATTTAATGTAATCAAACAAAAAATCTAAATGTTGGGGGATGATCCCTTATTTTCACATCCCAATGTTGACAGGTATGCTAAAATAGCAGTGAATAAAACACTTCTGAGTAGTGCGTGTGGAAGTAGCCAGTGAAAAGAAGAAAAACAATGACATTAAAGCATTTGTAGCCATTAGAATGCTGGTTTAGCCACTACTTTAATGACACTTGTGATGATGTTTAATTCAGTCTTTATTAGAAACACCAGAGCGGAAAGTAGAATGATCCACCTTTAAGCTGAACGAGCAGCTTATTTATCATCTTCATCTAATTGGCCGACGCATTTGACCGGGAAAAAAACATTCGACCAATGAAAAGCCTGTAACCACGCCCCTACCGTTTGCACGCGCATTTCTCCAGACTGCAGTTACCCCCTCCTCAAAATGTTGGTATCGCCCATCCCTAGCTGTTTCCGAAAGCAGGAAGTGTGAAAGGCTTCGGCCTGTGCTGTTCTCATCAGACCCTCAGACATAGTGAATATAACACAAGCCGAGCTGGACTTCATGAAGAAACATTAGAGGATATATGTGAAAGCAGCCATTTTATTCAGCTTTACGCTGCTCTCTGTGACTCTACACAAGAAGAGGAGGAGGAGGAGGTTATCCGGGTGTGTGTTTGTTCTGTCTCCTCTGTGTCCAGTGTTTCTCCTGCTTCAGGTAAAATCCCTCATGTAAGCTCTGCATGTCCTCTGATAATCCTGCAGCTGTGTTGACTCTTCTCTGCTGTGTGTAGAGGGTTTGTGACGGATGTTTCTCACTGAACTCATGATGTGCCGCTTCCTCCAGAAACGAAAGTGAAAGTGTTTACTGTTTAGTTGTAGCGTCGCCATTTTAAACAGACAGAATCCGTCATTTCCAACGCGGAACAGCTTCAAATCTTGACAAAAGCTGTGAGTTTAATGTGAACGTGTGTGTGATGTTGTTTATTAGCATCAGACGGATGATGCTGTGATTCTTCATCGGTTTCCTCGTGATGAGCTTCTGGATTTGAGTGTCTCAGCTGCTGATCTATTCCTGCATTCAACTGAATGATGAAGGCGGATCAATGACTGGAGATCTGTGATCGTTCATCAGCTTCTTCTAGAGTTTCTGCTTCCCCTCCATCATGGAGGACACACACACTGCTGGGCAGCAGGATTTGTCTACAGGATGCAGGTATTCGGCCTACACTTGACATTTCTCAGGATTATTTTGACTAGATCTTATATTTACTCTCTGTAAGTTGTGCTTTTAATCTGTTAGAATATTTCACACACACACAGCCAGAAAGTTTTTGTGCAATCATTCTGTCGTAAAGTGTCGTAAAGTGCTGTGTAAAGAGTGTTTTAAATGATGAACTGTTGAATAATATCAGGTGTGTTGACTCCAGTGTGTGCAGCGTTGAACTTTAATCTTCTTTGTTTTAGTTCAGTTCATCAGAAGAGAGCAGAAGCAGAGCCCAGCTGTGTGTCTGTGAAGAGTGACCAGTCTATGGGTGAACCATTAAATTTTAAGAGTGAACACACACAACCTGTTCTCAGGTAGATCATCTGTACACACACAGTTATACTGCAGCATTTATATGATCATGTAATAATGTCTGATCTTCTAGAAACACACTTTATTCTCTCAGTCCAGTCAATACATTTTATTACAGGAACAAAATACAGGGAACTTTAAAACTAAATGTCCACACACTCACGTTTGATGAGTAAGTAAAGAACTGTTAGTAAATATTTCGTAAGTAAAGTACTGATAAAGTATTGATAGTAGTCATTAGAGTGAGTTTACATGCTTCTACAATAGTCAGCAAAATGTCCAAAGTAGGGGCGGGCGATATGGAAAATACATCACATCATTTTTCTCTGGGGAAATCCCGATTCACGATTTTTATCTCGATTCTTTTTCAAGTTGGTTTTTAAAGACTATTTAGCAAATTACAAAGTTGCAATACAACCAAACTATTAAAAAAACAACAACGACAGACGACTGAATGTTTTGAATGAGAAGCTGTAATGTAGCCGTGGCGGGATGAAATGTGGTGTAGCGCCCCGTCATGGAAGAATGAATGTAGTGGAAACACTGCACTATATATGGCGATACAACGATTATTCTGAAAGAGTGGATCATGCAGTAATATTGATTTAATCCACAATCAAATCGTGTTGTCGCACAGCCCTACTTAAAACCCATCTGGGCATCCACGACTGGCCCCCATGTGATTCCCGGGTGTGAACCCACTTTAAAACCCTTTGGGCAGGTGGGGGTTTAGCATGAATTGCCCAGTTAGGACCCATGCAGTACCCTTACAGGTCCCATTTTTAGTACGTCTGGGCTTCCACGGCTGGCCCCAATGTGGATCCCGGGTGCAAGCACATAATGGGGCCCACATTTGCTGCCCATGAAGCCCTCATCTGGGCCCCACATGTCATTGCTGGCTGGGACATGATGATGTATACAAAATGTATGCGCACAACTGAGTCGGACACACTTTTTATCCCATTCTAAAACATGATGGACATATCCGATTATATACATAAACTGTGATAATTTCCAGCTTGCACATCAATAAAGTCATGTGATTTAGTTATAACAGATCATGTAATGATAAAAACGGTCATGATGGGATGACATTTATGGACAAAGCCACCGAGCGTTCATTGTGTTCTCATTTAATATAGAAGATAAAAGGCCTACAATGGCTTCACTAAACTGCATTTCTCTGGCTGATATGTCGTGCCAGTTTAGTAGAAAGTGACGGTTTTGTTCTCTTTGACTCATTGGATGAAAACTCTGCTTTATTCGCAAATGTTTAGATATTCCATGTTATCATTTAAGTTCATTTTTTCCTCATTAATGTACACACGGCGCCCCATATTGACAGAAAAACAGAATTGTTGTCATTTTCGTTATATGAAATATCTCATGGTATGTGTGTGAGTGTATGGGTGTTACCCAGTGATGGGTTGCAGCTGGAAGGCTATCCACTGTGTAAAACATATGCTGGATAAGTTAGCGTTTCATTCCGCTGTGGCGACCCCATATTAATAAAGTAACTAAGATGAAAAGAAAATGAATAAATGAATGAAATACCACATGGTCCTCAGTACTCAGAACCTTTGCTCAGTATTTAGCAGACGCCCCCTTTTGATCTAATACAGCCAGGAGTCTGTCTGATGCAACAAGTTTTCCACACCTGGATTTGGGGATCCTCTACCATTCCTCCTTGCAGATCCTCTCCAGTTCTTTCAGGCTGGATGGTAAATGTTGGTGGACAGACATTTTAGGTGTCTCCAGAGATGCTCAATTGGGTTTAAGTCAGGGCTTGGGCTGGACCATTCAAGAACAGTCACAGAGTTGTTCTGAAGCCACTCCTTTGCTTGTTTTTAGCTGTGTGCTTAGGGTCGTTGTCTTGTTGGAAGGTAAACCTTCAGTCCTGAGCTCTCTAGAGATGTTTTTTGTCCAGGGGATCCCTGTACTTGGCCGCATCCATCTTTCCCTCGATTGCAACCAGTTGTTCTGTACCTGCAGCTGAAAAACACCCCAACAGTATGATGCTGCCACCACCATGCTTCACTGTTGAAACTGTAAGGGACAGGAGATGAGCAGTGTCTGGTTTTCTCCACACATACCGCTTACAGTTAAGGCCAAACAATTAAATCAATTATATCATCAGACCAGAGAATCTTATTTCTCACCATGGTGGAGTCCTTCAGGTGTTTAGCAAACTCCACTGAGGAAAGGCTTCCGTCAGGCCATTAAGCCCCTACTGGTGGAGGTCTGCAGTGATGATTGACTTTCTACAACTTTCTCCCATCTCCCGACTGCATCTCACAGACAATTTAGCGAGGGAAATTTTGTGAGGGAAACCGAAGCACCTACAGGGACAACATGCAAACTCCACAAAGAAATGCCAAACGACCCAGCCGAGGCTAGAACCAACGACCTTCTTGCTGTGAGGCGAATGTGCTACCCAATGCGCCACCATGCAGCCTGTCCCAAACATCTTCCATTTAAGGTTTATGAGGCCACTGTACTCTTAGGAACCTTCAGTGCAGCAGAGATGCTTCTGTAACCTTGGCCAGATCTGTACCTTGCCACAATTCTGTCTCTGAGCACTTCAGCAGTTCCTTTGACCTCATGATTCTCATTGGCTCTGAGATGCATTGTGAGCTGTGAGGTCTTATATGGACAGGTGTGGGGCTTTAATCAAGTCCAGTCAGTATAATCAAACACAACTGGCCTCAAATGAAGGTGTAGAACCATCTCAAGGAGGAACAGAAGAAATAAACAGCTCCTGAGTTCAGTATATGAGCGTCACAGCGACGGGTCTAAACCATGTGATATTTCAGTTTTACTTTTTAATAAATCTGCATAAATGTGAAGAGTTTAGTGTTTTTCTGTCAGTATGGGCTGCTGTGTGGACATTGAGGAAAAATGAACTTAACTGATTTTAGCAAATGGCTGCAATATAAGAGTGGGTCTGAATTCTTTCCGTACCCACTGTAAGTCTAATCTGCTTAACAGACCTGATCAGCCAGACCTTGAGCTAAGAATTACTTTGTGCTAGTTTGGTGATGGGTGAAATGTTTCTTTCCAATAGTTTTCTCTTCCGTCAGTCTTACTACATCTTTAAAGGAGACTGAAGATTCTCCTGCAGTTTATTCCTCTGGTGTGTTTGTGTCTTCAGTGTGAGATCAGGATCATGTGTGTCCAGCTCTGTGTCTCTGAAGAGTGACTGGTCAATGCCTCATCCAACAGACCTCAGTGGGAAAACACCATCATCTGCCCAAAGGTATTTTGTGTTTTACATTATTGCTCACACATGGACTGTTTCAAACATATTATTGTGAACCAACAATACAGTAAAGAGAGTCATTCCTGAATGAATCAGTTGTGTGAATGAATCAAATGACTCAATGACTTTGGTGACTCACCTAGTGGCAGATTTAGTTTCTTATTCAGTCCCAGTATTGAAAAATAGATTGTTCATGTCGTCTTTTTCTCACTATCTTGCTTTTCAAATATTATTTCTATGATTTGTGTAACATAAAACATGTTTTGAAGATGTTTATAACCCAACCATTATGTAAATATATCTAAATACAGATGAAGCATTGGAAATAATTTAATACATGACATAGCAGTGGTCCGATCAGACCAATCCATCCACAGTCTCGATTGTCTCCTTATTATGAGCAGCACTACAGAACATTCATTATTTTCAGTGTTTGTAAGATATATCTGTATCTGTTTGCCTCTAAATGTATTACTACAGTAGTTTTATCTGTTAACAGCGATGAATATGAGTTAGCAGATTCAGGAGACGAGACTCACAGGAGACACAACAGTTTCACACACAATCTCCTGTGGACCTTCCAGGTAGGAAAAACTCATTTTCATTCATATTTAAAATTGTAAATATAACACACAAAACGGTTAAAAAAGATCCTCCTTCTGCAACACTTTTCATTTGTAATTGTTATTTTTCGTGTAATTAAAGATTTTAAGAATTAAAAAGTATTTGTCAAGTGAGGAATAATTGACTGCAGTTCATTGAATTATTCGAAAATAGTTCACACCTGTGATACTCGTGAAGTCACTGTTACACATTTAGTGCCCCGCCAGCAATGACATGTGGGGCTCAGATGGGTTAACTACGGATTTCATGGGAACTCTGTGGGCATGGGCTTTGGCTGGGTGAAATCAGTGGGTCCCATGTAGGTCTTGTAGTATGAATCCCACATAGGAAGCCCATATGAGCTGATTACATGGGCCCCATAAGGGACAGGCATGGGCCAAGTGGGCATGGGTTTAAACTGGGAATGCATATAGGGGTCTTGAGTGGCATATTTATGGGCCGAGTGGGCATGGGTTTGATCTGGGAATGCACATATGCAGATATAATTGTTGTTGTTTAGTTTAATATATTTCTTGCAGTTCACAGCATCGAGTGTCTTGTGTTTATCTTCCTTTTTAATTTTTCTTTTTTCCTTAAACCATTTGGCATGGTTGGGCTTAAATAGGCCTTGCATGAATTGCCCAGTTAGGACCAACATAAGATACTTACAGAGCCTACTTTAAGCCCATATGGGCATTCACGGTTGAATCCTGGTGCAAGCCCACTTTAAACCCCTTTAGGCTGGTGGGCCCAAATGGGTTTGACACAAATTACCCAGTTAAGACCCTTTACAGGTCCCCCTAAAAGTCCATCTGGGCAATCACAGCTGTGATTTTAAACACCTTTGGGCAGGTGGGGGCCAAATGGGTTTGGCTTGAATTGCCCAGTTAGGACCCATGCAGTACCCTTACAGGTCCCACTTTTAGTACATCTGGGCTTCCACGGCTTGCCCCAATGTCGATCCCGGGTGCAAGCCCTCATTTGCCACTCATGAGCCCTTATCATGTCATTGGGTGTGTATTAGTTTCTAATAATTCAACAGACCGGAGTCAATTATTCTGCACTTTTTGTCTAAACAATGATATCCGGACTAAAACAAGGCTAAATTTAAGCTGTCAGGGAAAATCTAATAGACATCTAAGTATAGTCTAAAACTAGTCATCAAATACACAGATTAGACAGACTTCACGTTCCTGCATATTTGATGACTAGTCTAGTTTTGGGCTATCGTTCAACATCTGTTAGACTTCTTTTAAATATAAATGTAATCATCTAAATATGTTTGCTGGGATGCACAGATAAAGCCACCATGTTGTAGTTCAGACATTTGTCAGGTTTTTGTCCTTCTGTGTGTAAAACTAGTTTCCTACGAATCCAAAGCTTTCTGTTGTGTTTTGATGTGATTTATGACTGTAAAATAACTGGAATCATTCAGAATAGTGATATGGAACTGTTATGTGCTCAAAATCTGCCAAATCTGCTTTAGCTGTGTGTTTATCACATTAAATAACAACGCCTTAGAAAGTTTATCAGCCAATCAAAATCAAGCATTCAACAGACTCATATTATAATTTTTTATTCTTTATTGAGTAGTTTGTGGACTATATATATGTTGATGAATGTTTTAATTAAATATTGTTGTCTCTTTTCTTCAATCATAGAATCTTGAGAGTAAAATGATCAAATTTCTGAAGAATGAACTGGTAAAGTTTAAGAAAATCTTACAAGAAGAAAACAGACAAGAGTTTGTAAAGGAGTTTAATGAGAACAGAAGCAGTATCACAGAAGCAGCTCTTGATCTCACACTCTTCTTCCTGAGAGAGATGAAACAAGATCAAGCTGCTGATACTCTCGAGGGTAAGAGACTCATGGCCATCAGTCAGACTGACACATACAAATATAGCTGGAAAAGTCAAGACTAAATCTCTCTGTTTCTTTGCTCCTGTGTTTAGATGAGCTGGTCTTCATTCATCAGCTTAAATGTAGCCTGAAGAAGAAATATCAAAGTGTGTTTGAAGGAACTGCTCAGCAAGGAGAATCCACACTTCTGAATAAGATCTACACAGATCTCTATATCACTCAGGGTGTGAGTGAACAGGTCAACACTGAACATGAGATAAGACCGATTGAAGCTGCTTCCAGACGTCATCAGTCACTAGAGATACAGGTTAAATGCAAACATTTGTTTGAAGCAGCTGAACAAGACGAGCAGATCAGAACTGTCCTGACTACAGGAGTTGCTGGCATCGGGAAATCAGTCTCTGTGCAAAAGTTTGTTCTGGATTGGGCTGAAGGAAGAGAAAATCAAGACATCAGCTTCATATTTCCTCTTCCATTCAGAGAGATGAACTTAAGGGAGAAAGAAAGTCAAAGTCTAAAAGACCTCATAACTCAGTTTTTCCCAGAGACTGAAGAATTTAACCTTTCAAGAAGCACACGATTCAAAGTCCTGTTCATCCTTGATGGATTGGATGAATGTCGTCTTCCTCTGAACTTCACTGGTAATGAGACATGTTGTGATGTATCATCATCAGTCTCTCTGGATGTTCTCCTGACAAACCTCATCAAGGGAAATCTGCTTCCTTCTGCTCTCATCTGGATCACCAGCAGACCAGCAGCTGCCAGTAAGATTCCTGCGGACTGTATCGACCGGCTGACAGAGATACGAGGATTCAGTGATGCCCAAAAGAAGGAGTACTTCAGAAAGAGACTCACAGATCAGAATCAGGCCAGAGAAATCATTGATCACATTAAACAGTCAAAGAGTCTCTTTATTATGTGCCACATCCCAGTCTTCTGCTGGATTTCAGCCACTGTTCTCCAAAACATTTTGAAGGAGAACAGAAATACTGAACTGAATCACAGGGCTAATGCTGAAACACTGCAGGAATCTCCCAGGACTCTGACACAGATGTACACACACTTCCTCCGCTTTCAGATCCAGCAGAGCAAACGAAAGTATGATGGAAAAAACATACCAGATGTCTCCTGGGATCCAAAGCTCATCCTTTCACTGGGGAAACTGGCCTTCCAGCAGCTGGAAAGAAACAATGTGATCTTCTATGAGAGCGATCTGAAAGACTGTGGCATTGGCGTCTATCAGGCATCGGTGTACTCCGGCATGTGTACCCAGATCTTTAAGAAGGAGACAGGATTTGTTCTTCATACCATGTACTGCTTTCTTCACTTGAGCATTCAGGAGTTCATTGCAGCCCTTTATCAACATCTGTTTCAAGACATCAACAAGACACAAGCAGAAAAAAGCAGAGATGAATCTGTGATTGATTTACTGAAGACTGCAGTGGACAAGGCTCTGGAAAGTGACAATGGACATCTGGACCTTTACCTTCGCTTCCTTCTCGGTCTGTCACTCCAGTCCAATCGACGACTTTTACGAGGCCTGTTGACACAGCAGGATGACCGAGACCAGAGCAAAGAGGAAATAATTGCACACATCAAGCAGAAACTTGAAGGAAATCTGTCTCCAGAGAGATCCATCAATCTGTTCTACTGTCTGAATGAACTGAATGACCAAACTCTGCTGAAAGA
>CAIGQQ010029744.1:35028-56026 GCA_903798035.1 Danio albolineatus
AACAGGTGCAAAATAAATTCATTCAAATAAGTTCATGTATAGAAATTGAGGTACATTTTGGAAAAACACCATCACAGATCTTGGACCTATGTTCAGGATTAAACATAATTCCTAGGTCCCGTTCCCATAGTGGTTTCAAGGAATCATAAACGGAGGAATCAGAGTAAACTAATAAAGTATAGAATTTAGAAATAAGCCCTTTAATAAAATTAACTGACAGCATGGTTTCGTCCAGGTTTGATCATTTAAAATGAAATTGCTTTAATTTGCTTTAAATTGGCTTTGCTTTAATAGGGACTCTATAAAATGCCGAATTTGAAGCTATTTAAAAAAGTCTAATTTGTTCTAATTTGTTCAAATGATTTCAGTTTTAGAGGTAAACATATCTAAAAAGTCAGACAAACCTTTCAGCTCCAGTCCCGCAATCCAATACTCCTAATCTGAATGGGGAAATCTGGGTTCAAAGCCAAAGGGAAATGGATGGATGGATGTAATTTGGGGGATATTCAAATGTTTTTTCACATCATTCCAAACTAGTAATGTATTATAGACAATCACATTGTCAGTAAGAGAGTTCATATGATTTATATTATTGATAGACCACAGGGAATCTAATCTTCTCAGATGGCAAAGTAAAGATTCAAAGTCAATCTACAGAGCGTCCTGTCTATTCATAAGCCGGCTTGTTATGATTTTAAGTTGAGCAGCCCAATAATAAAGCTGGAGATTGGGTAAGGAGAGACCCGCAAGATCTTTTGGTTTACAAAGTTTAGAAAGACAGACTCTCTGTTGCTTATTGTTCCAAATATAACGAGATATGCAAGAATTCAATGTTTTAAGAAATAAAGGAAGATTTTGAAAGAGATAATTTAGTCGAGGAAGTATGTTCATTTTGATGACATTAACTCTTCAGAGAAGGGAAATTAGCAAGGGGGTCCACTTCTTTAATTAAAAAAATGTAAAAAAAATTTAGAGGAGAAAAATTAGCTTCAAACTGATTATTTAAATCAGGAGTGAGGAAAATGGTCAAGTATTTAAAACCTTTTTTAGAAACCTTAAAGGGAAATTGTATGGGGGGATTGTGGAGGTAGTTAAAGACATAGAAACAAATTTTTCTATGTTAACTTTGTAGCCTGACACGTTGCTTTTTTCCCCTTAATTATAATTCCAGATATATCAGGATTAGTCCGAATAGACTCTGCCAGAGGTTCAATAAACAACGTGAACAACAAGAATGATAGGGGACAACCCTGTCTGCAACCTCTGCATACTGGAAAACCTTCAGAAATTAAACCATTTGTGTTGACAGAGGCAACAGAATCTGCATAGAGATGCTTAATAACATTAATAAAATTAGAACTTAGCCCAAATTTTTCCAAAACTAAAAACAAGAAAGGCCACTCTACACGGTCAAAAGCCTTTTCGGCATCCAGAGATAGTATCATTGATGTCTTTTTCTGCACATGAAAATAATGAATAGCATTATCCAAACCTCCCCTACTGAAAATGGGGCATTTAGGGTTGAACGGTCTTCTTCAGAGCACGAAGGTAATGTAGTATTACTTAAAAAGGCCACAATGTCAGAGTCTGTCATTTTTGATTCAGAGCTATATAATGATTTATAAAATTCCTTAAAAGTACTATTTATGACTAGAGGGTCAGTTGAAGTGACGCCATATATGTTCCGTATCGTATTAGTTGACCTGTCATTATTTTGATTCTTTAATTGGTATGCTAGTGTAGGGGTCCAAGCTACATTAAATAGACTGATAAGGGATTTATTAGTTTATTTCAATGAATCGGATCTTGAGGATTCGAATTATTGATTCGACTCAATAGAGTCAGATTGAATCAGATTAAAAGATTCACACGTTATCTACCATTTGTCTAGCAAATAGAAAAACATCGTGTTTACCAATCTTGTTTATATTATGAACGTGGCCAACAACAATAACGTAACACAGCATTGGGTTAACTCTCAGCAAGGTAACAAAATCTACAGCTCGAGGCAATGACTGATAAGCACACAAACAAGAACACAGTTCTTATATAATGAGAACAAAGATTTATTGAGCTACACTACGATACATGAAACTAACTACGTAATAAGCAAACAACAAACAAACGCACACACCCATTCACACATACACACAGAGGCAGTTTAGAGGATGCAAAATGAGTTGACAAGTCCCAAATCAATTCTAGTACTTCTGACTAGATCTTAGAATCACACCTGGGAAACCGCAAAAGCAGAGATTGAGCTTATCTTTAACTGCTTAAGATTAATCAGCACCAGATCAGTTAGAGACAACGTTAATTCGTGTTACTTGCGATTTTGCTGAAGTCTTGAATCTTGCATTTCCCTCGCCGGCCGACTTGGCCTCTGGAAACATGTTGGTCCTGACTGGGTGGTGACTCGCTTCGGTGATGTCTTTCAGTTCACTCCCTCGTGATTGGCTGTTGTCTTTGGGTTGTCGAGGTGACGGGCTCTCGATTTGCAGAAGTTTGTGCGGTTTTAGCGGTCCTGAAACCCAAGAGTTTGCATGGAAAGGTCGTGGTGACCCAATCGCGTGGCGGAGCGGTGTCCGTGCAGGGCGAGAGGGGGCAGAGTGCACAGCTAGCGAAGCTGATACAAAAAACAAAGATTTTACGGCTGCAGGGCGTTTTTAAGCGACCTGGTCTGGTCCATCCCTGTGGCTCCATCTTCCAATGAGCAGTGACCATGAAGGGCGGGTACACGCCCCATATCATGTAGTGAAGGTCGGTCATTAACAGAATGCATGTTGGCTTCACGTGGTAAAATCCCTTGTAAGTTTGTAACTCTTATATCAAAGGTTACAAAATAAATACTAGTTTTTTTCATTTACATCTCTGTATTGCAAATGTCACTAGCTTCAGTTTCATACCAAACACTAAACATTTCAGACACACACAGAACTTTTATCTGTTATAAGGGTTAAAACAACACATTGATTAACCTGGGTGGTTGGAACACACACAACATATGAGGAAAACCTATAGCATATTATTTCAAAAGATGCATCCACCTTCGTTTTGCACATTTCCAGAGATTGTCTTCAATTTCATGTATGGATTAAAATCCAGAGATCTCTCAGTCTCTAGGAATTGAACATTTTGGCGGGCGAACAGGATACCCTAAGGCGAGCACATGACCAGGGAGTCATTAAAGGGCCACGAAACCCCCCAGTCTCAGCGTGGTGTTTTCACACCTCTAGTTTGGAAAAGCTCAGGAAAGTGGGCGTGTCCAGCTCTGTTTAGGTGGGAGTGTCGGGGGAGAGAAAGAGGGAAGGTTTTGCATATAAACGGGAGTTTCCATTTGTGCAACCGCTGACTTTCAAACAAACACACAGACGCAGGGGCAGAAAGAAAGGGACTATGTTTACATGGAGGTCAGTCATCTAATTATTTGCCAAATTATTACTTTGTCGACTTTAACTGCAGTTTGGCACTTTATCGTTTATTCACGAACATTTCCTGTGTGTCCCCCGTGACAAACGAGATATTAAATGTTAGTAACTGCTGGAGGAGTGCAGATTTAATGGAGTATTTGAAACGCACAGCGTATTTCAGGAAAATGAATCCTCCGCATTTCTCAGTAACTAGATGCACTCGGTAGGTAGCGTCAGAAAGCCGTGTGTGTATAGACTATTCTGTCACAAAATGCAGCAAAAATTCTACACGACAGTAATGGTTTGATTAAGATGTTTACACTTTACACGGATCTTTCAGTCAATAATACTGTAGTGATATTAACGTGCTGTAAACTCAGCAACAGTTGTAATCATTTGACTAAGGTCTGTCTTTAAACACTGAAAGAGTATTGCAGACGTAACCAACTAACTTTGCCATCTTCATAAATAAACAAACACCACTAAACGCCTACTTACCGATCAGCTGACAGGACAATGAACACCAACTGGAGCCGTGTATTTTTTAAAAGGAGACGAGCGGCAAAACCGGATTTCACCATTTGCAGATGCAGAAAGCTCTCGGGTAAAAATGTTTCTTACAAACGCATTTCTGTCGCGTGCGCTGTAATCCACCGTGTGACCTTAGTTGAAGCACATTTATAAACGCAACACTGAAGACCTGTGTTTCCAAACAATCCTTTTTCTCCCACTTGTTTTGGCAACCTGGCGTCGCTCTGCTGTCTAAAACTGTGACAGCTACATTATTCGAAGCTGTCATGCATTTTAATGAAATAGTGCACGCTGATTGGGTTGAACGACGTCCTTGTCATGACTTAATGCTGCACGCTCAGTGACGTCAGAATGTTCTCGCCGGGACAGACGTCCAGTCACCACGCTGGAGAATGTGCATAGATCTAATCGGCGTGATGCAGCCTCAAAAATTAGTTTCAAACCGGAAGAACGAATTTGCTTGAAATAACGCAAAAACAACCAATTTTCACTTTTTAGTCAATTGTATGTGTTCTCATAGTGTTTATAGCAGCGTGGGACATATATATGACTGTCAACAGCTCAAAAAATTTCAGGCCATGAAACACCAAAAGCTTTTGGTGTTTCATTGCCCTTTAAAACAGTCTCGTGACACAAAGCCGGCCGAGAATTCTGTAAAACGCCTTTAAGACGTAATAATTAATGAAGTTAGCCGAAGGGTCTTTCGAACATCTGCCAAAGCACTGCACAAAACAGAGTCCTCTTGTTCTGTTATGGCATGGGTGAGGCACGGTGTGCCTAATTTGCAGGCCTGATTCGAACGGGTTTTAAAAGTTCTGCACATCTTCTGCAGTGAGTTCTTACACTAGCAACCAACTATTCATAAAATGTTTGTTTGGTAAAAAGCAGAATCTTCTGAATATGAGAGATATGATCCATATTTAATTTAGTTCCTGCATTCAGCAGTGCTTTTAAGTTTGAAACTGTAGGGGATTGCTTATATATTTGTTCTAATCTGGTTACCTCCTTTTCAAGATTTTTCCTATTGCTGACTTTGGTTTTTTTGAAGATGAGAGGTGTAGGAAATAAGATGATCGCGTAGGGTAGCTTTGGCTGCATCCCAAATCATGGCAGAGGAAACAGGAGAATCTCTTTTATCAAGCCAAAATTGAGACAAATTATCTGAAACAACAGACAAATAGGGATAACTATTTAAAAGAGATGTATTAAATCTCCAATTTGAGGTTCTGGGAATATTGTATGTGGGATCAATTTCCAAACGTACTGCTGTGTTGTCTGACAGGACAAGATTGAACTGCATGCAAGAATTGTTTGGGGAGAAAGAAATGGTCTAGCCTGGAGTACGAATTATGGGGGTGAGAAAAAATGTGTAATTACTCACTTTAGGATTTAATTGAGGCCATACATCTATTAGACCAGAATCAGAACATAAGTTATTGAGCAGCTTAGATGAGTTAGGATTTGATACATTTGCAGATGAGGATTTGTCTATGGAAGCGTTCATTATACAGTTAAAGTCTCCAGCTAGAAAACCTAAGTCTTTACAATGGTGAGAGAACAGTAAGCTCATTTGGGATATAAAATTAGGAGAGTCAAAGTTTGGAGCATAGAGATTGAGAATTACTGTATGATGTTTGAAAATTGATCTTGTCATCACAATAAATCTCCCTTCAGTATCTGACTCTTTATATTCTAAAATAAAAGGTGTATTTTTATTAATAATAATGGCTCCCTCTCTTCTGTTCTGTGAGAGAAGAAAAGTAGACTTGAACTACCCAGTCTTTCCTTAGCTTTGAGTGTTCTATGTTGGATAGCTTTGTTTCCTGAAGCAGCACTATGTCAGGTTTTTGTTTTTTCAAATGAGTTATATAATGAGAATGTATGGATGTGTTTCCCAGAGATGGGTTGTGGCTGAAAGGGCATCCGCTGCGTAAAACAAATGCTGGATAAGTTGGCGGTTCATTCCGCTGTGGCGACCCCGGATTAATAAAGGGACTAAGCCGAAAAGAAAATGAATGAATGAATGAGTTATGTGAGAATTTTTTTTCCTTTTAACCCCATTTCCAATCCCTTGAACAATCCAAGTGATGAGTTAAAGTGAACCAGCCATAAAGAACAGGCATTAATTGAAGATAAAGCAATTTTTTTGGCGAAAAAGACAACAGAGAGCTGGCTTACAACAAACACAGAATACATCAAAGAGCATCTTTCAGCACTTGCCCATCCCGACTCTGTCCCCAAACGACAGAGTAACACCTCCCATAAGGGCGTCAACGAACATAATTCATTTATTCATTCATTCCTTTTCTTTTCGGCTTAGTCCCTTTATTAATCCGGGGTCGCGACAGCGGAATGAACCGCCAACTCATCCAGCATTTGTTTCACGCAGCGGATGCCCTTCCAGCCACAACCCATCTCTGGGAAACACATCCATACATTCTCATTCACACACATACACTACGGACAATTTAGCTTACCCAATTCACCTGTACCGCATGTCTTTGGATTTGTGGGGGAAACCGGAGCACCCGGAGAAAACCCACGCAACCACGGGGAGAACATGCAAACTCCACACAGAAATGCCAACTGGCCCAGCCGGGGATGGAACCAGCGACCTTCTTGCTGTGAGGCGAACGTGCTACCCACTAGGCCACTGTGGCGCCTCAACGAACATAATAGTCGATGAAAATCAAAACTCCATTTAGAGACCACTATAGCAGATCAGTCACCAGAGACAACGGCCAAACCACAGTAATAATAATAATAATAATAATAATAATAATAATAATAAAAACGGAACACGGCGAGGAAAAGAGAGTCCCATTAAAATAAATTAAAAACTATAACTTATCAGGCCTGTAAACAGGGAGCAAAACTCAAGACTAGCCAGAACTCCTGTAAATATGTCTATGAAAAAATTAAAATAGAAAGGATTAAATTATATGCAGCAATAAATAACATTAATAAGACGGTTGGCTCCCATTAAATAGTCAAAAAAAAGACAGGGACTCATTTATAAATCAAGATAATATGTCTCCCCTAACAAACAAGAGTAGCAGTGAGAATACCTCAAGTAAGAGTTTCCAAAAAGGCAGCAGCTGATTCAGGGGTATCGAAAAGACGGCTTTGGCCATTGCAGAGACAGCGTAGCCGTGCTGGGTAAGCAAAACCACGATACATATTCCGGCAGGCCAACATTTTCCCCACTGAATCAAATTCCCGATGTTTGCGCAGGACCTCCGCCGAAAGCTCAGAATAAAACCTTAACTTGGGTTTATTGTAGAGAATACTTCTTGGTGGCTTGTTTGCGTCCGGGATAGGGACCAGCACGCGATGGGTGCGTTCAATCTCCAGATGAGGGAAGGCAGCAGGTAAGTTGGAATGGAAGTTTGTAGAAAGTCTGCGAGTGAAGTGGAACCTTCAGCTCTCTCCTGGAGATTGACGATCTTTAAATTCTTCCGACGTCCGCGGTTCTCCAGGTCTATAGCTCATAGCTGATATTTGAGCTTCATGGTTATTGCGACTGTCCTCGGTGGTTGAAATCTGAGATTCGGCTTCATACAAACGCTTTTCCAATTCTGCTGTCCGATTGGATAAATTGGAGAGAGAAAGCTCAAGCAACGCGACAGATGTTCTAATGTCAATCAAAGCACTGTCTGTTGTGAAACGAGCTCCGACAGATTCACCCATGTTATTTACACAGGGGGCAACAGATTTCATTTCAATCAAGATCTGATCCATGGTTGTCATGCGGATGGCCTCTGGGCTGGCAGTTTCGTCTTGTTGTTCATCAGTGGAGCATGCGGTCGGCCGACCCGTCGCTTTCTTTTTCCCGGTGGAAGAGCCCGACGACAAAAATACAGGAAAATCTTTGATGCGAGAAGGTTTAGGCGTATTTGAGGTATAGATTAGCTGATTAACTGACGTGGTTAACCGTGGTTTGGCAGGGACCGAAGTCTCAAGCGTCCATCTTGTTCTGGGTCACGTGATCATCTCCGTGCTTTTACACTTAACGGCTTTAAAAACACACTAAAGGTCATGTCTATGAAGAGCAAATTATTGAGTCTGAAATGAATCTCCTCTGTAAATGTTGGAGTGTATTGGGTCAGTTCTGACATGAAGCGGGACACACTGTACAGTTTCAGCATTTGAGCTGAGCAGATAAACTTCTTCATACACTTCTGCTGAAGAATTCTCCAATATCAGATCAGGAATAGGGTTGGGGATTGAACATGGATTCAGATTCTGGATCAGACACATAGATTAATGTTCAGACTCTTGTTCTGAAATGAACATCTGGATTCCTCTTCTGGATTCCTGTGCACATGTGTGTATTTTTCACTTGCTCATCTGTCAGGAACTTGGGCACTGGCGAGCAGCTTTAATAATCTGAGCATAGTTTAGAGACGGACTGCAACATGTGCTCAGAGGCTGCATGTGGTGAAGAAGGATGGCGAAGCTAAGTGTGATCACCGTAATAAATGAATGTTGCAGCAGGGTGTCTCCATCAACATGAGCAGTATCTGCGCTCGCTTCACCAACATCAGAGGAAAACAACGCACTGTGTTAGATTCATTGTGCATCCCGCGTGTAACCAACAAGTGTGTGTTTTAGCTGAAGAGTTTGGAGCATGTAGCTGAGCAGCTCAGTGCTAGCTTTAGCTTATTATCTGAAGGTGAAACTAAACAGCTCATTCTCTCCATCTGTGTGTGTTTACAGTCTGGATCATGGAGGACACACGAGGATTACAGCAGGACCACGCAAATGTAGGACTACACACACACACACACACATACATATATACATGCTCACACACATGCACATAAACACACACTCTCTCTCACTTACATACTCACTCACACTCACACACACACGCTCACAAACAACCACACTCACAAACACACACTATCTCTCACACACTCACACACATGCGCACACACACCCTCTCTCTCACATACACTCACACACACTCTCTCACCCACACACACGCACACACACACACACACGCACACACACGCGCACACAGTCCCTCTCTCTCACATACACACACACACACACACTCTCTGTCACTTACAGACACACACACACATGCGCTCACACACACACTCACACAAATACACACACACTCTCTCACCCACACACACATACACGAGTTCACACACACACACTCACACTATCTCTCACACACACACTTACACTCACTCACTCACACACACACACACTCTCTGTGTCTCGCTTACAGACACACACACAGACACTCACACACACACACTCAGCTGTGGTTATAAATGTGTGTGTTCTTGTGTTCAGATGTCTGTTTCCTCACACTGGATCCAAACACAGCACACACTCGTCTCATTCTGTCTGAGGAGAACAGAGAGGTGAAGTGTGTGAGAGAGTATCAGCCGTATCCTGATCATCCAGACAGATTTGATTATGATCCTCAGGTGTTGAGCAGAGAGAGTGTGTGTGGACGCTGTTACTGGGAGATTGACTGGAGTGGAGCTGGACGTGTGTATATATCAGTGTCATATAAGAGCATCAGAAGGAAGGGAGGTCGTGAGTGTTGGTTTGGATATAATGCTCAGTCCTGGAGTTTGCTCTGCTCTTCCTCCAGTTTCACATTCTGGCACAATAACACAAAGACTGATCTCCCAGTAGAGTCAATCAGCAGGAGAATAGGAGTGTTTGTGGATCACAGTGCAGGAACTCTGATCTTCTACAACATCTATAGAGACACAATGAGCCTCATCCACTTAGTCCAGACCACATTCACTGAGCCGCTCTGGGCTGGGTTTGGGCTTTATCCTGGATTATCAGTGAAACTGAGCTAAAGACTGACCAGAGATTTACCCATAATCCTCTGCAGGAGCAGTCAGCAGCAGTGTGTGTGTGCGCATGTGTTCACTGCTCTGTGTGTGTGTGTGTGTGTGCGTTTGTGTTCACTGCTGTGTGTGTGTGTGTGTGTGTGTGTACGCATGTGTTGACTAATGTGTGTGTGATTGTGTACATGTGTGTGCATGTTCACTGCTGTGTGTGTTTGTGTGAGAGAGAGTGAGGGAGTGTGTGTGTATGTGTGTGTGTGAGAGAGAGAGAGAGAGAGAGAGAGAGCTGTCAAATACACAGGCTTGAACAGAAAGCTTGAGTTCATCCAGTCAGTCATAACTCTACACTCAGTGTCTGAATCTTCCTCAGCAGATCAGCTTTATCTGTCCTCATCTGCTTTATCTCAGCGTTCAGCTTCACTCACTGCACACAATACAACATAAGTGAAGAGAAACATCTGCACAGCGCACACACAGATCTCCCTAACACACATCATTCAGTAAATGCTGAAACTGCAGTAATAATCAGCAGCACTGGAATTCGCAGCATTTTCCATTGTTTTATCAGTAAATAAAGGAGCGTGACATTGAGCTGCTGTCGTGTGTCATTATAGTTGAGTTTTCATCTGTGTTTTCTGCCAAGGGAAGTGCTGAGAAACATGAAGAAACCTGTTGAAGAATGCACACCTCTTACAAAACTGTCTTCCATTGAATACTTGATCCTGAAACAGTGAAAATGCACACTTATGAAGACACGTCACTGGTGGATACAAACATCACAGTATATATAGAGTATATTCGCTGAAATCAACTGGAGAAAGTCTTTTATTGAGTCCAGCTGAATATGAGCTGCTGTGAATGATATCAGGATCATCAGTGAGGGTTTGCTGCTCTATTATTCATCAAACATAATCAAACTTGTCTGATTCCACATCCTCCGACCTGTAAATATTGCAGTGTGTTTAAATGATCTCCAGATTTGTGTTTGTCTTATATCTCTACTTCTACAGACACTCGATAACCCTCTGTAATGATATGGTCAAATACAGTAGACCATAAGAACAGTTCATTTGAGCGCATTCAAACTCTACATTCAGCAGCGAGTGGTTTGTGTTCATCAAAACATCGTCTGACAGGGTGAACATTCAACAGAAAGTCTGACCTTCCTTCAGCATTTGAAGAGTTTCCTAGAGTTTATCTAATGATTAAAGTCAGATTCTCATCTGTAATGTGTTTTATTCATTTAATTGAACAGAGAGACATTCACTATGATTAAATAAATATGCAGATCAGTTCCAGACAGATATTCTCTTCTGTTATAACCCAGATCCCAGCAGTGCTTAATCTGATTGTCTGTCAGATCATTCTGTGGGTGACAAACAGTGGCACTGTGAGCTGTTGGAGGACAGTGAGTCTTCAGTTTCTGCGGTGTCTGTCTGTCCGTCTACTGTAGAATCACACTGACATTAGGATTGACTCCATATGTGTACTGTGTTAAACAAAATGAGTCTTTCATTTTTTTCAGCTCCTCCTCAGGCAAAAACACAAATGCACATGATGTGGATATTAAGCATGAAGATAATTCAGGAGATGAATTGAGGATGCACAGATAAGAGTTGAGCAGCAGGTAAATGTATTGTTGCAGGAACTCTGTAGGACTCTCCAGGAATTGAGTTTAACACCCCTGGCGTAGATCATCCTGTGTGTGTTTTAGGAAATTCACCAATGCTCAAAAGTGACACGACAACTGAGGAAGAGGTGCAGGTGTCCCTTTTACATGATTCTGAAGTTTACCCTGGAGGCAGTAGTCAAATATTCACTGTTAATGCAGACAATAATCCTCTTGCTTTTCTGCACAGGATGAGGACATTTTAATAAGAATCTGATTATGATGAAGGACAGACCTTGAAGATCCAGTAAAGGTTTTGAACATAGCTCAGCTTTCGAGAGATTATTGTGCTCTAGAGTAAACAGATAAAAATTTGAGTATTTGGTTTGAAAACTTATGGGTGGAGGTGATACATTGCCATGGTTGTTTGCTACATATTATTGGATGCTATATTTTGAACAGATTTATCCCTGTTGCTGTTATATTTGTTATATTACAGTGCTTGATTTACTTTTGTACTCGCAACACTGCTATTAACAGCTGGGCAAAAGCCTCTTTTGATAATTGTGTGTCTGTGTTTTTCTCATTTTTTTTCCTCAAGTCTCAAACATGTTTTGACGTGTTTTCCAGAAGTGAAAGAATTTTCAGATCTGTTGTTCAACTCAACATTTCAGAGGAAGAACGGAAAGATCTGCAGGCATTATCTGAGGTGAGAGTTTGCTCTTTACTTTATGTCATCTATGCATGTTGTTTTATAATCCATCGGTCATCTTGTGTTTGAGACTTTACTGCTGAGCTGAAGTCATTTTGATGATTTCATTTCCACCTCTTGATATCATGATCAAACAGACGATCAATTGTGTTTCTGGACTAAATCACAGAAAGCTGCTCATTCTGAGACTGAAATCTCTGTGTGTTTATGAGTGATCTGTGTGTTTATGAGTGATCTGTGATTCTCAGACGGTGTTTCCTATCATATTGCTGTGAACTCTGAGACAGAAACTCACTCGACACCATCATTCTGATGTAATACTGTGTTTACATGATTCATTAGAGACTCTTTCAGTAAAATCAGTAGCTTTTTCTACCCCAGACCGGAGCGGTCATTTATTAAGCTCACAGCAAGTGTTGAACACAGACTTACAGAAGCTCTTAAATGTAGAAAACTCCGTTTCTTACTCCACCTTCAGGTTTCTTATTGGTTCTATTCCATCTGTCAATCATCATTATGACTGTGCCAGTTCCACCAATCCCTGTATGCGCCGTGTGATTTAAAGCTCCGACAGACCAGTGTGTGATGTGCGCTCTGCCTCGGCGTACCTTTTGTGCTCCACGCAATCTTGAGTTCTCATGCTTATGCTGTGTAGTGATTTATTTCAGTTTTACTGTGGTAATTTGAGTTCACTTGGTAAACTTTGTTAGCTTTAAGTAAAATGATTTGATGATTGTTGGGGGATTCTAAACTGACTCTATGCCCTTATTATTAGGTTTGTTTTAGTTTGGATTGATTTTTGTTGGATTAGTTTTGAGTTTTGTAGTTTAATTACTTTAGATCGGGTGTCGTATACACTGAAGATGTCGGGTTTATTTGTAATTATTTATTTTTGTCACCTAGTTTAGACTTCAGATTTAAGGATTGTTTTGTTTTGTTAGTTTCTTTGATTTGGCTTACACTCATTATTATTTATTAAAGAAATAAATGTTTATTTCTGTCTCCCCCCATTTATTATTGTTATATATTCTTTAATCCATTAAGTAAAAAGCTTAAATAGATAATTGATTCCTGCCTCATCCTTGATCTGTCGCACTCATTACATCTGTCTCACCTAAATGTTACAACGTCCCACTTAATCAATTTAAATTCGTAACAGAGCTGTTAAATCAACACCAGTTAATGCTTCAATTGTTGAAACACATAAATCACCATTATATTTGCGTAGGGGGAAATTGGCACTGGCGTGTTGGTCATATATAAAAAGCTATGCTGAGGATAACATTGTAAAAGAAGTTTTAATCGATTGTTGGGAGTATACAATTAATGAAAGAAGAGGATTTGGATGGGGTATACATAATATGGCAAGAAAGCACCCAAGTATTTGATATAGTAGGTAATAAAAGCCCAATATGGAGTGAAGTCCCCTTATTGGATAATACCTGATGTTGAAATCAATCTTGAGATTTTGGATAAAAGAAATGAATGGGTGGAATCAGGTACACTTATGCAAAACGTGTATATAGTTGAAAAATGTTATGGGAGCACACAAATTTATACTGACAGATCAAAAGATACAGATTAGGGGGTGACTGGAATAGGAGTGTGTGTTCCTGATTTGGAAGTATTCAGAAGAAAAAGGACAACAGCAGAATTGTCAGTATATCCCATTGAAATGGTTGCAATCATTGTGGGACTTATGTGGGTAGAGGAAGTGACTCCAGACAGAGTTGTGATTTGCTCAGACTCTGCTTCAGTATTAAAGTCATTAGTCAGTCGTCCAGAGAAGATTTAATGAATGACATGTTTACATTCATATGAAGAATCTAAAAGAAAGGAATTCTAGTTGGGTTTTGTTGGATTCCAGCACATATAGGGGTTGTGGGAAATGAAATAAGTGATGTTCTAGCTAAAAATGCGACAAACAGAAAAGAAATAGATATTACTGTTGTGTTAAGTAAAGGAGAAATTAAAAGTATTATTAAGGAAAATGTGACAAAACATTGACAAGGTATATGGAATACAGATTTGAAGGGAAGAGACCTGTATAAATCAAAAAGAAAGACACTAAAATGGTTATTCATGGAAGGTATAGGAAGGAAGAGGGGATAATTACCAGACTGAGTGTTACCGATATACTGAAAATATGAATTCATTACTGTATATAAAATCAACAAAATCATAACTGTAGGAAATAAAGCTTGTGCATCATAGAGAATATTATTTAGATAATTTTAGAGTTGGTTTGAGTATTTTATCTCAAATGGTGTCAGAGTTTAATTGATTTTTACCATTTTTACATTAAAAGTTATTTAAAAATTTATATAAAATAAATAGAGGGCTAATTTCAAAAACAGACAAAAACAGACAGTCTTGTGCAATATCCAGGATGTTTTTCTGAACGTTTTGGGCCTGGTTTTATTGTATAATTTCGTATGGTTGAATTGTTTAATTCATTCGTATGGTTAATTTTTTTTTTTTTATCAAGAAATTAAGCCCTGTGCAACATAAAGGGCACATATTTATGTCTATCTGACATATTTTGGGCTTAAATTATAACAGGAGCAAAGAATTTAATTGGTTTGAAACCGAATAACCTCCAGAAACGAAAGTGAAAGTGTTTAGTTGTTGTGTCGCCATTTTAAACAGACAGAATCCTTCATTTACAACGCGGAACAGCTTTAAATATTGAATATGTTGACAAAACCTGTAAGTTTAATGTGAATGTGTGTATAATGTTGTTTAATAGCGTCAAACGGATGATGCTGTGATTCTTCATTGGTTTCCTCGTGATGAGCTTCTGGATTTGAGTGTCTCAGCTGCTGATCTATTCCTGCATTCAGCTGAATGATGAAGGCGGATCAATGACTGGAGATCTGTGATCGTTCATCAGCTTCTTCTAGAGTTTCTGCTGCCCCTCCATCATGGAGGACACACACACTGCTGGACAGCAGGATTTGTCTACAGGATGCAGGTATTGGGCCTACACTGGACATTCCTCAGGATTATTTTGACTAGATCTTATATTTACACTCTGTTAGTTGTGCTTTTAATCTGTCAGGATATTTCACACACACACAGCCAGAAAGTTTAAGTGCAATCATTCTGAAAAGTATCATAAAGTGCTGTTTAAAGAGTGTTTTAAATGATGAACTGTTGAATAATATCAGGTGTGTTGACTCCAGTGTGTGCAGCGCTGAACTTTAATCTTCTCTGTTTTAGTTCAGTTCATCAGAAGAGAGCAGAAGCAGAGTCCAGCTGTGTGTCTATGAAGAGTGACTGGTCTATGGGGATACCAAGAGATTTTAAGAGTGAAAACACACAACCTGCTGTCTGGTAGATCGTCTCTTTTATATCTGCAACCAGGGGCGCCGCTAGCAATTTTGGGCCCCATGAAAAAATATGAGGATGGGCCCCCTACTACCAAGCTAGCTATCCTCCTTGTCTGCAATGTAGTTATACTAATGTATGCATTTTATTATTGATTTTGTCCACTACTTATCAGTAGTAAGAGAACGACTATGACTGAAGCTAGCAGATGATTTTTTGTTCAAATGTAAATTTAGTACCAAAAAACGAACAGTAATCAAATATTCACTGAACATTTTACATTTCTAAACACACAAAACACTAATGTGTAACTATTTAAATAACTGTACTGCAATAGTGTCTCATACAATGTGCAATACACTTTGAGGATTTTGCAAGCAAGAAGGCCAGGTGTTTAGCACTTGGAATTTAAGTTACTGTCAGGTTAATCAACAGACCCTTTAAAATGTATTTCTGTTGTGTTTATTTGGTTTGCAGTGTGCTGGATTTTGCACTCTGTTAATAAAAATTTGTTTAATTCTTTTGATTGCGGATTTTGTCGGCAAGAAGGGCAGGGTTTTGCCATTTAAGTAATGGTCAGTTTAAATGAAAGAACATTTCTTATTAATGGGTGTCATTGTAATATAATTTTGTGTCTTATTGATTTAGTGTATAGTGTGTCATTTTGGAGGCAGCTAAAGAAATAAATGACCAAAATACCAATTAATTCCTGGCATTAGTATAACCGCATTCACCATCGGGAGGTGCTATAATCACTCTCATATAATAATACTGCTTTCACTGTCCAAAATTAATGATCCAACATGTGCGCCCGATAACTCTGCCGCTTCCGTTTCTTGCGCCAAGCTGCGGTCGTTGAGTGCGTGAAGTGTCCATCATTACACACTTCATTTTACCAGCAGAATGAGTGCATCATCCGGGTAAATAAAGTGCACTTAATATTCTTAGAGTTTTCAGTGTGAACGCTCTACTTACGCCATTTATACTACAAAATGTCGTAGAGTAGTGCATAAGTCTGCGATATGAGACGCAGCTGATGTTAACCTCGAGGACATTGCTGCTTTCAGTTTATCTGGTGATCGCACTCAACCAAGCATCAACTCTGTTCCCGCAACTGACGGACTGAACCATACAGTGAAAGGAGGGGCAGATGCAATTTGACAGTGACAGATGTGACAGACATGAGGGGCAGATATAAGCCGTATTTTGATTTTTTATTTCTAATAAATTGTTTTACTTGTAATTTAGAGATACATTCATAATTTATATTACACCGTAGTACTGTTAATAATTATAAAGCAGATCTCTGTGGGCCCCTAGAGTGCATGGGCCCTTAGAATCGTCCTAACTTTCCCCCCCTTATAAATGAATCAAGTCATTTGTGTTGTGGATCTGTTGGGTTTAAAGTGTTAGATGTTGTATCTGAGCTCTGCAGGATAGTGCTTGAAGATCTCTGGGTAAGACTTTAGGCCACAATTGATGGTATTAACAAACAATTCTGCGGATTATTAATAGTTAGCGAGGTAGAAGGTGGCTTTAGGTTTGGGTAGGGCTAGGGATACACAATAAGATCATACTTTATGACTACTAATGAGCAGTTAATAAGCCAGTAGTTAATAGCAGGAATCGTGACCTAAACTAAAGTGTTCCCGATCTTCTGTCATAAAGGGCTTTTCTTGCACACGTTCCCCTGCTGTTTCTGTGCTGGACTGATCAGCCATTCTCTGATCTGAGTCTGTTTCCACTGAAACGCAGTCATCATCATCATGTTGTGTTGGGCTCGTATATGCTGCTGATCAACAGATTTGGTGGCAGCATTTTTTATCATTGATGTTTCAGGAGTTCTCCTGCTCGTTCAGTCATGATAGATGATGGTGAATGAACTTGTCTTGCTGTCCTCAAAGTCTGGAGCTCTGCAGACAAACCCCCAATGAGTGGCCTTCTGAAGACTGAGTGATGAGGAGGAGGATAAGGGGAGCTGCTGGGTGCTGGAATTACAGTCAGACAACACAGTGCAGTTTATGCTGCTGCTTATATAGCCATGTGATGATGATTGACACGTCTGAATGATTAAGCTCCTCCCACACCTACACTGTGGACTTCATTTAGTGATTTTGATGATTAGATGTTTCAGCCCAGGCCTGGGCGATGTTATTGAATATTTTTAAACAATCCATTTAGGAATATTAGGATTTTGTTTTATTCACTTAATTTAAATTTACTAACATTTTACAAAGGCAAATATTTTTTTAGTCAATTTAGTCAAATAGTATTTTTTAAGTCAAAAACAAAAATATTCAAACAACATATCTGATCTTTTCATAATGAAATAAACACAAGTGGTAAAGAGACTTAAACTGGGTAAAATTCTACAAATGTGTGCAACTAAAGTGGATCAACATCTGCAAGGTGTGAATAATACAGTAAACCTCAAACCTTTCAAGTTAAGGAACCAGCCGTCATTATTCTAATACATGCTGCAACATTACAGGTTGGAAAGATGGAGGACTACATTACCCCTGTGGTAAAAACTCTTTCAAATGTCGTGCTAGTGGCTGGATGCACTAGAAAAGAAACCTAAAGCTAGTCTGGCAACATCCTTACATCCTTTTTTATTTACAGTCTCGTCACTGCTGCTATATGGTACTCATTTTCACATGTGTTGTTATTCTGACCTAAAGTGACAAGTGCGAGTGCAAGCACTCCCCTGCCATCTCTCGTAACTAGGTCACTATCACTCAGAGGATGACAAACGGACCGACCATTGCTGCAGCACTGATGCTATTTTATGGAGAAAAGTAGCGCTGCAGTGTTTGGGTGCGCTGTGTTTGTCTGAGGTCATGAATCTGCTGTTATTACTGAAATGTGTGTATTCCATACAAAGTGTGAAGCAGATTGGTTCGTTCTACTAACAGGAATCCCGGTGCGTTCACAGCATTCAGAAAAGTTCTGATGTTTTTTTACTGGCTGCACCTGGAAAATGCGCACACATTAAACCTGTTCGTCACTTGCACAATATGTGCACGTCGTACTGGCACCCTGAGCTTATTTGCGATGCTTCCCAGGCGCACGCTCATCAGACACATTTGAATAAAACTATAGCCATCATACCGAAACTACATACCAAACTTTTTCTTATTGATTTTGACAATGGTGTTTGGTCAATGAATACTGATACCGATTTTATCGCCTGGCCCTATTTCAGCCATAATCTGCACTGATAGTGCTGCATTTTTGTTATGCTTTTTCAACAAAACATGCTCCTTAATAATATATCAGGTAATATCAGGTGTGTTGACTCCAGTGTGTGCAGCGCTGAACTTTAATCTTCTCTGTTTTAGTTCAGTTCATCAGAAGAGAGCAGAAGCAGAGTCCAGCTGTGTGTCTATGAAGAGTGACCAGTCGATGGAGCTACCAATAAATCTTAAGAGTGAACATACACGACCTGCTGTCAGGTAGATCATCTCTACACACACGGTTATACTGCAGCATTTATATGATCATGTGTTTTTAGAAGATCAGACATTATTACACTTTATTCTCTCAGTCCAGTCAAGATATGTTATTTAAGGGAACAGAATCAGAATCAGTTTTATTGTCAAGTGTGCTTCACACACACAAGAAATTTGCTTTGGCTACAGAAGCTTCCAGTGTACATAAAGTGACAAGTGACAACACAGAATAAATATTATAAAAGAAGACAATAGACATTAAACAGAGATGCAGTCCAACGATCTGGATGTTGAAATGTATGTACAGATTTGTTATAAATATACAGGTTATATGTTGTTATAAGGTGCTGTGTACAAATGCGTAAGGAAAAGTATTGCATTGTATATTATTATAAGGTGCTGTGTACAAGTGCGTGTGAGAAAGTATTGCACGTTTATTGCACAATAGGAGAAATATTAACTGTTCATGAGGTAGATGGCCTGAGGAAAGAAACTTTTCCTGTGTCTGGCTGTTTTTGTGCTCGGTGCTCTGTAGCGCCGGCCAGACGGTAACAGTTCAAACAGGAAGTGTGCTGGGTGCGAGGGTTCAGGGTGATTTTGCGAGCCCTTTTACTCACTGTGGAAGAGTACAGTTCTTGAAGTGTGGGAAGGGTAGTGCCAGTTATTCGTTCAGCAGTCCGGACTATTCGCTGTAGTCTACGGAGGTCAGATTTGTCTGCTGAGGCGAACCAGACGGTGATTGAAGTGCAGAGGATGGACTGGATGACAGCTGAGTAGAACTGCACGAGCAGCTCCTGTGGCAGGTTAAACTTCCTCAGCTGACGGAGGAAGTACAGTCTCTGGTGGGCTTTCTTCACAATAGAGTCTATGTGAGTGTCCCACTTCAGATCCTGAGAGATGGTGGTGCCCAGGAACCTGAATGACTCCACTGCAGCCACAGTGCTGTCCATGATGGTGAGTGGGGGGAGTGCAGGAGGGTTTCTCCTGAAGTCCACTATCATCTCCACCGTTTTGAGCTTGTTCAGCTCCAGATTGTTGTATCTGCACCATAAAGCTAGCCGCTCCACCTCCTGTCTGTATGCAGACTCGTCACCATTCCGGATGAGGCCGATAACAGTAGTGTCGTCTGCAAACTTCAGGAGCTTGACGGAGGGATCTTTTGCGGTGCAGTTGTTGGTGTACAGGGAGAAGAGCAGTGGGAAGAGAACACATCCTTGGGGGGCACCAGTACTGATGGTGCGGCTGTCAGACATGATTTTGCCCATTCTGACTAGCTGTTGTCTATCTGTCAGAAAGCTGGTGATCCACTGACAGACAGAGCTAGGAACAGAGAGCTGGGTCAGTTTGTGCTCGAGCAGTGATGGGACGATGGTGTTAAAGGCAGAACTGAAGTCCACAAACAGAATCCTTGCATAGTTCCCTGGTTTGTCCAGATGTTGTAGGGTATAATGCAGTCCCATGTTGACTGCATCATCCACAGACCGGTTTGCTCTGTAGGCAAACTGCAGGGGGTCCAGCAAAGGTCCGGTGATGTCTTTCAGATATGCTAGAACCAGTCTTTCGAATGACTTCATGACCACAGATGTTAAGGCGACAGGTCTGTAGTCGTTGAGTCCGGTGATCTTTTGTTTCTTCTGGATTGGGATGATGGTGGAGCGTTTGAAGCAGGATGGAACTATGCGCTGTTCCAATGATCTGTTGAAGATCTGCGAGAAAATGGGGGCCAGCTGGTCAGCACAGGTTCTCAGACAGGCTGGTGAGACACCGTCTGGGCCTGGCGCTTTCCTTCTCTTCTGTTTACTGAAGACCTGACGCACATTATCCTCACTGATCTGAAGATCAGGGGGGGAGAGGGAGATGTCTGTAGGTGTTGATGGCTGTGTAGAAAGATGGTCAGGGCGGTTTTGGCTGGAGGTGGGTAGAGGTGTTTATGGCTGTGTAGAGGGTGTCTGGTCGAAGGTGTCAAATCTGCAGTAGAACGTGTTCAGGTCGTTAGCGAAAAGTTTACTGCCATTAATACTGGGGGGAGATGATTTGTAATTCGTGATGGTTCGCAGACCAGTCCACACTGATGCAGGGTCGTTAGCAGAAAACTGGTTTTCCAGCTTTTTTGCATAGTTCTTTTTAGC
>CAIGQQ010029746.1:0-13264 GCA_903798035.1 Danio albolineatus
TTGATTGCTGCCTATGGAGGGTCTAAATGATCTTAATTTTTTTGTTTGGGAAAATGACAGACGGTGCACCATGGTGGCGCAGTGGCTAGCACTGTCGCTTCACAGCAAGAAGGTCACTGGTTCGAGCCTTGGCTTGGTCAGTGGGCAGTTGGCAGTGTGGAGTTTCTCCCTGTGTTCATGTGGGTTTTCTCCGGGAGCATGTGGGTTTTCTCCAAAGACGTACGTTATAGGTGAATTGGGTGAGCTAGATTATCCGTAGTGTATGTGTGTAATTGAGATTTTGTGGTGTTTCCCAATGATAGGTTGCAGCTGGAAGGGCATCTGCTGCGTAAAACATATCGTCACCTTAGAATTATAAAGAATTAATATTGTGTATGACTCTCACAAGCTCCCAGAGTTCATCAAGATGCTTTGGATTCATCTTCTATGCCTCCTCCTTCATCTTACCCTAGACATGCTCAATAATGTTCATGTCTGGTGACTAGGCTGGCCTGGAGTACCTTGACCTACTCATGTGATTTACATATATTGCCAAAAGTCAGCTTTTGTATGAGGAGCAAAAAAAAAAAGAAGTTTTTGTTCACATCACTGTTATCCGGGAGAAACAATTGAAATCTCATTTGCAACTTTTCTTTTTGTCAGTTTAAGTGGCACTGATGTAATTATTCGTTTTGTAAAAGAGCTTTCTCTGGTCCTTGATTTGAATTCATCATGGGTTTTCCATGTGTGCCATCTTTCTGGCATATCATTTACGGAAATTAAATATCAGAGCTTGGACATGATCAATTTCGCCACTGTTGGCAGGCCTGCTAAATTGTTCGTGCCAGTAGCTCTTTTCATACAAACAATCATCATGGATCATTGCATTTCAGAAAAAGAGAGGGGGGAAAAATACAGAATTGGCACAGAGCATTCAAAAAACCCTCCAAGTGCTTAAAACTGTTTGAATCTGAAAATGTGTTTAATCTAACACTGAAGCCTGATTTATACTAAAACCGCCGGGGTCAGAAAATGGATGGGAAATCGTAGCATTGTGTGGGTGTTTTTTGTGTGCTGGGCTTTTAAACGCAACACTGAAATGCTGAAAAGTCATATCAATACCTCATTCCAGCAACAATGGCAAGCGCAAATTGAATCACTTATGCCCCTATACACTAAGTCATCAAAGTCATGGAATTATTTGTTCCTACACATTTTGGACATCATGAAGGTGCTGCGGTTTGCACTTTTAATGACAGGCTGGCAACTGCAAGTCATTCAATTTAATTTACAAATAAATGTATCAGAAGCAATGCAGGGAATGATGTATGATCCCAGCAGACACACAATGTCATAAGACATTAAAGGGCCAAAAAAAACCCTGTCTCAGCAGGGTGTTTTTTACACCTCTAGTTTTGAAAAGGTCAGGAAAGTGGGTGTGTCCAGCTGGGTTTAGGTGGGAGTGTCGGAGGAGGGAAAGAGAGAAGGTTTTGCATCAAAATGGGAGTTTCCATTTGGGCATTCGCTGATTTTCAAACATCCAAAACAAACACAGACGCAGAGGAGAAAGACAGTGACTGTGTTTACACGGACATCAGTAATCAAATTATTTGCCAAATTCTTAATTAGTTGACTTTAACTGCAGTTTGGCACTTTCACTTTTATTCAGGAACATTTCCTGCATGTCCCCTGTGACAAACGAGATGCGAGGAACTGCTGGAGGAGGTATTTGATACTGTATGGCATATGGAAGGAAAAAAAAACCCTCCGCATTTCTTGGTAACTTAGATGTATTGGGTAGGTAGCATCAAAAAGCCGTGTGTTTATAGATCTTGTCACAAAATGCGGCGAAAATTCTACACGATGGTAATAGTTTGATTGCTGTGTTTACATGTTTACACTCGGAGAGCAGCATTTACAGCGGATCTTTCAGTCTATAATATTGTAGTGATATTAACGTACTGTAAACTTAGTAACAGTTCAAATCATTTTGACTAAGGTCTGTCAAAAAGAGCACTGCTGACGATACAAACTAACTTTGCCATCTGAATAAACAAAGACCATTGATCGCTTACTTACCAAATCTGTAGAGACAGGACAATCAACATAAACTGGAGCCATGCATTTTTTAAAAGGAGACGAGCGCCAAATCCAGATTTCACCATTTCCGGATGAGAAAGCTCTTTGGTAAAAAAAAAAATTCCTTACAAAGACATCCAGCTGAGTCCAGCTGCACCCTTATAGCAGGCTATGAAAACAAAAACTTCGTTGCAGCACACAAACAAAATATTGGTGACTTGTGTCTCCAAACATTTCTTGTTCATCCACTTGTTTTGGCAACACAACGTGGCGTCTCTCTGCCGTCTGAACACTAACAGGTCAATTGCTGACTAACTAACAATCTTCGAAGCTATTATGCATATTGATTAAGTTGCACCGCATGCACAATAGAGCGCTCTAATTGGTTTGAACCAAGTCTTTCTCATGAGTTAATGCTGCACACTCAGAGACGCAGGTACAGACATCAACTCTCCACGCTGGAATACACGCAAGGATCTAATCAGCGTGACACAGCTTCAAAAAACAGTTTCAAACCGGAAGAACGAATTTGCTTGAAATAACACAAAAACAACAAATTTTCCCCAACTCAATTGTCCTCAGTGTCCTCATAGTGTTTATATCAGCGTGTGACACATATATGACTGTCAACAGCTCAAAACATGTGTTTTGGTGTTTCGTAACCCTTTGATAATAGGTTTGATTCACCAGCATCTAAGGACAATGTTATTTTGCTGTCCAATAATGACGTGAAATGACATTGACTTTAGGTTGTGTTGGAAAGTGACCAATATCCAACGTCGAGCCAACATCTTAGACCAACATCATAGTGACGTGAAACACAGACATTTATTCGTATAAGTATGGCAACCAAAATCGAACATCTGATAGACATCATAGTGGTAATGTCCGCACCACGTCAAACTGTAACATGATTAGACATTGATATTTTGTTTTTAGGTTGCGTTGGAAAGTAACCAAAATGCAATGTCTGTTCGATGTTGTACACTGACATTGGCTGACATTGGGTTCTGACGTCAACTTGATTTTTATTTCCAAACAAAATGCAATGTTCCACGATGTTGGTGTACAACTCTTTGCAGTGGGTGTGTCGCTGCTGCGCGTCTGGTATATAGTGGCTGGTTAAGCCCTTTCACTTTCCTTTTCAAAGTGTTTTTTTTGGGGTTAATTCAGTTTTTTTTTGGGTTGGGGGAGGCTGGTGTCAGTTCGGCTCCTATTTGTACGGTAGAGTGTTTTTTTTTTGAGCCTTCGCAAGCCTTTAATCACGCTTCATAATGCTGAACTTTTCCTCATGATGTTTGTTGACTTTTCTTCGCGCTCCCGTGACTGCTGTCTCCCCGGTCATTCTTAGTATGGACGCCTTGCTCTGCTGGAGGGATGACTGGCATCTTGTTTAGTGATTGAATTACGACTTGAGCGTCTTCTCCTGCTTTGGCACATGCTGAATGCTGCTGTTGTGTTTTGCTTTTTGTTTTGTTTGTTTTGTTTTGCTTTGCTTTGCATATTTTTGTTTTTTTTATGTTGAACTGTTATTCTATGTGAACTGTTTGTTTAATTGTTTCAATTTAAATTTTGTTTTTGTCTTGAGGGCTGCTTTGTTTCAAATATTGCATTTGTGGTACCTTTGTCCTGCTCTAATATTGTGGCCTTGTGCATCAACTTTTAATGAACATTGGTTGTGATTAGCTGGGGCCTGTCGCCTCCATGTGCACTGGTAGCTGCTCCCTCAGGTAGTTAAATTTTTGACTTTTCTCAATTTCTGTGAGCCCATTTATTAGCATATGTTGGATTTTGTGAATAGAAATAAAACAAAGTGTTCTTCTTTCCCTAGGAGCTGGGGGCATTTAATACGGGCAATCGGGCCATTGTGTGGTGTGGATCTGTTTTTTTAATGATTAGTCTTTTGCTCACTGGTGTGCAGTGAAGTTCATTTTAGGGCCCAGTGCCTAGCCTGCCCGACTGGTAAGCCCCAGCTCCTCCGGGTGGATGAAGATTTAAGAAAAACAAATTCCTCATATGTGTGAACATACCTGGCAATAAAGCTCTTTCTGATTCTGATTGATTCATTTTTCTTGCCACCACGAGTTGCCAGTTTAAAGAGTGTATACGCTTGTCTTTTAATATTTGTGATATAAAGACAATTGACTTGTAATAAAAGAAAAAAAAGTTATATCCACGTCTCATTTTTTGTTAGAGGTACGAACCTGTATTTCATGTCCCAGGTAATGTAATGGGTGGCGTATTCAAGCTTTAATTGTATTAGTTTCAGCGGTAAGTTGGCTTTAGAGTGCCAGTTATTGTATTGGTCTTTTTACCAACAAAAAGCCTTATTCCCCCCTCGCGCCACATTTTTTTATTTTTTACTTTTATTGGCTACAAAAGTAAAGTGCAGAAACTACTCAAACACTAAAAAAATGCCATCACTACTTTTACCCCTTAACTGTCGCCCCCACTTTTTGTACATATTAAAATGATTTGTTCAATTTAACCCTTTAGCCAGCTCCCCGACGTGGTCGCACTGAGGCGCTATTTTCCCCACATGTCAGTGTTTATAAATAGATTACACCACAAAGAAATAAGTAATCTGCACAAAACTATACATCAATCTAAAGCTACAACCCTCAAGCACCCATTGCAGCTAGTTGCTTTTCAATGGGAGGCTTGTAAAGGATGTATTTGCTAAATTTGTGTAAGTTTTGCAGAAAATGCTTTATAGATATGGAGTGAATATCATAGTAAAAACAACACATTTTTGCATTCACTGCAGAAGATCAGGGTTTATTTCAAAAGGTGAGAGTCCACAGAAAACATCCTATCGAACACATTTAGTCCATGGACACAATAGTACGGATTATGGATGATTATTCGTTTGTTTATGCCACCGTTTCTACCGGTGACCTGTTGTTTACCATGGTACTTACACGTGAAAACGGCGTCTTTGTAGTAAAAAGCAAGGCAATGTCATAGCTTACAGTGTTACAGATAAAATAAGACCACAAACTAAATAAAAAGTCAAAGTTATAGTTACTAAAATCTAAACAAAGCTGTCGAGTGTTTAGACGCTCTGCATATGCTGTCTCTCATATGCTGTCATATTGCTGCCGATCACTCACTTACTTCCTATTTAGTTTGACTGACGGAGAATTTAGCCAATGGCTGTATGTTTTTTCTTGTATTGGTAATGGCTGTCTTACTGCACACTTTTTGCTGTCATTGGCTCAATGACGTGTCAATCATCACGCGATGCACCTGCCCCTGTTGCACGGCTGCTAACAGATCAAGCTAACGACATAACGCGGCTGTTTTGCGAAAATGAAACAAAGTAAATAGATCGTCAAACTTTCATCAGCTGAAGATTGTTTGAAGCGAAGAGGAGAATATTTCTGAGGACAGCCGATACTTCAATGACGTGGGTGAAGACTAACTTCCGGTGTTTTCAGTGAGTATTTGGTCATGTTGCCTGTCAGTTGTTTACATTTCAGTTCTTCTACTTGTTTAGCCTGCATGTGTTTATAAGTGTAAATGTCTCTCTGGTAGTGATAATCTTTCACTAATGTTTGCCATTATCATATGTTTTCCATTCATCTGAATGGCCACTGTTAGCTAAGCTATCTACAACATTATCATATATGGGCATCAGAGTAAATTGTGTTTTCTACTCAAGGGGGGAAATATACTTCGTTTACAATAGAATCCTAATTTTTCTATTTTTGTCATGTAGCAGGACTTTGGATTTCAAGCAGCAGAAACCTCCAACATAAAAAGATGTTCAAGCACTTCCAGTGAGCGAAACAACAATTGTAAGACTTTTTTGTTGCATATGCACTGGACTTATTTCACACAATGTACTTCTTGTGCTCTAATAAAACATTCATACTATATGTTTCTGCCTATTAATTTACGATTAAAAATAAGTTGTATGTGAAAGCACTAAAATAGTTGTTAGAAACATGTGTGGTCATCAGACAAACAAGGAGCAGGAGCAAATCACAAGACATAGTCTCAGAAAAATAATTCCAGAAAATTCATTTTGCATAATATTGGCATCAAATTCAAAACTTATACTCATGAGGTGTGTGGCTTTTGACATACTACTTTTCAGTGTTGCTTCAGGACTAATTTCATATATTTGTTTATGAAATGTTAAATGTTTAGTGCATTCCATTTCTTTGTACATCACTTAAGCATCGATTAACTTTTTTTTCATTTTGAGCATTATAAACTCTAGATGATGGATAATAAAGCCCAGAGTGTCTTCTTTCCAAAGATGCATGAACTGTGAATGTAGACCAAATCATTCAGCATCTGTTAATGTTTTAGTTTGGGATGGTTAGTTTTTCAGAAAATGCCTCTGACGGTGAGGGAAAGAAGGACAAAGATATAGTCTCGGAAAACATTTTACAGAAATCTTATTTTGCATGATATTTTAATCAAATTTGAAATATAAACTCATGAAACACTTGACTTTCATGTCATATTTTTTCTAGGACATTACATTAATGTTTTCCTGTGTTTGTATATGGAAAAACAAATATTGAACACAATAAAAAAAAAATACTCATGATTTCATAATGTATAACTTTTTATATTTTTGAGCATGACATTTCCCCTTTTAGCACAGTAAAGCCCAAAGTGTCTTCTTTACAATGATACCTAGATTGTGTTTGTAGCTTAGTGGAGACAGAAACTGTTACTATTTAAAGTTAGGTAGGTGTAAATCCCCAAAAGTTTTATTATTTAGGATTGGCAATCTTCAACACTTTGGTAGACAGATTTAAGCTTGGTCTCGTATTAATGAAGACCCTTGTCAGATTGTAGTGAACAAAGTTCAAAAGTTAAATAAAACTAAATTTTGTTTATTTATTGTAAAAAATAATAACAATAAATGAATAGTTTAATGTTTTGTATAAAATGTATTTTACGAAACCTGCTTTAGCCCAAATTTGACAGAGCAATCAAAGCTAAATATCTGAACTAATTCCAAATGGGCTACAGCAGCAGAAGACCACACCGGGTGCCACTCCTGTCAGCTAAGAACAGGAAACTGAGGCTACAATTCACACAGGCACAGAAAAACATTGCCTGGTCTGATGAGACTCAATTTCTGCTGCGACATTTGGATGGTAGGGTCAGAATTTGTCATCAACAACATAAGGCATAAATCCATCCTGCCTTGTATCAATGGTTCTTGTTGGTGGTGTAAAGTGTGGGGCATATTTTCTTGGCACACTTTCGGCCCATTAGTACCAATTAAGCATTGTGTCAATGCCACAGCCTACCTTAGTTTTGTTGCTGACCATGTCCATCTCTTTATGACCACAGTGTACCCATCTTCTGATGGCTACTTCCAGCAGGATAACGCGCCATGTCATAAAGTGTGAATCATCTCAGACTTGTTTCTTGAACATGACAATGGGTTCACTGTACTCAAATGGCCTCCACAGTCACTAGAACTCAACCCAATAGAGCACCTTTGGGATGTGGTGGAAGATTTGCATCATGGATATGCCGCCAACAAATCTGCAGCAAATGCATGATGCTATCATGTTAATAGGGACCAAAATCTCTGAGGAATATTTCCAGTACCTATGCCATATATTTCTAGTATCTCCTATCTATGCCACAAAGGAGGAAGGCAGTTCTGAAGGCAAAAGGGGGTCCAACCCGGTACAAGTAAGATGTGGACTCTTTGGGTACAAATAATTACCCTTTATAAAGGTACTGCCCCTATGACAGCTCCTGTACCTTTATTTTTAGTAGATTAGTGGGTTTGTTTCTCTAAAATGGGACAAAATTGAACCAGGAGAAGTAGTCAAATTACACAAAAACACATGCTGCATAGCTCATTGTAGGCATTAACTCAATTTGGACATAAAAGTTCTGTGCTTTGCCTTTGGGTCGCTTTGTAAAATAACATACGGGGACATAGGAGGAAGAAGAAGCAAATGTATAGTTCTACTTGGCCAGAAAGGTTTTATTTTTTTGGGAGATGTCGGATTTAAGTGACTAGCATCTTATTGTTTTACAGCCTGTCTAGCTCATGTTTGACGGACTAAAAGCGATGCAGAATCAAGCCACCGGTGGCAGTAAAAGATCAACTAAAAGCAGAGTTTGGACATTACATAAGAGAATCTCCAAAGGTTAAATAAAGTCAAATGGCAGAGTGTTTTGATGTGGTTGAAGAGATACATACAGCAAATGCGAGCGCAATGACCGCAGCCTATGGAACGAGGCTTTCATGCAGAAAACACAGAGGTTTTCTTGGAAAGGATAGGAATAATTCATTCAAGCCTGCCTTTTAACTTCACTGCTAGTGCCGAGGGGCTGCTTATGGAATAAAACATTTGAGGTCAGATGTTGCTTCCAATTTGGAGAATTCAAGACTTTTACTGCTGTACACAACTGCTGTACTGTATACATACTATAAAGATTATCAGTGTATGTTTTATGAGGAAATATTTCATTCTTTCTACTTAAATTTTTTAAAAGTGTTTACGGGTGTTTAAGTGTTTACTTTTACGGGTGTTTTTGTATGTATGCATGTGTTTATTTATATATTTATCTATTTATGTATGATTAACTGGTTAATTTTCTTTTTATCAGTTAAACCAAAACCTATCATAAGTAGTTTATTTATATAAATATTTTGTTTTATTTAAAAAAATAAACAATAATATTCAGTTTATTCATTTATTTATTTATTGCAATTTACTCATTTTATTGCTATTTATTTAATAAATAATTACACAAACTATATTTTATTACTATTCATTAGAAATGTTTTGAAACTCCTGATAGCAACAATCCTTTTTTACAGTTAAATTGACACCCCTCAAATTTTATTTTATTTTAATTTATCTGTATTAATTTGATTTAATAATTAAATTTATTTTGTTTTATTTTATATTTAATACAGCTCTGTATTTTATAATTTAATTTATATTAAATTTTTTATATTATTTTATTTTATTTACAGTTAAATTGACACCTTTCATACTTTATTTATTATTATTTTTATTTTGTTTTATTTTATTTTATCTTATTTTATTTTTACAAATTAAAAAATGTTTTTATTTAATGTTTTATTATTTTATTTTATATTATTAAATTTATTTACAGTTAAATTGGCACTTCTTTATTTTATTTTATACTCTTTTATTTTTTTATAATTTAATTCGTTTTATTTTAATTAATATTTTTTTTGTTCATTTTATTATTTTTATTATTTTATTTTCTTTATTTTGTTTTATTTAATTGACACCCCCCATGCTTATTTATTCATATATTTATTTTATTTAATTAAATAAAATGTTTTTTAATTTTATTTTGACATTGCTTAGAATTTTTTCATGCCTCACCTTGCTATTTAATATATATTGAATATTTAATACACAAAAAATAATTGTTAATATTAATTAAAATAATTGTTTTGAAGCTGCTGATAATCATGAGACTGTAATCATGAGACCATTGTTTTAACACTGACTGCTGACAATCACGAGACCTCACGTCTGCTATTTCTATAAACACAGATGCAAACCCTGTTTATGAAACCACCTTGCGGCACAGACACATCCTGAGCTGTGAAGCGTAGAAATATGGCTCATCATAAACTAACAATGCATGAAAATATCTGGAAAGAGAGAGACACCTCCAGCTGCATATTTGCACAATTGTGAAGGATTTCGACCACTGTGGCAATAAGTGTCAACAACAAGTGTGTGTGTGTGTGTGTGTGTGTGTGTGTGAGAGAGACTGGGAGCTCAAGCCACCTGCCTGGACCCACAGGCGATGCGGAGCAAAGGACTTGCGCTAATCAATCACAGCGAGCGCAGCTGGGCTTGGCAGGAGTCAAGATGACTGTGGATATTGGATCTGGTCCATATTGCCTGGGAATTTATGGAAATGGTGAACGGGGGAGTCGACAGGTCACAGGTGTTTAGTGGAATGAAGGGGGGTTCTGTAGTTCTTCAATTCAATTCAGTGGGCTATAATATACATGGATGCAGACTTTTAATTTTCAGTCAGCCAGCCCAAGTGCTACATTTAAGATCTGATTTCTTGAATAATCTGCAATCATGACTACCAGACTGATATAGAATATAAAGTGGGCCTCAGACTGTACAAGAACCACTGCGTTAAATAGTATTGTTTCCCACCATGCCTTTTAAATATGAACATTTATTTTACGTCAGCATTTTTAAATAGATTTTACCTGCTGATACTGTTGCCGCTAGCTTTTACATGGTCTTTCAACTCGTTTTACGCTTGAACAACTAAACGAATGCTTACGTCTGTTTAACTGATTGTATTTTAATCACATTACAACATTAATGCTGTAAAAGGAACTGATTGAAATAGAAAATAGTCACATTAACCATTTGCCGGAAGTTTACCGCTGGCAGAAAAACACTAGCTGGTCATTGAGCCCATTCAAGTTTGTTTGTATAGCACTTATCACAATGATATCATAGTTAATGTTGAAATAAAATTAATAAACACTTTAACAAAAAGATGATTCATACTGAGTTAATGTTTGTAAATACATGAACCAATGGTCCATTACTCTAAAGTTTGATTAGCAATTAAAATAGGTTAAAAGGGTGGTCCAGAATGTGATTTTAAGGCTTGGTTGTGTTTATAAGATGCAAAGCAATGTGTGCTCATGCTTCATTTGTGGAAAATCAGGCTATTTGTTCATATATCTTACTTTGATTATATACAGCAACTTGGCTAACATGAAAACGACTGTCAAATTTCCTAGTTCCCCCTAATGCCCGCCTTCAAAAAGCTCTGATTGGTCAGCTAACATAATGGAAGCATCACACCTCTACTAGCACACGCTTTTACTCTGCTGTGTAAATACTGTCAGTCAGTGTAACTGTAAATGACCGTTGTCAAATGATAGCTATATGTTTATTATAATTCTCTAGAAAATTTAGAATTAGATTTGAATTGTAAGCATTTCTCTCTTTGTGTCGTGTCACTTGGAAGCTCAGATACAGAAACAGAAGAAGCTCTGTGGAAATAGCAGCGTTTGAACAGCATTTTGGATTCTCTGCTGTAACATTACAGTGCCCCTGGCCACGCCCCTTTGCTCTGCAGGGTTTATGACATGTATTTTTTGTAGTGCCCAAACTTCGTTCGCTGTAGGCTTTGCTAAGCTAAATCTGTAAAAGCCAATGTCTCTCTTTGCATCTAACTTTGATCATCTTACATCCAGAGATGTTGTTTATGTTCACACAGCTACATTGCACATCAACTTAAGTTTAAAATATGATATCGTAGTGGACTACCCTTTTAAAGAAACACTAAAATATTTGTTGTCTTTTTGTCATTATTTTTTTATAATGCAGTCTTGTTTTCATGTGCGTGTCGCCGTTTTACCCCTTTGTCTCCCAATGTCTTTTTGATTCAGTCAGTCCTTGTCAGTTGTTGAAGTATGTTGGATGTGTAGGTGTCACGACTTGACCTCTGTCACGACTTCACTCTCTCATAAAGAGACATACTGGATTGCAGGAATTTTTAAAACATATTTTTATTTACAAATTAACACTCACAACTGAAACATGGAATACAGGAATCACATTTAAGACAACAATATAATACCAGACGCTGAACTGAACAAAACCTAGGACATAAGCTGCGGTCACACTGCACTTTTCTCTCCATAGACTTCCATTCATACGCACGCGAATGCGTCAGGTTGTGCGACAGGTTTCACAGTTCACTGCATTGCAAAGTTCAAGCTTGGTGAGCTCTGACCTGTGAAGTCGCAATCGAGGATCAAAACATGAACTCTTTTTCTAGACTAAAATTTAAAACACGGAGCAATTGCGCATGTTTTTTAATGTCTAATGTCTAATCATCTTACGAAAGAACTTTGCAAGCTCAAACTCTAGTGTGACATGATTAACTGATTACATGATTATATACAGGGGTGACACACAGGTGACACACAGCACATGGGGAAATCACATGACATAAACACGGAGCACATGAAACAACAATAACACAGTTAAAACCCCCCACACCCACCCTGAACTGCTCTTCACACCACCGTTAACACCTCCACCACCCCCCGCCTCCCCCATATCTGCAATTCAGTTTAATGAAGATGATGTGCGCCAGGTCTTCCAGAAACAAAAGAGGAGAAAAGCACCAGGCCCAGATTCTATAACACCAGCCTGTTTAAAATCCTGTGCTGACCAACTGGCCCCCATCTTCACCCTGATCTTCAACAGATCACTGGAGCTGTGTGAAGTGCCCTCCTGCCTCAAACGCTCCATCATCATACCCATCCCAAAGAAACCCAAACTTACAGGACTAAATGACTACAGACCGGTGGCGCTAACATCTGTGGTCATAAAGGCGTTTGAAAAGCTGGTGCTGGCCCAACTGAAAGACATCACTGAACCCTCACTGGACTCTTTTCAGTTTGCCTACAGAGCAAACAGGTCTGTGGATGATGCAGACAATATGGAACTGCATTATGTTTTGCAACACCTAGACAGACTAGGGACCTATGCGAGGATCTTGTTTGTTGACTTCAGCTCAGCTTTTAACACCATCATCCCAAAACTTCTCCTGCCTAAATTAACTCTGCTCTCCGTGCCCACCTCTGTCTGTCAGTGGATCAACAGCTTCCTAACGGACAGGCAGCAGCTGGTCAAGCTGGGTAAATCCTCATCCAGGACCCGCACAATCAGCACTGGCGCCCCCCAGGGCTGTGTCCTATCCCCTCTGCTCTTCTCTCTGTACACAAATGACTGCACCTCAAAGGACCCCTCTGTCAAGCTCCTAAAGTTTGCAGACGACACCACTCTTATCGGCCTCATTCAGGATGGTGACGAGTCTGCTTACAGACAGGAGTTTAAGGAGCTGGCTCTCTGGTGCAGTCACAACAACCTGGAGCTGAACACGCTCAAAACAGTGGAGATGATAGTGGACTTCAGGAGAAACCCCCCTGCTCTCCCCCCACTGAGCATCATGGACAGCACTGTGGCTGCAGTGGAGTCATTCAGGTTCCTGGGCACCACCATCTCTCAGGACCTGAAGTGAGACACTCACATTGACTCCATTGTCAAAAAAGCTCAACAAAGGCTGTACTTTCTTTGTCAGCTGAGGAAGTTCAACCTCCCAAAGGAGCTTCTGAAACAGTTCTACACCTCCATCATTGAATCAGTCATCTGCACTTCAATAACTG
>CAIGQQ010029747.1:0-25692 GCA_903798035.1 Danio albolineatus
TGTGTGTGTGTGTGTGTGTGTGTGTGTGTGTGTGTGTGTACCGATGCGAGTGGCTGGTTTGTCTTTGCGTTGGTCCCACAGCAGCAGCCGCCCGTCCTGCAGGAGACACACAGTTACACACTGATATGAGTGTGTCAGTAGTGTGTGTGTATATGTGTGTGTCATGTCAGTCTGTGTGTGTGTGTGTGTGTGTGTGTGTGGTATCAGCAGTGTTGGGTAAGTTACTTTAAAAAAGTAATTAATTACTAATAACTTAATCAATATTGTATTTAAAATACTTTTCTAATTACTGTGTCTGAAAAGTAACTTAATTACTCAATAAGTAACTTAACTAAATACTTCTTGAAATCCCTATAAACCTTGAGTGGACAAATAATAAAAATTTAACTCTAAATAATAAATACTTAGATAAAACATATGAGTCAAACATGAAATAGTTTAGACTTTTAGTTTTCTGAATCATCTTTATTATATTCTATTTTAAAGAAATCTATAATAATTATATGCATAATAATTTTGAGTATGCAATGTAAAATATTATTCTTAAATATTATTCTGCATATCTATCGATCAGGCAGTGCTGCTGTTTTGCCAGACACAGGTATTTTGTTTAATATGCACCTAAAAGATTTAGCCTGCTTAGCAAAAGTTGCCGTGGTGTTATGTTTCCATCCAGCTATTTTTATTCGCATTTTGGATCTGCGCATAAAGAAACGGTTGATGGAAACGCCATGATGCGCATACATTTTGAAAATGCGAATAAAAAATGTAAGCGCATAACTGAGTAGGATAAACTTTTGATTCGGTAAGAAAAGATGCGCATAAACTGCGATGGAAACACTTTTACTGCATAAACTCCAGTATGCGCATTAAATAAAGGTCATGTGATGTTGTTATAAGAGATTATGTGATGATGATAATGTGTGGGAATGGACAAACCAGCAGCTGAGCACATCGTAAAACATCTGAAATGTTGTGTTGGTCGTTCTAAAGCGCCTCACCGTTTCAGTAGTTGTGTTATTATATTATTAATGACTAGGGTCATTTTTAGCCCATCACTGATTCTGTTTATTTACTGGTGTAAATGTGTGTAAATTTATATTTATTTAGTTTTCAAATTAATTTCAGTAATAATATTGATTAATATGAAAATATTCATATGATTTACTTACAATACATTTTGCAAAATATTAAATAAACATTAAATAAAAGTTAAAAAGGTATTACTTTTTATTTCATATATTAAGGTTTTAGTTATGATACTCCCAAAATCATCTTGCATGAATCCGCAGATTTTTAACAAAATACTCCGCAGAAATAGCAAAAAATGTCCGCAGATTCCGTCTGGCCCTATTAATGACCTCCAGAATCAAGAGCGTCTGTGCTCCGCGTCTGACACCTTCAAACACCACCGCGCGCTCACTGCGGGTCAGGATTGCCTTCTGAGACACGAGTCATTTATTAAATGAAGAGAAGATTCACGCAGCTTCTCCTACAGCAGCAAAGACGTTTTTACTGTTGATATTTGGTGCCAGTTAATCAGGAAGTGAAGATTCTGCTCGCTTTGACTCGTTGGTTCGTTCGCATTTTTGGATGGAAACGCAGCTACTCTGATGAACAAGGATCACTCAGAAGTGTTGGTCTGTGCTGCCGTGTCAGGTGCTTTAGTAGATTACTCGTGCTGTTGACAAGTGAAAAGTGTTGAAAAGTGAAGTAATGGGAATATTTTCATTTGGTAAAACAGCCACTCGCTTCAGCTGAGTCCGACATCTTCCGCTTTATGACTAGCAGTAAACTGGCGCGCGGCGCTATCACATGCACCTGCACTACGATGATTTTAAAGCGCCAGAGTTTACTTTTACCTTTAGAACATAAATTAATAAAACTGTGTAAGATTATTCAGCGAGTTTAATTATTTTACAATGTAACGCAGGTACATTATAAGTAACTGTAATTAAAATACCTAAAAATGAACAGTAATTAGTTACTCTAATTTTTCAGTGGAAAAGTCATTTAATTACAGTAACGCGTTACACCCAACACTGGGTATCAGTAGTGTGTGTCATGTCAGCTAGTGTGTGTGTGTGTGTGTGTGTGTGTGTGTGTGTGTGTGTGACACTGACCTGAGCACAGGACAGGAAGAGAAACTCGTCAACTGGAGAACACGACACACCACTGACCGGCTGAGAGTGAGCTGAAACACACACACACAGACACACACAGATCAGACACACACACACACACATCAGATATACACACACAAGATACAAACAATACACATCAGATACTCAAACACATCAGACACACAAATCAGACACATACACACAGATCAGATACACATATATACACACACACACACAGAGCAGATATACACACACATGCACATCAGTCAGACACACACACACATCAGAAACAGATCAAACATGGGTATCAGACACACACACACACAAACACATCAGTCAGACACATATTTACATTGGTAACACACACACACATACAGTCACATCAGGCAGACAGACAAAAACACACACACACACAGGTCAGACACACACAAACACACACACACACAGGTCAGATACACACAAACACATTAGTCAGACACACAAGTCCGATAGAGACACACACACACACACACACACACACACACGCACACACGCACACACGCACACACGCACACACGCACACACTGCTCACACACACACACACAGACATTTGATTTTAGTGAGATATACGTGTCCTAATAGTGTTTAAAGCAGAGCGGGACACAGATATGACTGTCAGCAGCTCAAACACATGTGCTCTGGTGTTTCGTGACCCTTTAACATCTACACCTACACCCAACCTTACAGTAACCTGTTGTGTTTTATGAATATCTGCTCCACCTACACCACCTAAACCCAACCTACTCATGGTTTAAGTCCCTCCCACTTGGAGGTCTCCGGGCTGCAGTGATACCTACTTGGTTCTTCTGCTCATATTGTACAATAGTTCCTAATAATTCAATGACCCATTATCAACTATTCCACTTATACACTGGATTATTTTCTAATAACTCAACAAACCAGAATCAATTACTCTGCTTATTCCCTTCATTGTCCATTATTATCCAATAACTCAACAGACCAGAGCCCTCATACTGTTGATTGTCTCCAGTACAAACCACTGTTATACAATGACTCGCCTAATTACCCTAACTTTACCCTAATTACCCTAGTGAAGCCTTTATATGTCACTGTAAGCTGAACACTAGTATCTTGAAGAGTTAAAGGTTCATGAAACACCAAAGCACATGTGTTGAGCTGTTGACAGTCAAATATGTGTCCCGCGCTGCTGTAAACACTATTATGACACATATAATTGACTAAAAAGTGAAAATTGTTTGTTTTTGCGTTATTTCGAGTAAATTCGTTCTTCAGGTTTGAAACGAATTTTTGAGGCTGCGTCACGCCGATGAGATCCATGTGTGTGCTCCAGTGTGGAGAGTGGACGTCTGTCCCGGCCAGAACACTGTGACGTCTCTGCGCGTGCAGCATTAATTCATGACATAGCCTTTGTTCAAACCAATCAGCGCGCTCTATTGTGTATGCGGTGCAAACTCATTAATATGCACGAGAGCTTCGAAGACTGTGTGTGTATGCGTTGCAGTGTCCAGACGGCAGAGAGACGCCATGCTGTGCTTCCAAAACAAGTGGAAGGAGACACAGGTCGCCAGTGATGTGTTTATGTGCTGTGAAGGTTTAGTCTTCATTTCCGCTATGAGAGCGCAGCTGGACTCACACGCGCAGCAGAAATGCGTCTGTAAGAAACTTTATTTTTTCACCCGAGAGCTTTCCGCATCTGGAAATGGTTAATCTGGATCTGCCGCTCGTCTCCTTTTAAAACAGACGCCGCTCCAGTTCATGTGGATTGTCCTGCTCTACAGATTTGATAAGCCATCAGTGCTCTTTGTTTGTTTATTCAGATGGTGAAGTTAGTTCGTAGAGTTTGTAACTCTTTCAGTGTTTACAGACAGACCTTTGTCAAAATGATGAACTGTTACTGAGTTTACAGCAGGTTAATATCTGTACAATATTAAAGACTGAAAGATCTGCTGTAAATTCTGCTCTCCGAGTGTAAACACTGCAGTCAAACAATTACTTTTGTGTAGAATTTTCGCCGCATTTTGTGACTGGATAGTCTGCAGAGGGTTTTTATTTCTCTCTTACGCCGCGCGGTATCAAACACTCCATTAAAACAACACTCCTAATAGTTTCTCACACCTCGTTTGTCACGGGGGACATAATAATAATAATTTGGCTAATAATTAGATGACTCATGTCAATGTAAACAGTCACTTCTTTCTCCCCTGCGTCTGTGTGTGTGCGTCGCTTGTTTGAAAATGAGCGCGTGCACAAATGGAAACTCCCATCTTTATGCAAAACCTTCCCTCATTCCCTCCCCCGACACGCCCACCTAAACAGAGCTGGGCACGCCCACTTTCCTGAGCTTTTCCAGACTGTAGGTGTGAAAACACCCAGCTGAGCCAGGGGGTTTCGTGGCCCTTTAAAGTATCCTCACCGCTGTATGAGTTGATGACGGTCTCCTGGTTCAGATCCCACACTTTGATCCTGAAATGAGTGAAAGAGAGAGAGAGAGATTAATGATGATGATGATGAAGAAACACACAGAGTGATAGAGAGAGCGCCTCCAGCTGACCTGCAGTCAGTACTGCAGCTGACAGCGTTCTGTCCTCCCGCGCACGCGCTCACCCCCGTCACCACATCACCATGTTCCTGACGACTGAACCTGTTCACCAGCAGACGCTCGTCCTCCGCCAGATCCCACAGCTCCACTGAGCCTGAGATCGAAACACACACACACGATCACACTATTGAGCTACTGTAACGCCAAATCAGATCAGATCTTAACATTATAATCTTGTACAAAACACATCATGTTATATTTGTCTCCTTTTCAATGAATGATTCAATAATTGGTTTCATTACTAGACGTCTGATTTTTAACAACTATTCAGTGGCAGAATTTTGATGGTTGTTTGTCGCCACCTATGGGCTAAACAATGTAATCACTGCAACTTTCAACAGTGTCAAGTTGCATTAAGCGGCGATTTTAGACTTAACCATGAACATCAGTGTTTACATCTGAACTATAAGCTGTTCTCTCCATGCTTCTGTGCTAATAAATTGCTTAGAAAATACAATAAAAACCCTGGTTAATCATCAAAAAGTCAGTAATATGACAGTCCAAATACAAAAACTACAATGAAATAACTGGTAAATGATCAACTACTGTGTTATTACTGAGTTTATGTCCAAAACCTACAATAAAACCCTTGTTAATTGTCAAAAAGTGAGTAATACCACAGTCCAAATACAAAAACTACAATAAAACAACTGGTAAATGATCAACTATTGTGTTATTGCTGAATTTTTGTACAAAATATACAATAAAATCCTCTTAAATCATCAAAAAGTCAGTAATATCACAGTCCAAATACAAAAACTACAATACAACAACAAGTAAATGATCAACTACTGTGGTATTACTGAGTTTATGCCCAAAATCTATATTAAAATCCTTGTAAATCGTCAAAACGTCAGTAATACCACAGTACAAATACAAAAACTACAATAAAACAACTGGTAAACGATCAACTACTGTGTTATTGCTGAATTTGTCCAAAATCTACAATAAAATCCTCGTAAATCATCAAAAAGTCAGTAATATCACAGTCCAAATACAAAAACTACAATAAAACAACTGGTAAATGATCAACTACGGTGTTGTTACCGTGTTTATGTCCAAAATCTTCAATAAACCCTTGTAAATCATCCAAAAAGTGAGTAATATCACAGTACAAATTAAAAAACTAGAATAAAACAACTGTTAAATGATCCACACCTGTGGTATTGCTGAGTTTATGTCCAAAATCTACAATAAAACCCTTGTAAATTGTCAAAAAGTGAGTAATATCACAGTACAAACACAAAAACTACAATAAAACATTTGGTAAATGATCAACTACTGTGGTGTTATTGAGTTTGTGTCCAAAATCTACAATAAAACCCTTGTAAATCATACAAAAGTGAGTAATAGCACAGTACAAATAACACTGGCTCAAATGTATGTTTTATAAACGGCGTCTATTTCTTGTAGTTAACCAACACATATCAGTGATTCTGCATCTACATTTAATAATGTTTAAGAGGTTTAATATGTATTAATTCGATTATAAACCTTACTATTGCACTGGAGTGCAGCGAGTGCACTATTCTGTGCTTCTGAATGGCTGTATTTACATTTCTGTCGTGTTTACATTTCTGTCGTGTTTCCTCGTACAAACAAATTCCTCGTATGTGTGAACATACCTGGCAATAAAGCTCTTTCTTTCTTTCTTTTTCTTTCTTTCTTTTGTCTGGTGCAAACTGCTCATCACTGCATATCTCGTCACATAGCGTGTTGTTAGGACACCTGAAGTTTACACTCGTAATATTTATATTATTTGCTAATTAATAACCTCATGTGGAACTCTGATTCTGTGTCTCATTTCAGAGTCTGCTACTGTCCACCAGAGGTCACATTTCAGTCACAGACGCATGCTTCAAGAGCCTTCCTGACTGAATGAATGAAATATTCAGTTTTCCACCAAGGCGACCCGGGGTGCTCAAATATAATTGGCTAAACTGGCATTGGGCGGGTTAAAAGGATCAAAACAAAGACATGTAACGCACATTTTCGAAGCAGAATATCTGACTTCAGCAGTGTTTTTCACAAGAATGTTCACTGAGCATGTTTCTGAATATCTGCACACATATGATTGCACTTTTATGCTTTACAAGAGTCAAACACTCACATACAGCACCTCTACACTGTCATTAATGTGTATATATGGCATGCAGAGCTCTGGGTCAGGAAGCTCTCAGAAGATAACATAAGCTTACATTATTATCTGATGTGTTTTTTTAAGGTAAATGAAGGTTTTACAGAGTGATGTTAAATGCAGAGCTCCTCTGTTTGACAATAAAGGAAAGAGATCGAGCCTGAGCAGGTCAGAAAAATCAATGCAAAAGTAACATAACACATTGCTGACCATAAAAATGTACCAGTCATCCTTTTTTTGGGGAGTACCTCAATAATGTAACGCATTACTTTCAGAAGTAACCTTCCCCACCACTGCTCATAAACACACAGATTACTATACATTGCTCATGCTCGTACCCGAGTCTGAGGCCAGCAGCAGCGCGCGCTCTGATATCCAGTGTACGTCACTGACTCCGGCTTCAGTCTGGACCCCCGTCCTGCAGAAGCCCTCACTGGGGGCCAGTTTAGGGTCACTGTAGACCCAGAGCGAGCCCTGCCAACAGCGGCCCGACAGACTGGAGGCGGCCAGCAGCAGCGCACCATCTGAAACACAACACACAATACAGCACACATGAAATCAACACTACTAATATTGGTGTTGTTAGCTCGCATTGCTAGCTTTGTGTTGAACAATTAATTCACACACACACACACCTATATATATATATATATATATATATATATGGGCGTCACGGTGGCGTAGTGAGTAGCACATTCGCCTCACAGCAAGAAGGTCGCTGGTTCGAGCTTCGGCTGGGTCAGTTGGTGTTTCTGTGTGGAGTTTGCATGTTCTCCCCGTGTTGGTGTGGGTTTCCTCCGGGTGCTCCGGTTTCCCCCACAGTCCAAAGACATGCGGTATAGGTGAACTGGGTAGGTTAAATTGTCCATAGTGTACGAGTGTGTATGGATGTTTCCCACAGATGGGTTGCAGCTGGAAGGGCATCCGCTGTGAAATACAAATGCTGGATAAGTTAGTGGTTCATTCCGCTGTGGGGACCCCGGATTAATAAAGGGACTAAGCCGAAAAGAAAATGAATGAATGAATATATATATATATATATATATATATATATAAAATATTTTAAGACCATTTTATGCCACTCATTATATAATGCCAGAATGACAACATAATATCATCACAATGCTAGGGCTGGGCGATATATCGATATTAAAAATATATCGATATATTTTTAAACGAGATATGAAATTTGACCATATCGCATATATCGATATAGGCTGCGTAGTTCAAACTGCGCTGTGAGCCTTGCTCCAGTAAACTGCTTTAACCCGGAGCTCTCAGCACTACTTCGCGCGCCCCTGGCCACGCCCCTCCTCTTTCAGGCACAGAGAGGGGAGGGGCTGGACTCTGGAGCAGACAATCCGCCGGCACTCTTCAACAAACATTGAGGAAGCAACAACATCTGCTGAGCATGCGGAGAAATTAGTTTGTAAACGAAAAAGTAGCGGCTCAGTAATATGGAGATGGTTTGGATTCAAAGTTTCTGATGAGAAACAAAACCATGCCATATGTAGGGAGTGCCATAAAGAAGTTACAGCCAGGGGTGGAAGCACTACAAATCTTTTTCACCATCTAAAACAGTGGCACAAACTGCAGTATGAAGAGTGTGTGAAACTGCGCGCTGCCGAGGCCCCAGCTGCAAGCCAACCGCAACCCGCAAAAGCTCCAGCCCCGACACAAAGCTCCCTTCAAGCTTCATTTTCCCGCGGTGTACCGTACGAAAAGAAAAGTGACAAGTGGTGCACTATAACTAAGGCAGTCACTTATCACATCGCTAAAGATATGGTCCCTGTTGCAACTGTGGAACAAGTCGGCTTTAAAAAGCTACTAAAAACCATGGACTCGAGATATGAGCTCCCCAGTCGCAACTACTTTGCACGGGAAGCACTGCCACAAATGTACATTGACGTTAGGCAGCGCCTTGCTGACCAGCTCGCTAACGTGAAACATTTCGCGTTAACCAGTGTTTCTCGCACAAAATCTTTAAACAAAGGAGGACGCACATGTCTGATTTCTAATGTCTACCTCAAGACAGCACTAACTGTTAATCAAAGTAAAAAACAAGGGACCAAATGTTCATAGTCATAGTCTGTTCATAGTCAGATAAGAAATGTTTTTAAATTTTCTTAAACTGAGCACTTTATTTTGTTCTGTCTTTATATATAAACCCTGCCCTTACTAGGGTTTGCCATTTAATTATTTTATAATATTTGTTATAGAGTATTTATCTTTACATTTTATTGTTCTTTGAACAGCTGAGTATTGTTTCATCCGGCCAGTTTAAATAAAACTACTTGTGAAATGTCATATTTGGGTTTGACTGTGACTAAACAATTGCTCTCACTTTGTGATAAAAATATCGGGATATATATCGTATATCGATATTCAGCCTAAATATATCGGGATATGACTTTTGGTCCATATCGCCCAGCCCTACACAATGCAAGTACACCAAACAAATAACAACAAACTAAATTCCAACAAACACATAACATTTTATTCCTAAGAATATTGAAAAAAAAATTATTATAAAAATTTTAATTAATTATAGTCATTTTAACAATTTAATAATTAGGTATTGGAATCAGAATGTGAAAAATCCTAAATATCCTAAATAAATAATAATCAATGTTAGCTAGGGCGGTGCAATTAATCGCAATCACACAAATAAATTTGTGGTTTAAGCACATGCAATTTCTAAATCACATAAGGCTGCAGTTTTATCTATTAATTTATTTAGATTTTTGTTAACGTTCTTGTGCGCATGATTTTAATATGCTAACCAATCAGAGCTGATGGTGCACACTGGCCAATCACAGCTAAGCTGAGCGGGAGAAAGATGTTAACCTATCAGAGCTCACTCCGCGCACTGAAGTTGAGCAGGAGAAGCGAACAGGTGGTTTTGATTGACGTTAGTTTTTATTTATTGTTCTGACTGGAATTGAGGTTAGTTCATCTTTATTTCTTCATGTTGTCTGTTTTTAAGATGTTTTGTTGATCCAGCAGTGAGTGCTGCTGTGTACAGTATGTGTTTAACTAGAGCTGAGGTTAGTTATTCTTAGTTTATTTTATGTTGTTTTAAAGACAATTTTACTACAGTTTTATTTATTAAACTTAATACTCTGTTATTTCATAGTGAAATGTTTTGTTCTGCACTTCTTGTGCACTGAATACATTTAGAATGTGTGTGTGTTTGAAAAAGCAAAAACAGTTGTCAAAATTGCAAATAAAATCGCAATCGCAATATTCGTTCAAGAAATCGCAATATGATTATTTTGTCCATATTGCACAGCTCTAATGTTAACAAAAAAAGGTGCAAAGTAAAAAATAACAGAGGCTGCAATATCTGCTACCAGATCTGTTTTCAGTTGTCAGACACACACATGAAAATACACTAAAGTAATTTATAGTAAATACTAAAGCTTTTTTAACCATATTGACACTGGCAATTCCAATAAAGATAGAGATGTTGCGCAAGAAACTAAAATGTTGCTAGAATAGTTTTTTTGCATGTATGGGCGATATATTTTGCATCACCAAAATGATTGAGCTCATGTCCATGTGTTGTGCGATAAATCGATATATTGATTATTGTGACAGGCCTAGAAGGCAGAATTTAGCTAATACAGATGAATTATACTGCCGACGATCTCTATAGTTGTCTTTGAGTCAGAAATCACATGTGAACGTGATTTTAAAACAGCATCAGCATCATTTCACTAACTGAAGGATGTGTGACAGTCACTGGCTGAAAATATGATTTATGTATTTCCAATTTGCAAACAATACATGTTTAGAAATTAGATTAAGAAGCTGAAAGTCTGAATGAGCGAATATAAAACAAAAGTTTAGCCCAATGTTTGTTTTTAATAGTAAAATTGTAGCTACGACGGTTTTAGTGTGAATTTACTGTAAATTCACACAGACCATCGTAATTACTTTCAGTTCACCATTTTATACTTAATTCTTCCATAATTTAAACACATTTCTACTAGTTTCAGTCGTAAAAATATGACTAATTAAGCAAAACCATGATTAATTTACAATGTATATTAATTAACTTTAGTTATACAAATCTAACCATCATTTTACCATGGTAACTGTAGTAAAACCGCCGAAATTAAAGTACATTAATTGAAAACCAGGGTTACTACAATATTACAGTTTAAAGCTGAATAATACAGTATTGATGTACGCCAGTTATAAACCAACACACACAAGAATAGACAAGTCTTTATTAACTTTACTTTTACAGTCTAACCATCATTTTACCATGGTAACTGTAGTAAAACCGTCGAAATTAAAGTACATTAATACAGTTTAAAGCTAAATAAACAGGATTGATGTACGTCAGTTTTAAAATAAACACACAGAAGAGTAAACGAGTCTTTATTTACTTTACTTTTACAGTCTAACTATCATTTTACCATGGTAACTGTAGTAAAACCGCCGAAATTTATGGAAAATTAATACAGTTTAAAGCTAAATAAACAGTATTGATGTACGTCAGTTATAAAATGAACACACAGAAGAGTAAACGAGTCTTTATTTACTTTACTTTTACAGTCTAACTATCATTTTACCATGGTAACTGTAGTAAAACCGCCGAAATTAAAGTACATTAATACAGTTTAAAGCTAAATAAACAGCATTGATGTACGTCAGTTATAAACCAACACACGCCAGAGTAGACGAGTCAGTGGTGTTTAACGCACATGGGTCTGTTTATCCTCACCTTTCCTGTAGTCGATGGCGTCCAGGTGTTTATCCATACACGCCGGAGCGGTCACCGGGATGTTCCAGGGGTTTTCTTTAAGCATTTTGAGCTCTGACTAGCTTTAATAATTATTAATATCTCACTGATCTCCTGCAGACTCCCGCTATGAATGAAACAGACTGACACGCGCGCGACGCTTCCGGTAGCGAAGACCCTTCAAAATAAAAGCCGAGCGAGTTAAAGACGTCACAATAAAAGCTATGTGTATGTTATATTAATTCATGTATTCATTCACTTCCATTAGGCGCAATCGCTTTATTAATTAAGGGTCACCACAGCGGAATGAACCACCAACTTATCCAGCATATGTTTTACACAGCGGATGCCCTTCCAGACGCAACCTAGTACCAAGAAAGCGATCAATTACTATTAGCAATTATTATTTCACCCTAAATATATTTAATAACACATCGTGTGACATCACGTATTTTCAGATATTCGTGCACTGATGTATAACAGGAGCGTTATATATTATTGTCATCATTTATAGATCAGTGTATTCCTGTGTTTGTCCTCTAGGTGTCGCACTAGCGCCAGTTTTTAAATTTATTTTATTCATTCATTCATTTTCTTTTCAGCTTAGTCGCTTTATTAATCTGGGGTCGCCACAGTGGAATGAACCGCCAACTAATCCAGCATATGTTTTACGCAGTGGATGCCCTTCCAGCTGCAAAAAATACCAAATACGCACTCAACAAGTTCATAAATATAAAATGATGTGCCTTTTGACGGATTTTTCAGTGTAGATAATACATATTAACATTTTATAAACAAAAGAACGAAAGAAAGAGAACAAAACAAACCATGGGTGTCACAAACAAACACTAAATAAAGCTAAAATATAAAATCAGATGAATATTCATTGATTTAAAATGTCAGATGTCACTTAGAGAATTATTTTTAAATAATGAATGTTTTGATTTGTGGTGACTGAAATCTGGTGATCTGGGTTTATCCTCTAAATATTACATCCTTAACTCTTCTGAAGTGGAAACATTGATATTGTGTAGAAACGACTATAAATGTTTAAAATATGGTACATCTATTGATATTGTTTTGATATATAAAAGTGTGTGTGTGTGTGTGTGTGTGTAATCATTTCCAAAATCCCATCTAATGTGACTTCAATCATTCATTTTTCTTTTCGGCTTAGTCCCTTTATTAATCTGGGGTCGCCACAGCGGAATGACCCGCCAACTTATCCAGAACGTTTTATGGAAGCCCTTCTAGCTGCAAACTATCACTGGGAAACATCCACACACATAAACTATGGACAATTTAGCTTCCCCGATCCACCTATACCACATCTTTGGACTTGTGGGGGAAACCCGAGCCCCCGGAGGAAGCCCACGCCAACACAGGCAAGCCCTGGCAACCTCCTAAAACTCTCTAGCAACTCCCTGATGACCACTCTTAACACCGAAGATGCACTCTGACAAACACTTAAAACATCCTAGCAACTCCCTGGCAACCACCCCTAATATCAAAATTACACAGTGGAAACCCTGAATAAAACACCCTAGTAACACTTTGGTTACCAGCCCAATACTAAAGATACAACCTGGCAACCTCCTAAACATCCTAGCAACTTCCTGGCAACCTCTCATAACACCAGAGACACTCCCTGACAACCACCCAAAATACCCTGGTAACATCCTGGCAACCAATCTAGCAGCTTCCTGTCAATTACTCAAAACACCCTGGCAACAACCCCTAATGCCAAAGATATACCATGGCAACCATCTAAAATACCCTAGTAACCGCCTGATAACCACTCATAACTCTAGAGATACTCGCTGACAACCACACAAAATACCCTAGCAACTCCCTAGTGATCACAACACCCTAGCAACACCCTGGAAACAACCCCTAATACCAAAAATATACCATGGCAACTGCTCAAAATACCCTAGTAACATCCTGGCAGTCACTCATAATTACAGATATACTCCCTGACAACCACACAAAACCCCCTAGTAACTCCCTAGTGATCACAATTCCCTAGCAACACCCTGTTGATCAACACCCTAGCAACAACATGGAAAAGGAGCCAATCAGAACACTGTAACATCAGAAAGCAACGCCAGCTCATCCAATCAGAACAGTCTGATCTACACACGTTATTTTGCGTTTGTTTCACTAACACTAGCAGAAAACAAGTGATTAGTGTGTGTGTGTGTGTGTGTGTGTGTGTGTGTGAGATGTGAGTTGAATATTAGCATGAGTGTGTATTAGCATGTGAGCTTGAGTGGCTGGACATTCCAATGGAGACATTAATCGGATTAGATCCAGACGAGAAGCAAAACACACACACACGCACACACACACGCACACACACACACACACACACACACACACACACACACACACACACACGCGCGCACACACACACACATCAGTGTTTCTGTGAGTGTTTCAGAAAGACCAATTACATGTTCAGTTGAAGCAAGCAAACACACACACACACACATACACACACACACAGTACACCAGCTGACGATACACTGGATTAAAGCATATGTGATGACGTTCAGACGTGTGTGGACATGAACTGGAGGAGCACAGAAGCAGACGGACTCAATGTGCTGACACACACACACTCATTCAGAACAAACCACAGAGGAATATTGCACTAACACACGCACACTCACATGCTCTCTCACATTCACACACACACAAACACTTATACACACATAAGCTTGTACTAAAGAATGTGTATGTCTCTGTTTTATGAATATTTATGAATATGTATGAATATGTATGAGTTCATCAATATCTATGTTAATGAATATGAAAGGTTCTGCTTATGAATATTTACATGTCTCTTATGAATGTTAATGAGTTAATGAATGTTTAGTGTGTGTTTATGAGTGTCTGTGCTAATGTATATGGATGAATGTGTGTTTAAATGTGCTTATGAGCGTCTATCTGTGTTTATGAATATGTATGAGTGTGTTTATGTGTGCTTATGAGCATCTATAAGTGTTTATGAATATGTATGAGCGTGTTTATGAGCGTCTATAGGTGTTTATGAATATGTATGAGTGTGTGTTTATGTGTGCTTATGAGCGTCTATGAGCGTGTGTATGAGCATTTGTTTTTGTGTGCTTATGAGCATCTATAGGTGTTTATGAATATGTATGAGTGTGTGTTTATGAGCGTCTAAAGATGTTTATGAATATGTATGAGTGTATGTTTATGTGTGCTTATGAGCATCTATAGGTGTTTATGAATATGTATGTGTGTGTGTTTATGTGTGCTTTTGAGCATCTATAGGTGTTCATGAATATGTATGAGTGTGTGTTTATGAGCGTCTATAGGTGTTCGTGAATATGTATGAGTGTGTGTTTATGTGTGCTTATGAGCGTCTAAAGAGGCTTATGAATAAGTATGTGTGTGTTTATGTGTGCTTATGAGCGTCTATAGGTGTTTATGAATATGTATGAGTGTGTGTTTATGTGTGCTTATGAGCGTCTATAGGTGTTTATGAATATGTATGAGAGTATGTTTATGAATATGTATGAGTGTGTTTATGTGTGCTTATGAGCGTCTATAGGTGTTTATGAATATGTATGAGTGTGTTTATGTGTGCTTATGAGCGTCTATATATGTTTATGAAAATGTATGAGAGTGTTTAAGTGTGCTTATGAGCGTCTAAAGGTGTTTATGAATATGTATGAGTGTGTGTTTATGAGTGTCTATAGGTTTTCATGAATATGTATGAGTGTGTGTTTATGTGTGCTTATGAGCGTCTACAGGTTTTCATGAATATGTATGAGTGTGTGTTTATGTGTGCTTATGAGTGTCTATAGGTGTTCATGAATATGTATAATTATGTATGAGTGTGTGTTTATGAGTGTCTATAGGTGTTTATGAATATGTATGAGTGTATGTTTATGAGTGTCTATAGGTTTTCATGAATATGTATGTGCGTGTGTTTATGTGTGCTTATGAGCGTCTATTGGTGTTTATAAATATGTATGAGCGTGTGTTTATGAGTGTCTATAGGTGTTTATGAATATGTATGAGCGTGTGTTTATGTGTGCTTATGAATGTTTGAAGTAAGAGCCCCTCCTTTGATGTGGTTGCCATGATGATCTAGCAGCTGTGCTCAGGTGTGGCACCTCCGTCTGTGTGAGTGTGTGAGTCACTGTCTCACCTCAGACGAGACACACCCTACACACACACACACACACGGCTGAAATCAGTGCCCGCTGGCCAGGAGTTTTAAAACACACTCACACACACACGCAACTCTTCATCACACAGATGCTGAGCTGAAATCAGTGTCCATAGGCCAAAAGCTGAAAACACACACACACACACACACACACACACAGGACTGTTTATAAACTGAACTGTCATTGAGTTCACTGTAATCATGAGCTGAAGATAAACTGTCCTGAACATGAAGATGATGAAGATGATGATGATGATGATGATGAAGATGGTGTTCATACCTGATGCATCACATTAATGAACCAAGACTGAATTCCATCACTCTTACTTTGAGGATGTGAGTGTGTGTGTGTGTGTGTGTGTGTGTGTGTGTGTGTGTGTGTGTGTGTTTGCGTGTTGATTCATGCTGTGCAGGGTGTGACGATTTGAGGAAGGGTGTAATACACACACACACACACACTCAGGTGGGACAAATAAAAGGCAAAAACACACATTGCATTGAACACAGATCTACAATACACTAATCGTGATTTACCCTCTCCTTCAGTTCCTCTGCTGGTTTAGATCTGAATATTTTCTGGATGAAGACGTGGATTCTTCTCTCGCTGGCAGGTTTGTGATCACAGTTTTTATTTTGATCAGGGCTCCCACCCTCTCGCGAACAGCAGACTCAAAGGCTTTCAACGACTTTATAAAGCACCATTAACTTTAATTCCAGCACCTTTGTAATTCCAGCATATGTGGCACCATGAAAGTCCTTACTGCACTTAACATTTCTCTTAATATTTATGCTAATAATATTTGTAAAAAGTGACCATCTTCAACAGTCATGTTCAGAGATTTTTAATGAAATGAGTTGAATACTGGTGATCTTCAACGTGTGTTATTTGTCAGTGTTGTTGTACAAGATTGAAAGATTTCTATATCAAGAATGTATCCTTGTTTCATTCTGTTTATTGACAGCTGTACGGTACAATAGTTGAAGGAAAACCATAAACAAATTTGATTTCAAATATAACTTGATCACTTTCAAAAGCCCATGTTTGCTTTTGAGTACTTTTCAATCCATTTGTGTGAAATTTAAGTACTTTCAAGAAGCGTGGGAACGCTAAATGATATAATATATATGCTAATTTATATATGTGCTAATTCATATAATCTGTGAAACTTTTATGTATGTAAATATAACAGACTATTAGAGTTTAATGTTACAGGAGAATTTCAGTTTTACTGCGTTAATTTAAATATAATGTTTTTTTCCATGCTAAAGTGTTGTCTTATGAGGTAAACTTGAGCTGTTTGGTGATTTATATGCTTTTATGAATGTTTATGTAAAAATCAATATTTGAAAACAACAAAATATGTTACTGTCAACTCTGTTATCGCCAACTGCTTTTGTCAACTCTGCTATTATTAACTCTGTTATCGTCAACTCTGTCATTCGACTGTTATCGTCAACTGCTATCATCAACTCTGCTATCGTCAACTCTGTTATCGTCAATTCTGTCAGTCAACTGTTATCGCCAACTCTGTTATTATCAACAGTCAGTCAACTGTTATCGTCAACTGCTATTGTCAACTCTGTTATTGACAACTCTGCTATCATCAACTCTGCTATCGTCAACTTTGCTAGCGTCAACTCTGTTATCTTCAACTCTGTTACCCTCAACTCTGTTATCTTTACCTGTCAGTCGACTGTTATCGGCAACTGTTATTGTAAACTCTGTTCTTGTCAACTTTGTTATCGTCATCTCTGTCAGTCGACCATAAGCATCAACTGCTATCATCAACGCAGTTATTGTCAAACTCTGCTATCGTCAGCCCTGTTATGGTCAACTCTGTCAGTTGACTGAAATCGTCATCTCTGTTTGTCAACTATGCTAACGTCAACTCTGTTATCGTCAACTCTGCTATCGTTAACTCTGTCAGTCAACTCCGCTATTGTTAACTCTGCTATCATCAACTTCACTATTGTCAACTCTGTTATGTTCAACTATGTCAGTCGACTGTAATCATGAACTGCTATCGTCAACGCTGTTATTGACAACTCTGCTATTATCAACTCCGCTATCGTCAACTCTGTCAGTTGACTGAAATCGTCAACTCTGTTATCAACTCTGTCAGTTGACTGAAATCGTCATCTCTGTTATCGTCAATTCTGTCAGTTGACTGAAATCGTCACCTGTTATCGTCAACATTGCTATTGTCAACTCTGTCGGTCAACTCTAATATCGTCAATTCTGTTATCGTCAACTTTGCTATTGTCATTTCTTTTATCATCAACTTTGTTATCGTCAACTCTGTCAGTCGACTGTAATCATCAACTGCTATCGTCAACTCCGCTATTGTTAACTCTGTCAGTTGACTGTAATCATCAACTGCTATCATCAACGCTGTTATTGACAACTCTGCTATCGTCAACTCCGCTATCGTTAACTCTGTTAGCAACTCTGTCAGTGGACTAATATCGTCAACTCTATTATCAACTCTGTCAGTTGGCAACTTTGTTATCGTCAACTATGCTAACGTCAACTCTGTCGGTCAACTTGGCTATCGTTAACTCTGCTATCATCAACTTTGTTATCATAAACTCTGTTATCGTCAACTCTGTCAGTTAACTGTAAGCATCAACTGCTATCGTCAACGCTGTTATTGACAACTCTGCTATTATCAACTCTGCTATCGTCAACTCTGTTATCAACTCTGTCAATTGACTGAAATCGTCAACTCTGTTATCGTCAACTATGCTAACGTCAACCCTGTCGGTCAACTCTGCTATCATCAACTTTGTTATCATCAACTCTGTCAGTCGACTGTTATCATCAACTGCTATCGCCAATGCTGTTTTTGTTAACTGAAATCGTCAACTCTATTATCGCCAACTCTGTCGGTCAACTCAGCTATCGTCAACTCTGATATCATCAACTGTTATTTTTTAAAAGTTTAAATATACATCACAATTGGTAACAGAATGAAATCTTCCCTACCACATTGAAGCGTTCTCCATTTTTTACAATAATAATAAATTTAGTTTAGCGTTTAGATGATAATTTCATCATTCCAGCTGAAGGAAAATAAATGGAAAATCCTTGAAACGTACCTGCAGTCTGATTTACCTCTGCTGTTGTTCTCCAGCTCTGTCTGCCGTGTGTTCGGGACAGCAGGACTGTCAGAGTGGAGCCTGTTACCCAGTCATGGGTGATCTACTGCTGGGTCGAGAGCAGAACCTGCGGGCGTCCTCCACATGTGGCCTGATGGGCTCTGAGGTGGTCTGTTCACCACACGGACAGGTGAGACTCACCTACAACACACACATGGTCCGTTTAGACAAATGTACACTTGTGGTTAAAAGCTTTAGAATAATAATTCATTCATTTTCCTTCGGCTCAGTCTATTATTCCACAGTGGAAGGAACCACCAACTTATCCAGCATATGTTTTACGCAGCAGATGCCCTTCCAGCCGCAATCCAGTATTGGGAAACACCCATTCACACTCATACACTACAGCCAATTTAGTTAATCCATTCCACTACACCGCATGTATTTGGACTGTGGGGGGAAACCGGAGCAACCAGTGGAAACCCACACCAACACGGGGAGAACATGCAAACTCCACACAGAAACACCAACTGACCCAGCCGGGGCTGGAACCAGCAACCTTCTTGCTGCGAGGTGACCGTAATAACCACTAAGCCTACACGTTGCACTAGAACAGTATTAGTAATATGATTTATAAAGTCTGCATGAACCAGAAGTTGCTGAGACCTACTTATGTCAATATGTTAATCTACTTCTTAATGAAATGGAATATTGAGTAGGGGGCGTGGCTTTCTTTTTGCACATCACTAACGAAGGGGTGTGGTTAAAATTACTGATATACAGTTGCTATGGAAGCCATCAAGTTGACGTCAACAGAAAGGTTAAAGCAGATCGTCAGATTTTGATTAAAGATAAACAGTTTTTTCAAGTGGACTAATTTGCATATATTAATTATTCACCTCATGAATAACAATAAGAGCCAGCAAAAGTAAACATCGTACATTTTGATTTTAGACAAACCTTTAAATTGAGATCTGATAAGAAACATATGGCTAGTTTTGATGTTTTTTTTAAATATTAGATTGATATTTTAACACATTAGGAAAATACCAAAAGAAAATTAATTTAAATATTAGATTATTTAAATAAAGTTTAAATAATTTCTTGCTATCTCATTTATTTTTATGTTTATTTGATATAGGTTAATCATTATTTTACTTCAAGAAACTAAACGGATTTATTATTATTATTCATTCATTCATTTTCTTTCCGGTTTAGTCCCTTGAATAATCTGGGGTCGCCACAGCGGAATGAACCGCCAACTTATCTAGCATATGTTTTACACAGCAGATGTCCTTCCAGCTGCAACCCAGCTCAGGGAAATTCACACTCATACACTACGGACAATTTAGCCTACCCAATTCCTCTATACCACATGTCTTTGGACTGTGGGGGAAACCAGAGTACCCGGAGGAAACCCATGTGAACACAGGCAGAACATGCAAACTCCACACAGAAACACCAAATGATCCAGCCGAGGCTCGAACCAGCGACCTTCTTGCTGTGAGGCAAACATGCTACCCACTACGCCACCATGGCGCCCACTTATTATTATTATTATTATTATTTTAGTCAACTATAACCCTGGATGTCTTTCTTTGCTCTCCTCTTTATTTCGCAAAAGTTTCAAGATTCAAGAAAATTGAGAATTGTGAAAATAATTTAATTCTCTTTTACTCATTTCATGCAAATTAAACATATTTTCCTTTAAATTCCCACTACTCTTCTTTATATTGTCCCAAATTATTATATTATATTTAAGAAAACACAATTTATTCATTATGATTTTAAGTGGAATGTATAACCTGAGAGGGTTTTGGTGTCATTCACACATTCCTGGGTTTCTTGGTTTGCTGGCAGCAGATTTTTGAGGCACAATATTGAACATGTTTATTCAGGTTATTGCTGATGTTTTGTACTGGAATGAAGTGAAATATTCACACAGACGTACTGTTCTCTCTGAGACATGATGAAACAATCATTAAGCAAACCCAGATTCACCAGCCTGAGGCCACATAATTGCATAATTTACCTCTAAATACTCCTTAATGAAACAAAAGTCCTACAGAAACCATCATGAATAGCTTAATGGTTTCCACCACAGATACTAAAATCCATCAACTTTTAGCCACAAAACCAGCACCATTATAATGGTTTCTTGCATATTTTCGGACATAACATTAAGATTTTGTTGTTTTAACATGAAACTCATAGAAGGAGAGCTTCCATTAAACCAAAAGAATTTCCACATGTAAAAAATACTATAGTATTTCAGAAAAATACTCTAATAAAATACGTGTGGTAATTATACAGTTGCTATGGTAACACAACAACTATAATAATATAAACAAACGACCCAAATATTGTAGTTTACTACAGATATAGTTTGTCATACTACAATACATTATGTTTTACTATAGTAAAATGAAAGCAAACTACAGTATTTATTACAGTTTATTAGCTCACTATAGTTTTAAACAAAACTGTCTGCTAAATGACTAAATGTAAATGGATAAAATACAGTATAATACACTTTAGGTATGGTTTAAAACAGTATTACTATAAATTACAATGCAGTATTTTAAATAATTTCTACATTGTTCATGATTCAACATTCATTTTTGTTCGCAATTATCCAAATTCTGTCATTGATATTTGAGAACAGAAGGATGATGTTAAGGCATACCTGACAATGATTTAAGTCCTCTATAAACAACATAAACGTCTATATCATTGTGTTTCAGTGGAAGATGAAATGTTGTCCGTGTGACTCCCGCAATTCCGCGGCGTACAACGCACACACCGTCCAGAACGTGATTTCCAGCGCCGGCCCGAACCGATGGTGGCAGTCCAAGAAAGGTAAGACGGCGAAAAAAAGCATCCAAAAACAACAACAATATGCTATACTAGCTAGCAATATGATTTAAATATCTCGTTTATACTGTAATTTTAGGTTTCTGACGTAGGCTAAGTTAGGAGGTCGTCAAAACGAAACTTACTTATAATTACATAAGTTTAGCTCAATTTTCGATGATTTATGAGGTAAATTATAACTCGGTCAGTTCTGATTTAACTTAGCACAACATACGGCAACAAAGAACAAGCGAGTTTACTACAAGTTACTATAGTAACAACAGAGCGCGCGAAAAATTATAACCGTTATTGGCCTCAGAAACGTGCTTTATTGACTTAAATTTAGTCACCAAATACTTGTTTTTTTAAATATTAAAGTATAGTAAAGCTATATATAAAGAATCATACACAGCACAAAAGACTAATTTGTCAAAATGTAATGTTTTTTCATTAATATCCTTCCTTAATAATTATAATAATTCCCCTTTTCTTCGTGATACTGTATTTGAAAAAGTTACATACCTAAGTTTCTAACGTAGGCAAAGTTACAGGGGTCGTCAAAACGAAACTTAAAGTTATAATAACATATACTGTTTATGTTCAAACACCAATTTCAGTCATTTATGAGGTAAATTATAACTCAGCCAGTTCATATTTTAACTATTAGCACAACATACGCCAACGAAGAACAAGTGAGTTTGCTACAAGTAACTAACAACAGAGCGCGCGAAAAATTATAACCGTTATTAGCCCCAGAAACTAGCTTCACTTCAATAAATTTTGTCACCAAATACTTATTTTTTATATTAAATTATAATAAAGCTATATATAAAGAATCATACACAGCACAAAAGACTTTAATTTGTCAAAATGTAATGTTTTTTCAGTAATATCGTTCCTTAATAATTAATAATTCCCCTTTTTTTCGTGATATTTAAAAAAGTTACATACCTAGATTTCTAACGTAGGCTAAGTTACAGGGGTCGTCAAAACGAAACTTACAGTTATAATAACATATACTGTTTATGTTCAAACACCAATTTCGGTCATTTGAGGTAAATTATAACTCAGCCAGTTCATATTTGAACTATTAGCACAACATACGCCAACAAAGAACAAGCGAGTTTACTACAATTTACTATAGTAACAACAGAGCGCGCGAAAAATTATAAACGTTATTAGCCTCAGAAACTTCCTTCACTAACATAAATTTAGTCACCAAATACTTATTTTTTATATTAAAATATAATAAAGCTATATATAAAGAATCATTCACAGCACAAAAGATGGTTATTTGTCAAAATGTAATGTTTTTTCAGTAATATCAGTGTTTAATAATTAATTATTCCCCTTTTCTTCGTGATACTGTATTTGAAAAAGTTATATACCTAAACTATAAGCGCATTTTTAAGTGTTTTATTAATTTGTGATTACGTTTTGATTTGAATCGTATATTTTATTCACATATATTGAATTATTTAGTAAATTAATTGTAAAGTAAGCTTGACTATTTACAACTATCAGACTTCACGCAGAATATAAACACTACACACTTTTAACTACATCCATTTATTCATAATTCATAATAGCCTACTCAACAAATACGCATACTAGTCGATAGTAAATTTTCACAGGGCTGAAAACAGTGTTCATAATCCACTGTTAATGTGATTGCTCATTCCAGATGTAAATCCTGTGACGCTGCAGCTGGATCTAAATGGACAGTACCACCTGGAGACTGTTTTCCTCTCATTCAAGGTGTCGGATACTCTTCAGTATGTTTATCTAATGCAAAATCACAAATGTAATGTCGTATCCAAGGGCTCCTTCTATGTCTGTAGGGCCCGAGGCCTGATGCGCTGATCATCGAGAGGTCGAGGGATTACGGTCGGTCTTGGCAACCCGTCCTGTACATGGCCACCAATTGTCCGTCCACTTTTCCTCGGGTCAGCACTTCATTTCCTCGCAGCTTTGAAGAAACGTACTGCTACACGCTGCCGTCTACCGCAGATGAGCCTTACAAGGACCAGAAGGTATGTTCAGATACGGCTCGCAGTATGTTAGATGGAAAGTTTTCCGCGATGTTCTGGGAATTTTAGATTCTGGTATCGATTGATAAGGCCGTAAAGCTCTCTTAAAGGGATAGTTCACCCAAAAATGACCACAGGACATCCAAGAAGTAGGAGACTTTCCTTCTTTAGTAGAACATTAAAGCAGATATTGAGCTGAGTCTGTTGTTCTTGCTGATTCATATAAGATCAGTGTATGGTGAAAGGTTGTTTAGATTAAAAGTAAATGCATACAAATGAGTCCAAATCAATAAAATAATGGCTAATGATTTGGACTTGTTTGTATCTGTTCATTCGTAACCTAAAAAACAGGTCTTGTGAAGAGAAACAGTCGCTCTGTGTAAGAAATTAAACATTATTTACAATATTATTAGCTTTAATCAATGGTTTATCAACAGCGACTGTAGTTTGGTCGATTTGATGACGTCACATACATCTTGGATGACCTTTGCGTGAGTAAATTAACAGGAAAGTTTCATTTTTGGGTGAACTATCCCTTTAAGTTCTTCCCCCCACAAAAAAACTCCCTGCAATGTTCTGGGAAGGTGAGTTTTTCTATACCAAGAAGTAACCAAATGGGCAGTGAATGGAACATTAATGGATCATTTACTCTTGCTGTTATCTATATTGTTAAATTAATATATCTGAATACACCTATTACTTGACATTCAGTGTGAACAGCAAAGCAATAATTTTATTGTACACTGTATAAATGACAATACACACTTTTAACTTAATTAAATTGGATGTTCTGTGTTTGTTGAGGATCTCACATCTCATATATGAAATAATACATTAATAATTGTCTTCTTTTCAGATTCACTTTTACCCTCTTCGTCAGTTCGCAGACATCAATCTACCCAACGAATACAAAATTGAAGGTGAGATGCTTGGAATATATCCGATTGATTGATTACGCTGGGTTATTTTTATTTAATAGATTTTGATTTTTGATTTTAATGTGAAGTGATTGCAATTCTTTACTCCAAAGAAGCAGAATCAACCTGTCTGAAACATGTTGAACTGAATTAAAAGAGCTTGTGAATTGAATCAGTATATTACAATTTTTATTTTTACAAATGTCATATTTTTAACTCTCATTTTTAGTTAATGTTTTAATTACTCACTTAGAAAGACTTAGGATTAAATAAATTATAGATGGTACTAAATGTAATAAATGTAGATGGTTGTTTGTCGCCACCTATTGGTCTAACAATAAAACTGCTACAACATTCATTTAAAGCATCAAGTTGCTTTCAAGCAATGACATTAATCTTTACCATAATCATCCGTGTTTATATCTGAACTATAAACTGTTATTCCAGTACTTATAATTGATGGTTTGTTACTCAGAAATTAAGAGTAAACATATGTAAATCGTGATCATTTATTAGGTGTTTGAAGCGAGGTCGCAGTTTAAATTATATTAAAATACGAAACTTAAAGGAAAACACCCTGTATATAATAATGTTGATAGTAACCTTCAGACGGCTGTTTTTCCCCTCAGTGGCGTCCGGGTTCACTGGTCTGCGAGTCAATCTGACCCAGCTGGGTCCAGTTCCCAGTCTGCCAGGTCGTGGTCTGAGTCAGTATTACGCCCTGAGAGAGATGAGGGTCATCGGCTCCTGCTTCTGCCACGGACACGCCAACCGCTGCCTTCAGGACACCAGCAACAACTACCTGCCCAATACACCGGTCAGTTTCACTTCTATTACAAAAGAGTCAGCAGAAATGAAAGCCTGAGGCTGTGTCCGAAACCGCATACTTCCATACTATAAAGTAGGCTTAAATCAGTATGCGAGCCGAGTAGTATGTCCGAATTCATAGAATTTGA
>CAIGQQ010029748.1:1340-29729 GCA_903798035.1 Danio albolineatus
CAGGGAGCTGCCCGGGGGCCAGCCTTACTCCATGGGCTTGTAGTTGGGCCCCTAAGGGCCCCCTTGGCCTCCACCTCCAGGGTCTCTGACCCCAGGGTGCAGCCCGGGGGCCAGACAGCCTCCCTGGGCTTGCATTTGGGCCCCTAAGGGCCCCCTTGGCCTTAACCTCCAGGGTCTCTGCGCCCAGGGAGAAGCCCAGGGGGCAGCCAGTCTCCCTAGGCTTGCAGTTGGGCCCCTAAGGGCCTCCTTGGCCTTCACCTCTTGGGTCTCTGCCCTAGAGACCCGCCTAGGGGCCACCCAGACTCCCTGGGCTTGCAGTTGGGCCCCTAAGGGCCTCCAGGCTGGCACGTCCAGGGCCTCTGACCCCAGGGAGCTGCCCGGGGGCCAGACAGACTCTCTGGGCTTGCAGTTGGGCTTCTTAGGGCCCCCTAGGCCTTCACCTCCTGGGCCTCTGATCCCGGGGAGCTGCCCAGGGGCCAGCCTTACTCCCTGGGCTTGTAGTTGGGCCCTTAAGGGCCCCCTTGGCCTCCACCTCCAGGGTCTCTGACCGCAGGGAGCAGCCCAGGGGCCAGCCAGCCTCCCTGGGCTTGCAATTGGGCCCTAAGGGCCCCCTTGGCCTTAACCTCCAGGGTCTCTGCCCCAGAGAGCTGCCCAGGGGCCACCCAGACTCCCTGGGCTTGCAGTTGGGCCCCTAAGGCCCCCTTAGGCCTTCACCTCCAGGGCCTTCGACCACAGGGAACTGCCCGGGGGCCAGCCTTACGCCTGTTTCACACCACAAGCGCAAGCAGGGCGTGAGCAACGCGTGAGCAGCGCATTGGTAGAGCAGAAGCAGCACGCAGGCGTTTGCTTTTCACACCGACTGCGTCTGCAGCGCGCAGCTCATCGGCAGCAGCAACACAGATCATCTGTCTATTCTATCTAGTTATCCAAGACAATCGCCTGTGATATCACGTCATTTTGTTTTTGGTTGTCAGGATGTTGTAGGCATATAGTTATATTAATATTTATACAATATAGTTATAAGGATATTTATACATGATCAAACCATCAAACTAGTGTTACTTTCTTCGCTTCAGCGATGTCCAGCGACTCGTTAATTCATGCTCGTGTAAAGGATGAGACGGACAATAGTAATCACTGCATGCTCTTCTTTTACTTTTGTTCGTGTTGTCAGGTTCAGTGCAAACAGCTCCCGGTGGAAGAACTTGAGTGAACATAAAACAAAGCGGAATAAATCGTTCCTCTGCTTCAACTGCACATATAGCCCAGCTCACATCATTCAAGCATGGGTGTCGAACTACACTACCCACAATACACTTCGTCAAGGACTACAACCCCCATCAGTAAGCAAAACTGATTATTGAAAACTGATATTACTGATACTTTTATTGGGTAAAATTGCTACTTTTTACTGTCATTTAATGTGTTTAAGCCATTATCAATGCAGAGAGCTGTCACTTTAAATGAGCGTGAGCAGCGCGTCAAAAATAGACCCAGCGCCTTGGCCTTAACCTCCAGGGTCTCTGCCCCAGAGTGCTGCCTAGGGGCCACCCAGACTCCCTGGGCTTGCAGTTGGGCAACTAAGGACCCCCTAGGCTTCATCTGAATGTTTTTTTAATTTACAGTATGTATTCAGATGTTTAAATATTCAATACTGCTGCAACACAATGAAGAAAACGCAGCCAGAAAAGAGGAAAGAGAGCCGGCGTCCTCGTCAGACTTAGACGCCGTGGCTTTCGACCTCCGCTCCCCACCATTCTGTTGGCTAACGTTCAGTCACTGGACAACAAACTTTGCGAGCTACGGGCGCGCATTTCCTTTCAACGGGAAACAAGAAACTGCTGCATTATCTGTCTTACAGAAACCTGGCTATCTGCGGAGGTTCCAGACACAGCTGCTGAACTTTCGGGGTTCTCCGTGCAAAGCAAAGGAGGAGGTGTTTGTTTCTTTATTAACAACTTATGGTGCGACGAGAGAAACATTCACTCGGTTAGATCGTTTTGTTCTCCTGATCTGGAATACCTTACGCTTCTGTGTCGTCCATACTGGCTACCAAGGGAATTTACAGCGATTATCATCACGGCTGTTTACATCCCCCCTCAAGCCAACACAGAACAGGCGCTCAAGGAACTGTATGGGAGCATAAGCGAGCAGGAAACCGCACACCCGGAGGCAGCGTTTATTGTTACAAGGGACTTTAACAACGCCAATCTCAGGAAAAACGCTCCAAAATACTTCCAGCACATCACCACAAACACGCGTGGTGATCGTATTTTGGACCATTGCTACACTCCATTCCGGGACGCCTACAAATCCCACCCACGCCCACCGTTTGGCAAATCAGATCACTCCTCTGTTCTGCTCCTGCCTGCCTATAGGCAGAAACTGAAACGGGAACCACCCACTCTCAGGACGTTTCAGAGCTGGTCTTAGGGGCCCAACTGGCTTCTGATGACGACATTGAAGTGTACTCAGACACCGTTACGTGCTTCATCAGAAAATGCATAGAAGACGTGGTTCCAACAAAAACTGTCCGTATCTACCCCAACCAAAAACCATGGATCAATGGCGAAGTTCGAACAGCCCTATCAGTGCGAACTTCCGCCTACAAATACAGAAATGCGGAGGAACAAAAACAGGCAAACTACAACCTTAGAAAAACCATCAAAGCAGCAAAACGTCAGTACAAAGACAAGGTAGAAGGTCAATTCAACACCAATAACGCAAGGAGCATGTGGCAAGGACTTAATTACATCATAGACTTTAAAAGTAATAAACCAGCCACCGTAAACATTGCTGCATCTCTCCCGGACGAGCTCAACTCATTCTACGCCCGCTTTGAAGCTCAGAACAGCGCGCACACACAGCGCGCTGCCGCGGCCGATACAGAAACGGTGAGCACACTCTCTGTCTCTGTAGTGGATGTAACGAGATCTTTCCGTCGCGTGAACATCCGCAAAGCTACGGGCCCAGACGGCATTCCTGGACGTGTACTTAAAGCATGCGCACACCAGCTAGCGGGAGTTTTCACGGACATCTTTAACCTCTCGCTCTCTCGGTCTGTGATTCCCGCGTGCTTTAAGACCGCTACTATTGTGCCAATACCGAAATCAGCTAAAACCACCTGCTTGAATGACTGGCGTCCGGTTGCACTGACACCCATCTTCAGCAAGTGCTTTGAGAAGCTGATTAAAAACCACATCTGCTCTGTACTGCCCGCTCACACTGACCCTCTGCAATTTGCATACAGAAACAACCGCTCCACTGATGATGCAATTGCTTTCACCCTACACACTGCTCTGTCTCACCTGGAAAACAAAAACACATATGTGAGAATGCTGTTTGTGGACTACAGCTCAGCATTCAACACCATAGTGCCTGCCAAGCTGGTGGAGAAGCTCCAGGCTCTGGGTCTACACAGCTCGCTGTGCAACTGGATCCTGGACTTCCTGTCAAGTAGACGTCAGGTGGTCAGAATGAACAACATCACCTCATCCACACTGATCCTCAACACTGGTGCTCCACAGGGCTGTGTTCTCAGCCCACTCCTGTACTCCCTGTACACACATGACTGTACATCCAAACAGCTCCAATGTCATCGTTAAATTTGCTGATGACACAACGGTGGTGGGCCTAATCACAGATAATGATGAGACGGCCTACAGAGAGGAGGTGAACTCTCTGGCGCTATGGTGTCAGGAAAACCACCTCTCACTCAACATCAGCAAAACCAAGGAGCTGGTGGTGGATTTCAGGAGAGAGAAGAAAGAACACACTCCCATCACCATCAACGGCACACCAGTTGAGAGGGTCAGCACTTTCAAGTTTCTCGGAGTTCACATCGCTGAGGATCTGACATGGACTGCTCACACTGATGCAGTGCTGAGGAAGGCACAGCAACGCCTCTTCTTCCTCAGGCGTCTCAGGAGGTTTGGAATGAGCCCCCACATCCTCCGCTCGTTCTACACCTGCACTGTGGAGAGCATCCTGACTGGCTGTATCACCACCTGATATGGAAACAGCACCAGCAGCAGTCGCAAAGGTCTACAAATGATCGTGCGAACTGCTGGCCGCATAGTAGGAGGTGAGCTTCCCTCCCTCCAGGACATCTACACCAGGCGGTGCATGAGGAAAGCCAAGAGAATCATCAGCGACTCCAGCCACCCAAGCCATAGACTTTTCTCTCTGCTACCCTCAGGCAGACGGTTCCGCAGCATCCGGTCACGCACCAGCCGACTGAAGGAAAGCTTCTTCCCACAGACTATCAGGCTGATGAACACTTAACACACCTCACACAAACTCTTTCATACCACTCACTACACACCATCAACATGTAGCATGCACTGCACTTTAATCAATCCTTACTTGAAACAATACTGCCTACAACTACGGGTATACCTATTCACATATTCATCGTCTTACGTATTGCTGTCAACATTCAATTGTACATTGTTTTGTTTCCCTTTGGGAGTATTTTGTTGCATGTTGTATTTTTACACTGTGTGTATTTTGCGCTGTCTGTATTTGTGCACTGTCGTTGTATCTGCACTGTCGTTGTATTTGCACTGTCTGTATTTTGCACTGTCGTTGTATCTGCACTGTCGTTGTATTTGCACTGTCTGTATTTTGCACTGTCGTTGTATTGCACTGTCTGGAGCCAGCACCTAAGCTTTTCACTCATCATAGCACACGTGCTGCTGATGATGTGACAATAAAAGTGATTTGATTTTATTTGGATTTGTAATTGTAGGAGACTTTAGTTGGCTATAATGTAATATACGCTAGCAAAATGTTTAATCAGAATCTTTGTGGTGCCCTTATAATGAGATCGATTGATGTGTGTATACTATAGGTGCCTGCACTCCTTCACTTAAGTCTGCAATGTTAAACATACAACATGAGCAAACAGTCTGCATGATGGTTTTGTTAGTGGATTTTTTGGAAATGCCAAAAATAAGTTGGCTATGACACATAAAATCTAAAATGATCAAAACATTGCAACATCATTAGTCAACAGACATTGCGATACTTTTGTCAACACAATGGAAATTGTGGCATAAAATCGTATGTGTCATGCAATCTACTGCACTACATTTTGAGGAAGAAACAACTGAATTTTGGTCTTGATTCTGATAAACGCTTTAAGGATGTGCTATTATTTTCAGATAAACACACGGTTAGTTTCAGGCAGGTCTTGACCACATTACACATTATGGCCGCCAAGTGCCTCCCTGACTGGAGCCCATGCTGAACATAAAACCTACTAAGCTGTTTGTGTGTGTATGGACTTTTACACCCTTAATGGTTTTACTAACTCCTTCTTGTTTCCAACACACTTATAACTAAAATGAGGAATATAATCATTTTTGCAGGAAAAATTATCTGGTTTCCCTTGAGAGCACAAAAGTGTTCACAAGTCAGAGAGTTGGACTACATAAATCTACAATTATTACAATTATTAAGAAAGACTACAGTTATTAAAAAAGTAATAATACTAAAACCAACAGATCCTCACATGACAAACCAAGGAGGCTGTCTTTAGTTTGCATCAGAATACTTTTTGACAAGACATTAAATCATGAAATATGTGGCACCATTATTAGTAAAAAGAGCCAGTTGTCCAAAAAATTAAAGGGAAAAAAAAATAAATAAATAATAATTTCAAACAACGTGTCTGTCTTGGAAACAACATAAACTGTATTTGATCAAGGTTATTACATAATTAAACAAATGCTACTTAAAATGCATGCAAATGAACAATACAATAATAAACTTCCGTCCTAAATCTGGCACGTCAGACAGCAGCTCACTACACACTGGATAATATCAGTTTTTCTTAAACCGATAGAAGTTTTTTGAAATTTATAATAAATATCATGCTTTGGGGGTGCAACAATACATGTGATTTACAACCTAAAGTTACAAATTAAATTAAAAGAAAATTAAAATGATAACTGTTATAGTACACAGTTAATGGGGTGGTTCTGACTGTAGAGGTTCTATCCAGGACACAATTTCCTGTTTTTTTTTATTATTGGTAATTGTTTAACGATATAGTTTCATTTAGTTAAATGTAAATAAAAAAGCAACCTCCAAAGTCTTTATCAAGTAATTACACAACACAGTCCAGATATTCAATGCCTTACATAAATAGGTTTCTGGTTCACGATGCAAGATTGTCTTAGTACCAATAGCATTGAAAAAAACATTCACCTTAAAAAGACTTACATGTATGAAATCTTGCTAAGCACACAGTAAAATCAGCAGTGTAAAAATTGCAGTGTTACATGTCAACAGTGTTGTGCAAGTTACTTAAAAGCTGTAATACATTACAGATTACTTGTTACTGTTATTTAAATGTAATCCCTTACCTTACAATATTACTGTCTCAAAATTGTAATATGTTACATGACTCATATTACTTTTTTAGTTACTTTCACCAAAATAACTCCAGAATTAGAACTTAACATTGTAAAATGACAAACTACTGCAGGGCATTTTACATCCAGTAGAAAGTTATATGATGTAGCAGAATGACTGTGACCTATCCAGGCTACTAACAATATAGTATATAATTGGCAATGTGAATGCTCAAGACAATGCAAGAAAGGATGACAGCCAGAATCACAAATGATCTAAGTCTGTTAAAAGTATGGTAGAGGTAAAGTGATTATCTGGCAATATCTCTGAATAGCTTGACTATATGCATTAGACACTACAGGCCTATATGTAAACTCCAATGCCATGACAAGATGCAGATTTTTTTTCATATTGTTGCCATTATTTTATTCACTTTAAATTTAAGTGGCTCACAACACAAAACTGTCCTGCACAAAGTGAGCATGATGAACATAGTTTTCTCAATATAATGTCTGTGCACCGATTTCCTGTTTGTGGACAAAACTGCTTGTGCGCAAATTTCCTCATGCTCTCTCAAATATGCACTGCTCACGCACACATGTTCTTGCGTGCTCTCAGTACACTGCTCACTCAGTGAGATTATATGCAGACTCACAATGTGTGTCTTGTGTTCCTTCTTCCTTTCGTGCTTTTTGATATGATTTATATTGGTTCACTATTCATTAACAATAACCAAAATACTAAAATACTCCTATTGTGCAATAAATGTGCAATACTTTCTCCTTACGCACTTGTACACAGCACCTTATAACAATATACAAGGCAATACTTCTTCTTATGCATTTGTACACAGCACCTTATAACCTGTATATTTATAACAAATCTGTACATACATTTCAACATCCAGATCTTGTTGGACTGACTGCATCTCCGTTTCATCGTCTTTTTTGTAATATTTATTCTGTGTTGTCACTTTATGTACACTGGAAGCTTCAGTAGCCAAAGCAATTCCTTGTGTGTGAAGCACACTTGGCAATAAAACTGATTCTGATTCTGAAAATAGACTTACATATAATTTTTTTATCTAATAAACCAAAACATTTTTTGCTGTGTATTATATGATGAGATATTTCCAGTTTCCAACACTTAAAGACACAGAGAATAGATGTTGAGTGTAAAGAATACATTTTATTTTAAAAACATTTATTAAACATCCAAAATGTGCACCATACTAATCAAATAAAAACATTTAAACAAAAATATAACTAACGCAAGCAGAAATGTTACTAATAGAATATAGGGGAAAACTTGATAAGGTTTTATAGCCTACAGTACTATTTACTCTTCAAATAAATAAAATGTGGTCTTTCACATTGTTGATGAGGTTGTGGAGAACATTTTCCCTGTCATCCTTTTCATTTTGAGGAAAAGCTGTTCCACAGGGCCCCTGAACACATCTATTGGCATGTACAGTGTTTTGAACATTACTATAGTAAAGTACTTCAATTAATCTGTTGTGGTAATACTATAGTTGCTATGGTAACATAACAAGTGAAATATAAACAAATTACCCAGTGCTGTAGTGTTTTTTTTTACAATATAGGGTATATTATTCTACAATTCACCACACTTTACTGTAGTAAAATTACACTTTGTATTTCATTTTATCAGTTCACTATTCTTAATACTACAGATGGCTGAAGCATTTATTAACAAGTTGAAAATTATACTAGCCTAAAACATAGGCAGTATACCTAACACTCAAAAACACTAGTATTTATTTTAGAATTTACCTTAACCTGTAGGTAAATAGTGTAGAAATATCTCTGGATATATAGTGTAAGATAATATAATCTCTGGAGAGCAAAAGCACAAAAAGAGGAGGAAACACAAGGCACAACTTGTGAGTCTGCATCATCTGACGGAGCAGCCGAGTTTTGAGGGCACGAGAGGAGTTTTGTCCACGAACAGAGAAAACATAACCGGCGCGTTCGCTCGCTCGTATTACATGGGTTTGTCAGTAAAAATAACACCATATGCACTTACGTCCATCCCGCGAATGTACTGTCTTCTGCCATTTTCATCAATTTGCCGCTTTTCCGCTGTGCGTTAGGGCTTAACATTACTGCGCACCGGGCTGAGTCAATAGCTTCGGACCTCGAGCTCAGAGTCTGAAATCACTCCGCGTTCAAAGTAAAAAGTTCCAATAACCAGAGGGAGATTAATGACAACACACGCGCGCGTATATTCACGAACCACGAACAGGAAATAGAACTGCGCTATTTTTATTTGTTAATGTCTTGCAGTCGAAAAGTTTGTTGTAACGCAAGCGTTACTGAACATGTACCGAGTAAAATATTACTGAAAATTAATTAGTAATGCCTTACACTACTGCGTTACAGGAAAATGTAATACATTACAGTAATACATTACTTTTGTAACGCGTTACTCCCAACACTGCATGTCAATACCTCCAAAAATGAAGAATTAACAATTTACAGTTTTAACGATGGCACGTTGACAGTGTGGTTGCAAGATGCAATATGATGTGATTTTCCTTTAACACTACAAGTGCAAAAGATCACGATATGTTAGACATACACCACAGAACAGTGTTAAGAAAATGTTACACTGATAGGAGTACTGTCTTGATGACACTTATAGCGTAATAACTACACTAGTGGGTGTTAATGGCCTTTAGTGTAAAACTTTGATAACTATAGTAAATGTAACTTTCTACACTGTCAGTGTATTTATTCAACACTATAGAGTGCCAATATTACACTGCAAATTTAACACTACACATGGCGTACTTTTAACACTTGATAGATTGGGAGCATATTTGATCTTCAGTAGTGTTAATATCAACACTAAGTGTTAAATTGACACTACTTATTTTACTGTGCACTTACCAGTTCAAGGAAAAGATAAGAAAAAACACCCTTGCTGTTTTACCTTCAGTGGTGTTGTTATTCACTGCTGTGGAAACCCACTACCCACTTGACCTGACGTATATGAAAGACCACACTCAAAGGTATAAATTAAGCAATTTGATCGGCTGATTATTATACTGCATTCTGAAATTATATCAACGTACATTTGTATCATAGCAAGTGATTCTGAACTCTCAAAGAACTGCCTATGGTAGCTTTTAGTGAATACCATATTGTTTTAGGTATTTCACACTATGGTTAAGCACTTCAGTTAATCTGTTTTGGTGATTCTATAGTAATTAGGATAACACAACAATTATAGTTATAGAAACAAATGACCCAGCACTGTAGTTTTCCTCACATGTAGAGTATACTATACTACAATACACCACAGTTTACACAGGGATTTCTTTTATTATTATGTTGGGAAAAAGGTATGTATTTTTTTTATTATTTTTTTGTATCTTGTTTGTTCATTACACAATTGTAGTGATATTGCTTAAGGTAAAATATTAACTGAACTTCTTCTGTTGAGTCTGATATGTTTGCATACTAATGATGCATTTTTGCAGAAGTTTCTTGCCACTGACTGGAAAGATAGAGCGAGCGACATCATTATATAAAAATAACTTTCACGTCTCACTTAGCTTTCCTTTACAATGCGATGTTCTTAAAGGTGTGAAAACAGAATGTTACAGAGCATGCCTTATCTGATAATAATGTCAGCATACGTGCGCACATAACTTTGCAGATAGAGGAAGTATATTGTTTGTAGCCAATGGAGGACTGGAGAATGATTGACAAGTGACGAATTTCACTAAACTCCACCTGTTAATATCAGCTGCCTATAAAAGTTGGAGTCAGAAAATGAGAACTGTTGCGCACCTCCTGAATGTAACTTTTGCATTGCATTGAGGATAACAGAATTCTGTGAATCGAATTATTCATTTGTATACAATAAATTGCTACGATGTTTGACATTGAAGAAAAACCTCTCCTGACCTTTTCTATTGAACACGCATGGAATTGATTAAATATTCCAACAATTATTATTCAAGAAATACTCATTCATTCATTCATTTTCTTTTCGGCTTAGTCCCTTTATTAATCCGGGGTCGCCACAGCGGAATGAACCGCCAACTTATCCAGCATTTGTTTTACGCAGCAGATGCCCTTCCAGCCACAACCCATCTCTGGGAAACACATCCATACATTCTCATTCACACACATACACCACGGACAATTTAGCTTACCCAATTCACCTGTACCGCATGTCTTTGGACTGTGGGGGAAACCGGAGCACCCGGAGGAAACTCACGCAACCACGGGGAGAACATGCAAACTCCACACAGAAATGCCAACTGGCCCAGCCGGGGATTGAACCAGCGACCTTCTTGCTGTGAGGCGAGCGTGCTAACCACTCGGCCACCGTGGCGCCCTCATGAAATACTACTATTTTTTAATCACAAACTGATCACACCATTCATGTGCCCTCAATAATTAATCCAAACCTTCCTCCATTCTTTCTGCTGTACAATCGTTTCTCTAATGACCTGTTTAAAGAGAAGAGAGCGGGACCAACCTGTCAATCGTGCAATCAATCAATAGCAACCATCTGTTCAATTCCTACAATTCCCAAACTCCTGTCCCACATTTTTTTCTTCTGTCTTTTTACACTTAAATACACGCCACAATAAGGAAGACTATTGTAAGTTCCATTTCGCACCATCTATAATGGTAGCCACAGATGGAAATAATCAATTTATACAACATCCAATTATACTGTAAATATTAATAATTTACAGTTTTGCTATTGACCTTATTCTGCTATTCCAAAGTGCGCTTGTTTTTGGAATTGTTTTAGAACTTCAGATTCAGTCGCCTATGGGAGAAATTACTAGGAGAAATAAAACACTGAAAAAGGTCGAACTACTTGCTCTAAAAACAAGTGTGTTCATGACTATGCATTAAAAAGAAGAAGAATATAATAAGCAAATATCAGTTTGCAGCATCAAGCAGTAAGCGAGCTGTTTGTAATGACTAAAAAATCAATGGAAGGGAATGAAACCAGAAATCTCGAGCTAGAAAAACTCAACCGGCTCATATGTAAAGTAAACGGTCAAAGCAACACACCACAAAGTCAAGCCTGAGGGTAATCCTTGATGTCATCATATATGACATCACTGTGATGTTGATGCTGCTGCAGACAGTCTTGGATGGACTGCAGGACTGTTTCCAGGCGCCGATCTAAAGCAGAAAGATGTGGTTCGGTAAGAAGAGGTGCGACCTCTGCAAGGGGGTCCCGAGACAAAGATGCACGCATGACATCGCTCAACCGATAAGGTGGGAGAGAGAGCAGACGTAAACGAAGCAACGTTGACCGACGGACCCTGAGGAACAAAATGAGCAATTATCAGCAGGTTAAAACAAACACTACGTAAAGTAATGAAATTTGCCCTGCGCACTTGCGGTTTTTAAAGAAACTTTTTGGTGCGTTAATCTAGTCAATACTTTCGTTTAAAGAGGTAATGATTCACACTCATCAGGTAATTGCTTGTTGTTTTTATTTTTAAATTCTTTGGGTGACTCAATGACACAAACGTGTGAATCCGACAACCCATAACATTAAAAAATACATTTGAGGGTCATTCAAACATTTCTTGTGTGGTTGGTTATGTGTTTTGAAGTAAAGGTAAGATTGTTGTAAGAACTTAACAATGCAGACACCAATAACTGAGTCGACACCTGTGATCAGAATCACCTTGATCAAGAGCCATTTTGGTCTCTGACCAAAATCAGAAGGTCAAGCCATTTTTGTTGTAGTACAGAGCAGGAAGCGGATGCCTTGAGGCTATCAGCCTCATGACTGGTCATCATCAGTAAAGTGTCATCGGACCTACTATCTCGATCAAGTTAACTCAAGACGAATGAGTAACTGATTACGAGAACCCTTTTCTTAGCAGAGAATTGACTGACTTTGGTCCAAAACAGAGAATCAAAATCCTGCCTGAATCTTATAAACTATCACCAAACAATAAAGTTCATCGGATCATCCTCAAAATGATGATAGAGAACTTTTAATGAAAGGTCATTTTATTACTCTTGTATGACTACTCAATCCTGTATGCATGTTAACCAGGTATTAATCATGCGTAACCATTATGCTTTGATTTATCACAAATATACCATTACGTGTATGTTATTTGAGATGATTGAGTGAAACCCTTTCCCTTTCTTTCATTTCTTTTAATTATAGATATGTAAAATGTATCATGTTCACTTTATGAATGTATGCTTATAACTATAATTCTAAGCACCATGGCTCATGTGAGTGAGTCACGCTAAAGCTGCATGTGCTAACATGGGACTGTCACGCAGATCCATGGACAATGCCTTACTGATCCAGCTCTATTAGGGGCCGGAAACATTGGTGGTTAAAACCCATCACCTCAAAACTCTCTTGGCAGAGTCGAGCATAGTCAGCCAGAGTCAAGAGTCAAGTCGAGCCGAGCAGTTGCACCAGCAGCAGCTGTTGAGGAGTTGAGATGCTCCGCTTCCGGGACGTCTCTTCTCCAAGTCCAGTCCAGCCGGACTCAGACACTAAGATGGGATGAGACCAGCCTCAAACTCCCCATCTTCCGTTCACTCTTCTTTCTTTTCTTTCAGTCGAGGGTCTAGTTAAGTTAAATTGCGTCACAAAACCAGTCAACAAGACTACAGTTTTGCCGTATCCAACTTGAACTACCGGACTTCACTTCATCAGCAGCCTCTGACACGTTACTTCAACGACCAACCATCTACCAGCGAACTCACTTGGGAATCCAGCTCCACAGAGGGATTTTCACCACATCATAAGGAACGCAAGTACATCCCCAGATCCATTGTTGAACTGGTGTATGACCTGATAATCATGTTAAATGATAAATAACCCTGTCTAAGACACAGTAAAGGTTGAATTGATTATTTGGTTCGCTGGGTTAGGTTTCACTTCTCGAGGTTTGACATCACATCTCTCCTAAACTCTTCCTTTCCTTCTTTTCCTTTTCTGCAACCAGCATGAATGTCTGTGCGTATGTGTGTTTGTGTTAGTTTTGTTTGTAGTCAATAAAGTATCTTTTGTATTTAAAGGAAAGTGGCCTGTGTATATTCATGAATCTACTGCCTTATACCTAGATCTTGTTACCCTGCTTACTTTATTTCGAATAGCAATATTCATTTTAGAATCAACAGCACTGTCTGTTCAAACGATTTGTTTGTTCAGTTCAAAAGAGTTGATTCTTTTGGAGCCACTTTAAATTCTGTTATATTCCCTTTGAGCTAATTTAAAGTTAACGCACTACATAATTATTTATTACCTGTGCGAGGCCCTACATTGTCTTTAATTATTGAATGACCGTCAAATGTATTTTTTAATGTTATGGGTTGTCGGATTTACACTGTATTGATGTACATTTGGTAAATTGATGATAATTAATATGTTGTTTCGCTGTGGAGTAGTGTTTTGAATATAGTGGTTATGGAATGATGAAACGACAATGAGATTGTTTTTCTAATTATGAAGCGGTCGTCTAATGACGCAATGTGATTGACTGTGGGATAAAAGGGGTGTAGGGATAGAATTGTGTTACACACTGAGGTGCCTGTCCATTGTTCCGAAACGTTTGTGTCATTGAGTCACCCAAAGAATGTAAAAATAAAAACGACACGAAGCAATTACCTGATGAGTGCGAATCGTTACCTCTTTGAATAAAGCAAACACTACACCATTGAAATGTTACTTATGTTCGCTCTACCTGCAGCACTGCACAAGAGGAGCCAGTATAGAAGGTTCATCTTTTGAGTGACGTCCAAACCTAAAAAACACAGAAGGGTCATGTGTATTTAAACCAACCCAAACATCATCAAATGTCCTTTTTTAATACTCACGCTCTTCCATTATCTAAGTGTATGAGAAATGTGTCGTTGCCAAACTTCTCGAATGTTTCATAGTGGTGCCTGTCCATGTTACCTGAGGATGGTAGACAGAAAATATCAGGTGACAGGCAGTTGTTGGAGATTGATATCAGTCATTGGAGTCCAAAGTTGTTGACTGAAGCCCATTTAAGTGAAGTTTCACAAACTAATTTCGAGAGGAGCACGTGATATGATTGACCTCAGCTGGTGTCTCATCTACAATCATTAGTCAGCCAAATAACACTCCCTTATCTTCGTTTTCCGAAGAAACCCCCCATCCACCCCTTCTCCCCCTTCTATCTTTAACACGGGGAGCCCTCGAGAACTACCTGATCTCGTACTCCCCTTTAAATGCTCATTCTACCAGGCGGGAGCACTGGGCTCAACTATATCCGAGCTCAGGGTTCTCTCCCGGGACAGCATGCCAAACCTGCTAACAATTGTCAAACAATATCTAAGTGTGAACTCTTGAAACAGAAGTAAGGAAGACTTATGCCGAGTTCAGACTGCATGATTTTCAAAGTAGTCGTGCCACCGATGTTTTCACACTGCATGACTATCTGGGCTTGCGTTCTGTCGGTGCTGTGTTTACACTGCAAGATTGATCGGCGACAGGGGATTTCACACTGCATGACTTTACAAAAGGAGCATCGCCGACTTTGCCTCGGTCTGCAAATACAACCAAACACGCGCGAGAAGTGAACTTATTTTACTCACCTGGCTTTTGAAGAGAATTGGCGATTTCTCTCCAACTTTTTTCTTTCTCGACCCGGTTGTGATTCTGCTCAGATGAAACGTCATACAGACATGGGTGCTCCTGCCAAATCTCCACCAATTTTTTTTCCATTTCTTGGTCCCAAATGCACCAAAAAGAAGGCCTTTTCTCAAACGAAGCCATGCTTGTTGATGTTGTGGTAACTTCTCCTCCCGCAACTTCCCACTAGCCTGGATGCTGCTCTCTGATTGGCTGTAGGTGATCGCTGATGTTATTTTCAGTCCAAACTCATTTCACACTGCATGATTTGAATCGACGACAGCTCCAGATATTTAGCACGTCAAATATCTCACGGGCATTGGCGACTCATCGGCGATTCTCTCAGATCGCTTTATTGATAGTTCATACTGTGTGACGAGCACTGATTTACCTGTGATTTCAGGCATTTGTCTGCGAATTCTCAAAACCTGACAGTGAGTCAAAATCGGGGCTAAAATCATGCAGTCTGAACTCAGCATTAGGCCCTGTTCACACCTGGTAATATAGTGCATTTTTGTCTAACCCTGATCACAACTGGACACCGTTAAGTACAGGTGTGAAACTTTTGAGCTTGTCCACTTTTGACCACTTCCAGAGGTAGTTGTAAACACATTTTACCAGATCAAATTATTCACCGTGGAACTACTGACTTGTACGCCACATCAAAAAATATCATGGTCCAAAAACATGCACATTTTTTGTGGTGTCTCTTTTTAAAGTGTTAACCTGTAGATCATAACGAACTGGTTCATGACTCACTCATGAGAAAGTCCAAAATGCTCATGTCAATCACATCCACTAATCGAGTGCCCCGGTCATAAGGAGGAGTCTTTTTTACTGTGTCACAGTAGTTGGAATTGGTCTCCCACCTGTTTCGAAAGCACACAGTTGATAAGCAGACATTTAACCTGACATTGAAATAATTTTGTCTGTTTAACAGTCTTTGGTTTCGTGAATTAATTACTTTTTATTCCAGTTTATTATGTTTTGGCTAAGCACAAAGTTATATTCATTAAATATTATTTCATATTTCCATGTTAACCTTATAAAATTAAATAAAAGTGCAGTACAACCAAAAAGATGTTGGTAACCAAATAGTTTTTTGGGCTGCAATAATATTCTGTTATTTCTAAATATCCAAAAAGTCCCAATACTAGCATAAAAGTTAATTTGCAGTAATTTCTATGTTGAATTACATAAAAAGTTAGAATTTCTATAACATGCAAAAGCACAATTATATCCCTTTTTACAGTAATTTGCTGTAATCATGCTACCTGCCTTAATTTCACAATAAAATTGTGAATACAACATATTAGTGTGAATTTTTACAGTTAAATACTGTGAAGCAATACTAATGTAATTTACTGTGAAAAATTACAGTAACTTGTTGTGAAAACCTGGATTTTTTTTTACAGTGTACAAAACCACAAAAAAGGAAGAACCTAAAAGTAATAATGCTGAAAATCTGTGATAATTTTTTAAAATAAAAATAAACTTTGGATCCAATGAATCTAATATTTTTGAGATTATTTATTATTTTAAAATATTTCATGATTTTAAAGAGATTTGTCAGATAATTAAGAAATTCATAACATGAAAGTCTAAATCTGAAAGGGTTCTTTTAAATATCATAATGTAAAGTTTGTGCTTCAGAATTGATTAAACTTGTGAAATATGCTTGATGAGGATTTACAAAACTCCAGTTTTATTGCATAAATATAATGAAAATATTACAGATAATTGCTTGAGATCCAGGGACTTTAAAGGAACGCTGTATCACTGTTTATAGGAATGTAAAGGAATACAGAACTTCTGGAAAGGTGTGAAAGAAATTATAGAAAAGATTTTTGAGGATAATGTACCAATGTCTCCTTTAATTTTTTTATTTGGTAACACTTAATAACTACACACTATAATTCATTTATTAAGCATCAACAAATAGTTAATTCATTATCTGTTAAGAATTAACTCTACATTAATTGACTTTTGTAAGCAATTTATAAATACAGCTGCAAATGCTCTATTCTTGACTTAAAAGTACATGTATAGTGTGCTTAATGTGTTTTTCATACTTTAATGATTATTTTTAATTACTTAAGTATTGCATTATGTACCAATCAGTTATTTTAGAATAATTGGTGCTATTTTAAGATCATACAGAATGCATAATTAAATGATAAACAAACTATTTAAATCAACATTTTTCTATCTTATTATTCAAGCATAATAGTTAATTCATATGTTTATAAATACTTTATTAAAATAACTTCATCCAGTTTTGTGACCTAATATAGTGAGGACTATTTATGCTTTATAAATCTCTTATAAATGACAATTAAGGGCTCAGCTATATTCTAAACAGAAAAAAAAGGAAATAAACGACTTCATTTATTTCTTTTCATTTGAAGATACACAAATGAAACTGTATTAAATGAAAAATGAATCTTTGCAATCTTAACTAAAATAAAATTACTGTACAGTTTAAACTTCACTAAACAACTTTGAAATGTTGTATCATGATCTATTGTTAAATTAATATATTGTTGTTGTTTTATCCAATGGCGGTTCATTCCGCTGTGGCGACCCCAGATTAATAAAGGGAGTAAGCCGAAAAGAAAATGAATGAATGTTTTATCCAATTTTATTTAATTGTATTTATTTCTAATTATAAATAAGATTGCAAACATTTATTGTTCATTCGATACTGAGCCTTTAATTGTCATTTATAAGGGGTTTACAAAGAATAAATAGCCCTCACTTTAGATTAGGTCACAAAACTGGATGAAATTCAGTTAATAAAGCATTTATTAACATAGACTGTAACCATTACTATATGCCTGAAAAATAAAATATACAAATGTTGATTTTAATCAACTCATTCTGAATGATTCTAAAAGCCACCAACTACTCTTAAATACAAATGGTTTGTAAATAATGCAATACTGAATTTAGTAAAGAACAATTAATAAGTAATAAAGTATGAATATACCAATATTAAGCACATTATAAATAAGTCAAGAAAAGAGCATTTGTAGCTGTATTTATAAACTGCTTACTAACCTCTAATTAAAGGTTAATAGATAATTAATTAACTATTTGCTAATCCTTCATAGATGATTCAAAGTGTGTAATTACAAAGTGTTACCTTTTATTTTATTTATATCTCAAAGAGATCAAGTTAAAAAAGACTGAGCATATATTTATGAATATATTCTGTAAGCGAAACGGCTTATTTCTTTAAATTGGAATAGTATATGTGCACTAACTATGAGCTGTTGACTGAAGGAGATAACAAACGTCATTGAAAAAAATAACTTATACTGTATATTAAGAAATAAATACATAATTTTTGATCGAGTTTGGAGACCTTTTATGTTGTTTTTAAAAGGTGGTGGAGTTGGAAATGTTTTATCACTTTGACTGCCGCTGACCAAGTTTTTACTGTTTTAAATAATGACTGTTAAAGTAATTTAAAGATTGACTGTTTTAAATAATGGTTTACACACACAGCACTGCTGGTTTACAAAGAAAATCAAACAAACATTATCATGTTGCACTGCTACACTTGACGTTGTTTTATTGTAAAACAAGACAAGAAAGGCTGTTAAATGAGAATCTGAAATATTTTATGGCATACTTAAAGTAAAAATAAAGGGCATTTAGTATTCAACATTTTTTTATTTTAAATATTTGTTCAAATAAATTGCTCTTACACTTCATATTTTTTTAGACTTTTCATGTATTAATTCCGGTGCTTTTACCATAAACTGATACATAAACCATTTGGTAGAGGCTGATATTTTAGAAATGATGGTATGTGTTGAAACAAAATGCATTGAGTATGTTAATTAGCGACATTAGGAGTTAAGAAATGCAATCCACACATTTCTTTCTTAGTGCGGAAGTTAAAGGGATATTAGAAGATTAGTAAAAGAGGTGATATTGTATTCTAGTGTAAAATACTGAAAAGCCTTTTGTTTTATTTGTTCATTTGTTTGCTTGTTGGTTTATGTTATATCTGTTAAATGGAAATGTGTATGTACACGTTAAAAATTTAATAATAATAATAATAATAATAATAATTAAAAAACTCCTAAAATATGCTTAAAGCCGCTCCTTAACTCTAGTTAGAGTAACATCAAATAGGACTAAGTGGAGATATCCAAATTTCAGAAATTTAAAGGTTGTTCTCAAATTTCAATCATCTCTGTAAATGACAAATTTCTGTCCCTCTTTCGGAAATTATCCTTTTGAAGGGGTATTTTTTTTATGGCAGATCAGTAACTGGTGGTAAATTGTTTGATTGGCTAATATCGTTGCATTGGAAACAGTATCAATCTCTATTATACTGTGCTTCGTTTACAATATGACCCAATTTTTTTAAGTACTTCTGACCAATCAATTTCCCTCTGATGCTCTTCAGCTCAAAATCTCTGACTGGCAGAGCTGAGATATAAATAAAACGCTATTGGGAGGTTTTTTGTTTGTTTTTTAAGGGGAAAGTCTACTTTACACCCCATCCTCTCTTCATGTTTCAGTTAAAATAGCATCAAGCAAAGCAAAAACACATTTCAAAGCACTTTCATAGAACCCTAAAAAAAACACAAACACACACTCCACCTACTCGGCCTGATTGGTTCGGCTGTAGGACCTCCTCCAGGGACTCCTCCATGAGTGGCGTGGCGCTAGCGACAGGTCTGGCAGCATAACAGCTAAAGAGCCCTCTAGCTTGATGGGACGCCCACAGACAGCATGCTCCGTGGAGCAGTAATACGAACAATGGCCGTGAAAACATGTATTACCCACTGGAGAAAGAAAGACGGTGACATACATGTAGAGAGGAAGTGATGGAGGCAGATATGAGCCAAATGGGACATACCTGGGGAAGTGAAAAATGTTGTGACCAGTTTATGGTCAGTGGTGACCTCCTTGATTTCTTTAATTACATTAACAAGCCTCCCAACCACTGGAGGTATCCTCCTGAATCCCAGTATCCTTATTGTGAAAAAGAAAGAGTGGTGGTTAGAAGAGAACATTGTGCAGTAAAAAGTATAACGTAAAATTAAGATATCATTGATAAAAAGAAGCTGTATTATTGTCAAGTGACTTTAAAGCTCCTGATTTATGTTAAGTAATGTTTAAGCCTTCTGAATAGAATAAAAGCAAATGTTTTGATTTGTCTGATCTCAATAAACTGGAAAAAAACATTTATTCCAATAAAGGCGGAGGGTCAGTGCCAGAGCCTGCCTCTTACATCATCATCATCACACACCGATAAAAGTTCACAAGTGTTTAAAAGTGTTGGAAAGAATCTTTCCAAAAAGAAAGATTGTAAGATAATGTAAGAAAAGCTACTGTAAGAAACACAAAACGAACTTCGTTCTGGCCTGATTTTATAACAAATTATCTGTATTATTTTTAATTTATTTATTTTTGTTGCTTGAAGTATATCAGGGCTTAATTAGTAGCCTAAGTGTTGTTATCTTAGAAATAGTTTTGAATATTAATTCCTATAAAAATCCATGTTGTTACCTGTCCAAGTGGAAGGCTGCGATCTCAGCATTGTGCCTCTCAAAGTCAGAAAAGTAATACAGATTCACATTGGTTTCCTCGTGTCGTTCCTGTCTTTAAAAATTACATATTAGCATTTGGGTTCATCCAAATCACATTATTTTTTACTCCATTGCACTTCATTCCCATCAGTTCCTGCACAAGCATGGTATCAGTGGATCCCAAACTTTTGTTGAAGAAAACATTTAAGTCCACCCATACACGCAACCCCAGCTTAGGGTTGATTAAAGAACTATAGGACTATATTAAAAACACTATTTGTTGTGAATGGGTCTTACTTCATGGGTTTGAAGAGCGCCTGTCCATAATTAGGAAAATACATCACCAACTTCAGCTGTGTCCCACCTGATTTTTGCACTGAAAAGCACCACAAACTATTTCTAGTCATCAAGACTCACAGCTATATTTCAAATTAACATTACAGCTCACAATTCCATTCATTCTTGTAACTGAGATTTTATTTCTCACAATTGCAATGTCTCACACATCACTTTTCACAAATGTATTCATCCATTAAACTCTTCATTCTGAAGCTGACTGGTACTTTTTTGATGTGTTTTCATCTCTAAACATCAATGAGACTATTGTTTAGCTGCCCTCCTCACCAGTTCCACCTATCTTGATCTGCTACAGGAGTACTTTATACAGCAAATTTCCTAATCCTTAAGCCAATGGTGCACTAATATGATGCATTTCATAGCAAATTAAAATCCTGTCACCATGCGGTCACTCCTTAATGTTCCAAACTCAAAAGTAGGACTTTGCTTCTTTTGTTAACATATTTTCAGGAATGTTGTTAACAAAGCAGGTCTGGTTTCCATTGAGTTCCACTGTATGGACAACAATTACAATCGAAGTAAACTGCTTTGTTCCCAATATTGCTGAAATATTATCATTTTGCAGAAGAAATGCATAGAGTTGAGGAATGACAGTAGGCAAAGTATTCATTCATTTTCCTTCAGCTTAGTCCCTGATTTATCAAGGGTCGCCACAGTGAAATGAACTGCCAACTACTCTGGCATATGTTTTATGCAGCAGATGCCCTTTCAGCCACAACCCAGGACTGGGAAACACCCATACACTATTTCATTCACACTCTTACACTCCAGCCACTTTAGTTCATCCAATTCACCTATAATGCATGTCTTTAGATTGTGGGGAAACCGAAGCACCTGGAGGAAAGCCAACACGAGGAGAACATGCAAACTCCACACAGAAATGCCAACTGGCTCAGCTGGGACCGGAACCAGCAACCTTCTTGCTGTAAGGCAACAGTGCTAACTATCCCTTTAAATCTATTTTGAGAGTCATCATGACTGAACAGCCGTTTAAATCTTACAGTGTGATGTTAGTTCTTATTTTATTCTTTCTATTTTTAAATGATCCCGGACGAGCCCCCACTTTTTACAACCATTCATTCATTCATTTTCTTTTCAGCTTAGTCCCTTTATTAATCCGGGGTCGCAAAAGCAGAATGAACCGCCAACTTATCCAGCATGTTTTACGCAGCGGATGCCCTTCCAGTTGCAACCCATCTCTGGGAAACATCCATACACACTCATTCGCACTCATACACTATAGACAATTTAGCTCACCCAATCAACCTATGCCACATGTCTTTGGAAAACTGGAGCACCCAGAGGAAATCCACGCAACCACGGGGAGAACATGCAAACTCCACACAGAAATGCCAACTGACCCAGCCGAGGCTCGAACCAGCGACCTTCTTGCTGTGAGGCGAACGTGCTACTCACTACGCCACCGTGGCGCCACTTTTACAACCACTGGTATATAATTAGTCTCAGCCTCCATCTAACTGGCAACTACATTCAAGAAAAAAGGGTCTCATTTCCATGCAGTTTTTATCTACTCCCCCTCCCCACCCTCTTTCTCAAACAAAAGACTTGCTTTGCAAAATTTAAGGTCACCTACCTGCACTGACAATACGATGAAATGCCAGCTGCTGATTCAGCGCTGACAGATTGGGGTCTTTGTGCTGATACATCTGCCAGCGAGATATACCAAGGTGAAAACGGAGCCAAGGCGGGTGTGTGTCAGCACTGGTGTTCCACAGGATAGGATCAAAGCCGTCATCATGGGCACTAACCCTAAGGATGGGATTCATTAAGCAGTCATAATTAAAAATGCACCAAGTGTCATGTTTATCTTTCAGTACCCTTGAACGTCAGGCTGTCATCTATTCTAAGCCTTGTTTACAATTAAGATATGGTTTCCTGAATGTTTTGGGCTTGTCCACTTTCGACCACTTCCAGAACACATTTGAATGGATTGCTGCTGTACTGTAGATGGCGCTCATAGCATTGAATGTGTTTTAACAGCAAAAATGGCCCAATAACTCTGTCTACTTTGTGAAGTGTTTGTTATACGACAAGTTGTAAGCACTAATTAAGCATTCATATTTAGCTGTGTTGTACTAAACATTACAATTAATAATGTAGTTTCCATCTACATTATTTTCATTGTCATGCTTTTGTATATTCTCTAAGTCAAAGAGTATGATCCAAACACTGTACAAAGGTATTTTAAGTTGAACCAAATTAACTTTACAAGTAAACTTAAGTAAATGAGTTACATTACGACAAAACCTTCCCAAATATGTATTTGCATGTTAATACTAGGTGGAAACTGTAACCAACCCAAGTAGCAAAGAATAGAATTCTGGCCCAGAGTTGGCATAAAGCTGGCACAGCAGGCATTCATCCAGCACTGGCATACAGCATGTTGGCCAAACATAGTCCGTGTTTGGCAGAGGTGGCACCGTCTTTAAGGCGCCACACAAGATTTGGGCCAGATGTAAAATGTAGTATTTAGCCCAGATGTTACAAACTGATATGTGGGCCATGTAAGTTTGGCCTATCTTTACCCACAATTAAAATACATTGAAATAACTTTTGAGTAAAGAAAAAAAATTCTACCAATCGCTTTGAGAAAAAGCGTGCCCATGGTGTGCCTAAAGCAGAATGCTTCATGGGTTTATCAATTTCACTAAAATTGTGACACAACAACCTGTCTGGCCCAGTTCAGGCCCGGTTATGAGTAGGGCCACACGGAATCTGCGCGTGCAAAATTCCGCAGATTTCCACAGATTTTTAGCCCATCATTGATTCTGCGTATTTACTGGTGTAAATGTGTGTAAATTTATATTTGTTCAGTTTTCAAATTAATTTCAGTAATAATACTGATTAATATGAAAATATTCATATGATTTATTTACAACACAGTTTGTAAAGTACAATTTTCCGTCTTTTAGTAAAGATTTTATATGAGAGGCTTGCTTTGTTTAACAAATAAAGTGGATCTAATTGGATTCGCATTGTAAACATTAAATAAAAGTTTAAAAAGGTATTACTTTTTATTTTTAACCTATATTAAGGTTATAGTTATGATACTCCCAAAATCATTCCACCTAAATCTACAGATTTTAAACAAAATACTCCGCAGAAATAGCAAAAAATGTCCGCAGATTCCGTCTGGCCCAAGTTATGAGTTATAAAGTTGGCTGTGACTTGGCCTTGATATGGTCTATGTTTGGCCCTTATCTGGAAGCCAGACATTTTCCAGTCATGTACCGTAATTACTTGTGGCATGTGGGCCAAGCAAAACCTGACTGTGTGGGCCAGAGCTGGGCCAGAGAAATTTTGCTATGTGGGAATGATGGAAAGAGTACAGAAAAAACAGCTTTTGTATCAATACTTGCCAAAAACCTTGCAAGTATAGTAAAATGTTGTAAATACTACTGAAATTATCAGCCAAAAATAGCCCTACTAAAAGTACTTAATTCCCTGCAGATTAAAAACGTACTTTACATTAGCAGCATTTTCTTTTAGAGATGTTTCTAAGTGCAAGTTGAATTATTTACCATTCATGGACTATAAATTTTAAATGTGAGATTAGTTTAATGTAAGAAGACATTACATTACTATATGCAACCATTATAAACTGACAGGAGGAAGCAGGTTGATGGGTTTACATCCAGAGCGGAATCTATTTACTCTAAAAAATAAAAAAAATAAAAAAAGGTGCAAAAATCGAACTATGATATGTTAACGCTTAGGTTATGCACTTCAAACTCTGACTAACAAGCTACGAGTGTCTTGCAGCTAGCACCACAAACCAAACTCAAGCAGCAATTGTGCATGCATTTGAAAACGTGATATTCCAGCCTGATCTCACGTGGAAATGTAAGTATTTTATGCTTCGTCAGTTTAGTGGAGTTTTTTCAAAAAGAGGCGTGGGAGCCAACCCCACCTCTAAACCCAATTGGAGATTTGTTTAAAGATTCTTCTCAACGAGCTGCCGGTGATGCCGTTGGCCGCTCCCCCACCTCAGACCACTCACAGGTGGCCCACTACCACACAGCCGTCTCTCACACCTGCAGCCTGAGAGCAGATCACCCCTCTGCGTACCAACAGCAAATAAGTTTAGCACCGCGAGTGTGAGGTGTTTCCCTTGTACAGTCAAGCCGATCTGCTTCTCTTTCTTATGAATTTAACAATTTAATTTTACTGTTTATTCTTTTCTTGTTCATAGTCACAGAGATTTCAGTGACTGTTTCTTAACTTGTGTGAGTTTATTATGTCAGAGACATTACTGCAAATTCACTACAAGTCTATACTTAAGCCCCGGTCGGATCACACTATTTTGGCACGATTTTCTTGACGTAGGGCGTCGTAGAGATTCGTAAACGACAAATAGGCGTCGTGACACAAGATTCAATCGTGTCTTCACGTGTAATGTGGCATAGTTCACGACAACCGATTCCATGCCTAGCATATTCAATTTTTTTCTCGTCCTTTACGACGAGTTCCGTCACGTGTGTGACATGGCCCATAGGAGCAAATTATGTCCATACTGTTTAATAATCAAACTAAATTATTTTTAAAAATAAATAAATAAACGGCATTAATTCACGCCCTCTCATTGTTGGTACGCACAGCCTTAGGGCTGCAGGCACTGCACTGCTTTCATCCTTTTTTGTTGAATACAGTGTAAAACCTGTCCTACTTATCCAAATGTGTAATTAATAGTTATCTCTCTGCAACTCGTGTTTTGACGCTGAAGCATATAGCTGGCTTGTTTTGAAGCGCATCTTGAAGGTTATTCATTATTCTTTTTTATCTAGTTGTTAACTGACCAACAAAAAATACATGACAATTAAGATACAAATTATAGCGAACGAAATTTGTTTTCAAAAAGATATTTTTTCCAAGAAACACATACGAATTAAATTTTTATGCCCATCTAACTGTGCGGTGATGATTTGTTCCACTCCGTGGAAAATAAGGATTTAATTAATGCTTTACTGCTTCCCAGCTGATGTGCTTTCATTTCATATTCAGGCAAGAAAGTGTTTAATAGCAACATTGGCAGGAAAATTTACATTTCAAATAAATATAGTAATATTAAAAAGGAAACATAAAAGTTTGATCGTGTGAATGTCATAACGAATCCTTTAATGTAGTTATTAGTTGTCAGCCAGCATAATTGTTTATTGAGATTGAAATAAGATTTAAAAAATTCAAATTGCGATAAGAAATGTTATGATAGCAACACTGCTTTGGCGAAATAATGCTTGTCGTAGATGTCACGGGATGACTGGTCATGAAGGAACGTGTAGTCTGGCACATTTGTAACCTACAACGAGTCAAGATTTTATCAAGAAAAAAAAAAAAACGCATAATCTGACATAGTGACTTTCGTAACCGACAATAAAAATCGTGTGATCTGACCAGGGCTTTATATACTGTATTCACAAACAACTAATTTAGTTAAATTGACGTGCATATGTAAAGCATAGTGCAAGTATAAATACCCCTTTATTAACCACAGGCCGTAAAACAAACAGTAACTGCTAGACGTATAGACGTCAGAAATATGCAAATTGACGTATGACGTAATCTAGCGACATTTAGCGACTTTTCGAGCAGAGCTTAGCGCTTTTTCATTGAAAATAGTTGGCAACACTGTAGTTAAGATCATTTTGCCATTTAATGCTTCCACACTGTACATGTTTGCTGCATTTAATGCGATTTTTCTATGCGTAGTTTGATTGGACAGGAATCGTAGTGAGTAGTGACTGCAGGTTACAGTACAGAACTAAAAACGCACTCAAGGTAAAGTAAAAGGAAGAAGCTACTTAGTAAAGAATGACTCAATGACATTAATTTAATGTTAACATAGCGGTAACAGATAATGATGTTATAATTATGTCATAAATCTCTCACCACTGCTCTGTACTTCGCTCTTGCTCCTTTACTGTCGTTCGGACTTTCAGCAGCCAATCACCATCGGGCACAGGTGGGGTGGGCAAATTATACAGCGGATGGGAGAATAGAGCGTCCAGTTTGGCAAGATCACCTGTTGGGTCGACCATTTCCACTTCCTTTGAGCCACTTCCTGCAGTGGCCATCGTGATCTCTGAAGTAGATGCATTTTGAGTGGAGAAGCTGACGGTGGTCTGGATGCCATAGGCTGAAGAGAGCTCACAGGAAGTGTGGTAGACCGACAGCACAAGCGAAACCACAAGCAAATGCAGGCTCAGGAAGACAATTAACAGCCACACACGCAAAGTCAGAGAACGTCGACGTGTACATACTCGCATTGTACTGAAATGAGATGGAAACATGTATTAATTCAGTCATTAAGTCATCCTTTTTTGGGAAAATTAGAGCAAAACATACCTGTCTTCCCGTTGAAGGTGTTTTCCGCTGTGTCTCTTTGGACTAAAAGGAAGCTCAGATTGTTTTTTAGACTTTCATTCACGTGTTTGCTCTCTTGCATTATCTGTTTCTCTCAAACACTACAGAGCAGAGGTGCCAGGTTAGGCTGATCTAAGTGGATATGTTTACTCTCCTCCGTGCAACATCTAGCACAAATGTCAGAATAGAAGCACATTCTCTACCCTGATGAACATATTTTTACCAATAGGGGAGAATGAGGTACATTTGAGGTTATTGTGCCACCTTTATGTTAACCTATAAAGACTCTAAAGTTCCTATGGAGTCTCGCAACCCACCCTTTTGTTTTGTTTTTTATTTGTATTCTGTAAAAAAAAGTAAAATAATGCGTAATTATCTTAAGGTGTGTTCACACTTGTAGTTTGGTGGTTCTCTTGGTTTTTTTTTGTTTTTTTTTATAAACATTAATATAAGAAAGACTTTTGTTAGAAAAAATGCTTTTCACATATCACATATTATTATATATATAGTTTATTTTTTATATATAATTTATTTGTGAAATATTAAATACAATTATAAATATTCATTTTCATATTCAGTCTTATTTAAAATGCAAATAAAATACATTGTGTTTTGGTCATTTTCAACAAATTGGTTGCTGTTTTTTTATAAATATATGTTTATGAAAGAGAAAATTGACAAAACAAATATGTTCACAGTGAAAATAAGAAAAACTAATAAAATATATAATTTTTTTAATGTTTAATTTTAAACACAATACAAGTCTTAATATTCCAAAATAAGATGTTGAAATATCAATACAATACTACAATATCTGACAAAAGTCACCTATCCAGGTTTTAGAAACAACAAATAATAACTTCTAGATTATCGTTTGGTATCAGTAGTGGGTTATATGAAAGGCAAAGGCCTCTAAATTACGCATATAAATACAAAATATAAAATACGATCATGCCTTGATTTTTAATTATTTAATTAGGGCAGTAAGGTCTTACTTTGCTTAGACAAAAGTCACTTAACAAAAGTGTAAGATTTATGAAAATATGAGAGAAAGAGACACGAGACTGAAAAGCATGATGCCCAGCTGAGAAAGGACAAT
>CAIGQQ010029748.1:29739-48276 GCA_903798035.1 Danio albolineatus
GGTCGGGGCGCTTCTGCATTCAGAGTGGCCCATGGTGCTTAGTTTCTCAGAAACTCTGCACTATGTAGAATTTGTCAGGTATGCATCTTTTGATCTTGGACTTATCTTTGAGAATTTGATGTTTTGTATTGATCGTTTATGAATTGACTGAATGAATTGGCATAATACACATTTACCTGACTAATAAATTGTTATATTTGAATGTATTCTTGTTACTCTGAAATTATTACTCAGATAAGTTAAGAATGTACTAGGTTGCATGATAGACGAAACACAGCATGCACGTGTTAAATGGAAATCCTGGAAGTTCCAACTTGTTGTTTGACTTTTAATTATGTATTCGTCGCAATTTACTGTATGGGATCCAGGGTTAATGCAACAGGATGAATGATCACATCTTGATTGGTACTGGATCATTGACCTCTGGTTAAGTATTTATTTAACTAAGTTGTACGCAGGCGATTGTAAGAATTAAATGAGATTACTATTTAAATAATGACATCGTCTGTCTATCAAATAGTATTGATCATTAACCTCTAATTATTTGATCAGACTAGTGAGCTTATGATGCATTACAGCCGGCGTACTGTAACATAGGTTCGCAACAAATGAGTTTAATAAGAGAAAAGTACTAGTGGGGCTTGGGTTAATTTCATAAAAGATTAATTATTTACGTGGTGCTAGCAATTGACCTCTGATTATTGTTTCGATAATAATTAAGTTGTACGTAGTACGAATAAAGTACTAATGGGGCTAGGGTTAATTTCATAAAATAATTAAAATATCTTTACGTGGTACTAGCAATTGACCGCTGATTATTGTTTCGATGATAATTAAGTTGTACCTAGGAAAAATCGGTAGGAGTTCAAGATTGTTCAAATATATACCAAAAACTCATAAATTACTAAATTAATAAAGTAATATAAACTATAAAAATGGAGTCAGATAAAACGAGGATAAACGTATTAACATTCTAAAACCATCTTATATCAAAATTGGAGTCAGATGTGAGATAAACTTGAAGTAAATCAACATTGTGCCCTGGAAAGATAGAACGTGCAAATGAGCCTTCATCCAGCAGTAGACACCGCCGTTGGACTATTTGGCTGGACCTTACAAAAGTAATGTACAGTATAGAATATAAAGTCATGGTGCAGTGGAAAAATAATTAATATTTTGTATGACTCCCATGAGCTTGGAGGACTGCATCCATACATCTCTAAAATGACTTAAATGACTTTATTAATAAGTCATGTGGAATGGCAAAGAAAGCGTTCTTGCAGGTCTCCCAGAGTTCATCAAGATGCTTTGGATTAATCTTCAATGCCTCCTCCTTCATCTTACCTTAAACATGCTCAATAATGTTCAGTTTGGTGAGTGGGCTGGCCAATCCTAGAGCGACTTGACCTTCTTTGCTTTCAGGAACTTAGATGTGGAGGTGTAAGTATGAGAAAGAGCGCTATCCTACTAAAGAATTTGTCCTCTCCAGTGGTTTGTAATGTAATGGGCAGCACAAATGTCTTGATACCTCAGGCTGTTGATGTTGCCATCCACACTGCAGATCTCTCGCACGCCCCCATACTGAATGTAACCCCTAACCACAATTTTTCCTTCACCAAACTTGGCTGCTTTTTGTGAGAATCTTGGGTCCATGCGGGTGCCAATAGGTCTTCTGCAGTATTTGTGATGATTGGGATGCAGCTCAACAGATGATTTATAGGAAAAATCTACCTTCTGCAACTTTCCTAAAAATGATCAACTAGAAGTCATTACAGTTTGCACTTACAACTGGGATCAACTGCAAGACTTTTTTCAGGTAGTGTATATTAATATATTATTAACCGATTCTCTTTTTTTATTCAGTTTTGAAATTTAAATTATTATAGAAATGTTGCACATTATAATGAAATATTGCTTTTTCTTCAAATAATTTTCCAAATGAAAACCAACACTGTAACCAACATAAACCTTCTAGCGGTAAGACATGCATAAATCCTGTTTTGTGGGCTGGGGATTCTCCTCACCATCTCGATCCTAAGACAGATCGGCATGTGAGTCTGTCAAACATACATGTGCCCAGATACACCACGCATCTGATTGAGCCTCAACAGATGAATAACACAGAGAAAACCACACGCCGGCTGCTGCTTCTGTGATCAAATCTAGCATCGTGCCATTGCTCAGCAGCAGAAGGGGAAGTGGATGGCGTGACTCTGACAAATAAATAGAGATACATGCGCAGGTTCTTGATAATTACAGCTCTAATATCGGACCCTTGTGTGAAGAATACTGTGAAAAAAATTGCCTTTGCTTCAGCTTCCCCAAAATATTATAGTAGAAGACCCTTAAGATGGGCGCCACGGTGGCCGAGTGGTTAGCACGTTCGCCTCACAGCAAGAAGGTCGCTGGTTCGATCCCCGGCTGGGCCAGTTGGCATTTCTGTGTGGAGTTTGCATGTTCTCCCCGTGGTTGCGTGGGTTTCCTCCGGGTGCTCCGGTTTCCCCCACAGTCCAAAGACATGCGGTACAGGTGAATTGGGTAAGCTAAATTGTCCATAGTGTATGTGTGTGAATGTGTATGTATGGATGTGTTTCCCAGAGATTGGTTGTGGCTGGAAGGGCATCCGCTGCGTAAAACAAATGCCGGATAAGTTGGCGGTTCATTCCGCTGTGGCGACCCCGGATTATTAAAGGGACTAAGCCGAAAAGAAAATGAATGAATGAATGAAGACCCTTAAGATTGTTTTTGGATGGGTGTCAGGGCTTTTTGTCTTCTTAAAACTCTTTAAAACCATTTGTGGTAATGTAGATGACATTTAATTGAGGTTTGGAGACTTTTAGACCCCAAAACCACGCTAATTTCTGCAGTTCTACGGCATTTTTTCATCCTAAAGTCATGGTCACACTGCACTTTTCACCCCATAGACTTCCATTTTCTTAAATTGAAAGTTTAATGTCAGTGCAGCCCGCAAGTTGGATATGTATGGCACTTTACAGTGTTGTGTGCGGAGCTTAACGAACACGGATATTCGTCCCAGTGCGCTTCAATCACAACACTTCAAAAAAAGTATGTTTAGTTGCTGCCCAGCAGGACATTATATGTAGATAAATCAGAGAATATGCATGCGAAGGCTGTGTGCATTGTGTGTGCGCATACGCATGACAGTAGTCAACATGTGCAAGTTAAAGCAAAAGTCACGTTTAACTATTGGCCTGAAGAATTTTTTCAACCAAGTTAATCACAGAACATGACAGAGGAGCTAACTGTGGGCTCTTCTTGAAGATTAGACAGAGTGAGTTATTTAATTACTGTTTTTTCGCTTGGAAGTGAACTGAAATGACACTTAGAGAGTTAATTTGAGGTCTCTTTCTCTCTCTCTGACAAAAGTGATGGAACTAATGTAGTTGTCTGCTGTCACATATCGACACCTGTCCATCGGCAATAAGAATCTCTGGTAACCTGAACCAATTATAGGGTTGCACCATTACTTGTGGGTCATTTGCATCGCAATACTTGCATTGTATTTGCATTGCCGCAGACTCACACAATCAACATTACATATATTTCTACCCTCAGGTAGGCCCTCAGGTAATTGAGTTTGAGACTCCTGCTCTAGTTTGACCGCTGCATCACAATCAGAGACTGATTCATAACACAGTTGACTCGTAGGATTTCTCAATTAGTCATGTTTTATAAACACATTTGAGGAGGAGTGCACACAGATGTTTGACAAGGCTAATTCATTATTATCAATCATTCTACTATCCAATCAGCGTAAGACCAAACCACTATTAATAGTCAAATATGTCCTAACTCTGTTTACTCACAACTTTCAGCATCCCTCCACCACAACAACTCCACACCTTTAAACCTGATTCCTACATAAATTGGAGCAGGGCTTGGGTGGGGTGAGGTAACATTTTGAGGCAGGACAAAAAACACTGTGCTCGGACCCCAATCTGTCTCTCTATCCTGACACGAGTTATTCTGCGGCCACACTAGAGTTTGATCATGCGAAATTCTGTTGTACGGTGCTGCAAAAAGGGGCGGGATTAAACAAGATGATTAAACATTTAAAAAAGCGAGCGATTGGTCCATATTTCTAAATTTATGTCCAGAGAGGTCATGTTTTTTCGCGGTTTTTTTATATTAATTTTTTCGGGGTTTTCACCTTTAATGGACAGGACAGTATAGCGAATTGACAGGAAAGCATGGGGAGCAGAGAGAGGGGAAGGATCGGCATAGGACCACGAGGCGGGAATCGAACTCGGGTCACCGTGAACACCAGAGTGCATGTGTCGACGCACTAACCACTACAGCTGACCAGAGAGGTCATGTTTTGATGTTTGATTGGTTTCATGCAGTCACGTGTTGCAATTTCACAGGTCAGAGTTCACTAAGCTTTAACATTCCAAGGCAGCAAACTGCAAAACCTGTTGCACAACCTTGCATTTTTGGTCTTCTGCCTTCGCATGCGTATGAATGGAAGTCTACGGGGCGAAACGTGCAGTGTGACCGTTGCTTCAGGGTGTCTTTCCGAGCTTGGAGCGCTCCCCCCGAACAGCACACCAAATATGCGTATTCTATTCTGTCAAATACTGTATCTGTAACTCGTGAACCGATGGTGGAAATTGACATTGTTTTGCTAATTTGTGAAAGCCATTTCCCATTTATTATTACATTATATGAATAACTGTGTGGTGTTCGCAATTGTTTTCATTAAAATATATTTTTTTAAATATGTAATATTTTGACTAAAAGATCAAAAGGGTGTTTAGTATCATCTAATTGCCATTTTCCACTGAGTGGTACGGTACGGTGCGGTACGCTTTTATGGACGTTTCCACTGTCTAAAAGCGTACCGAACTGTCAGTGTTGCTAAGCGAGTTTTAAAATGAAGCTAATCAAAAAAAAGATCATCTTCAAACCAAGATTAAGATATTTTGGGTGAAATCCGAGAGCTCTCTGTTCCCCCATTGACAGTGTCACAAACAGGTCAAGAAAGGAACCAAAACATACTCAAAACAGTCCATCTGTCTTCAGTGGTTCCATTTAAATGTTATAAAGCTACAGGAATAAATTGCGTGCACAAAATAAGTCTTTATTCAGCAGATTCTTCTCTTCAGTGTCAGTATAGGGCGCACGTTCATGAGAGCGCTGTGCTCTGTATGCGTGTTGCACTCGGTTGCAGTGCTGACTTGCACATCAGATCAACTCATGCTTTGTTTTAAACAGAGGAAGTTGTGCGTAGGCATCAATGAACCACGATCTTGTCAGTGAGCACCCTGTACTGACACTGAAAAGAATAAACTTGAATAAATTCGTTATTTTAGTTTTGTCCGCACAAAAATATTTGTGTAGCTTTTTAACATTACAATAAAAGTCACATGGACTCATTTGACAATGTTTTTGATAACTTTCTGGACATCTTGTGATCCTTACTGCCTATGAAAAGTCTTATAAAATCAGAGCAAATCACACCTGTCATGTCTTCACACTGGCTCCCATGCAGTTACATTCAGAATAGATTTTAAAGCATTACTACTTGTCTATAAATCACTAAATGGCCTAGGACCTCAATACATTACAGATATGCTGACTGAATACAAACCTAACAGATAACTCAGATCTTTAGGGTCATATGAACTAGAAATTCCAAGAGTTCAGTCAAAGCAGGGAGAATCGGCCTTCAGCAACTACGCCCCTCGCTGCTGGAATCAGCTTCCAGAAATGATCAGATGTGCGCCAACATTAGGCATATTCAAATCAAAACTGAAACCGCATCTGTTTGGCTGTGCCTTTACTTAATGAGCACTGCGCTACGTCCGACAGATCGCACTATATCTATTTTTGCTCATTTTTAATATGTGTTTTTTATTTTCTTATACTTTTATTTTATTTCTGTTTATGTAAAGCACTTTGAATTGCCACCATGTATGAAATGTGCTATATAAATAAACTTGCCTTGCCTTATGAATATCTTAATTTGTGTTTAAAGATGAATGAAGGTATCGAATGTTTGAAACGTGAGGGTGTGTAATTAATGACCGTATTTTAATTTCTAGGTGAATTGCGTACTGAAATTGTTACAAAAATCCTTCCTGGAATATTAAGGTTAGATTTTAGTCAAACTAACTCAATGTTATTAAAAAATACTTTGATACTAATTCTTAAATAATTAGTTAAAGCTGTTTTAGCTGAATTTAAAATCAACTCAAAATTCACAAACACATTCAATAAGGCATTTATGGAATTAAGGGATGGGAGATTGGTGACATAGCACAACTTGTTTCTGAAATAGATTGATTCTATTTCTTTTTGATGCTTTTTGATTCAATGGGGAAAGTGTACTTAACTACTATGTACTTGCATCAAAAAATAAATACAATGTACCGTGTTTATAATGTATTTGAGAACACTTATGGTGCTCTTGAGTTGGGATAGGGGGAGGGTTAAGTTTGGTGGTATTGGTAGATTTAAGGGTGGGTTAAGGTGTAAGGGATAGTCAACAGTGTATTACAGAAATTAATTACTGATTTAATTACATACAGGTATTTAATCAAACATAAGTACAACGTAAACACATGAGTTTACACAAAAAGTAAATTGTAACGAATTATTAATTTTGGTGTAAGTACATATTAGTTAAGGCCACTTAATATAAAGTGGGACCAGAGCAGCTTAAATATTCTACTCAACATTACAAAAAGGTTTCCAGGAAAACCATGAATGCATATTTGAGTACAGTTTTACTTTAAGTATCATATAAGAAGCCAAATGCAAAGAAAAAAGTCCTTATGCTGCAGGGAGGGGTATTTAAAAGTGAAAAGGTGAGAAAAAAGGTTAATGTGTGTATATGAGTATGGAGGGCACACTAACCTGACAGCAGGTCAGTGCGTGTGTGCATGTGTATGCAAACAGATGCTCTGAGCCAGATTTCAACAGTCCCTTGTGCAATAATCTGTCAATAAAACACGCTTCAAAAACCTATGCTATTTAAATCCACTTACTTTCTTAATATATACCTATTATGTTACATTAAATCTATTAACAGACAAACGACTTTCTTTAGACCAACGAATCAAACGTTTTTTTCTTTACCGACTTATAAAAAAAAACCCCGCAAGAATAAATATTTAATTATAGACATTTTAAGCGCCGCTTTTGGGGGAAGCGTTCAGCATAAATTATTTAAATCAATTTCCTGTCATCTCAAATGGTGTAAGACAGCATGAAAGACGAGTTTCACTTCACTAATGGGGTTTTATTACACAAGAACATGACATAATAGTCATTAATATAACAAACACACATTAGAGCTGTGCAAAACGTACACCTCCTATAAAATATCTGAAGTTTTAAAACTGATCAAATGTCTTCATATATAGTAATTAAAAAATATCATTTTTGTCTTATAAAAATACTCTATCCCTCAGAAAAAAAAATGAAAGGACATAACGATAAGAAACTGAGGGTGGACAGATAAAAGACAGGAGAAAGAGTGGCTGAAATAGACAATAAAATGCACAGATAGTGTGCGGTTTTGAGACGGAAACAAAATGCTACATTCAAAATGAACCAAAATAATGCACCCTGTTCAGTTGACAACATAATCGCATGGCAATTCATAACTATTAAAGTTAAGTCAGTGGCTGATTCTTTTGAATTTTGTAGGCTCTCGTTCATACATTTTCACACAGTCCGCTTGCATAAATTAACCAACATCGCCACATTGTAAAATAGTTACATCTTTCCAAGAGATCATGTTGGTATTGAATATAAAGATGTGGCGTATCCACTTTAAAGTCTGGAAGCTCATGAAAAGTCTTTGAGTGCTCGAGTTAGGAACATTTCCATACACAAACCGCCAAACTTCCACCGAAGAACATGTACAGCAGGTTCTTGACTTCATGTGTGATTTCAAACCCGAAGCCCTCGCCGATCACCACATGCCAAGAGCTGCCAAACTTCTTATCCATCGACTCCTTTATCATTTTAGCTGCGCTCTGTTGAAAAACAAACATCAGGAGGAATGGACAGTGTTCGGTGTAATAGCAACAATATCAATAAATTTTCTTATCCAATGAGAAAATAAGGGAATAGTGTTAATTTTTAGGTCATTTATACGGTGGCCGAGAGAGCTTAACACTCTGCAATTTAAGACAGCACATGCAATAAAAAAAAACACCAGCAAATTAAGAAACGATCTTCATCAATTTGACAGCACACCTGTTGCAAATTCTCACAACACAGACAACGGAAGAAACGCGCAGCAAATTGGTCAAAACACAAACAACGAAAGAAACACGCAGCAAATTGGTCGAAACACAAAAAACGGAAGAAACGCGCAGCAAATTGGTCAAAACAAACAACGGAAGAAACACGCAGCAAATTGGTCAAAACAAAAAAACGGAAGAAACGCGCAGCAAATTGGTCGAAACACAAACAAGGGAAGAAACGCGCAGTAAATTGGTCAAAACACAAACAAGGGAAGAAACATGCAGCAATATGGTCAAAACAAAAAACGGAAGAAACGCACAGCAAATTGGTCAAAACACAAACAACGGAAGAAACACGCAGCAAATTGGTCAAAACACAAACAAGGGAAGAAACGCACAGCAAATTGGTCGAAACACAAACAACAGAAGAAAAACACAGCAAATTGGTCAAAACAAAAAAACGGAAGAAACGTGCAGCAAATTGGTCAAAACACAAACAACAGAAGAAACGCGCAGCAAATTAGTCAAAACAGTTTCATGTTTTAATGCATATTACGTCAAAATGATTAAAGGGTCTTGAAACCCCAAAACACATTTTTGGAGATTGACAATAACTAGGTCTGTCACGATATCCATTTTTGTTGTACGATATATTGCACCTGTTACATATTGAGAAACTTATTTAGAAAATGCTGGTGTGTATTGTTCCTGTGTGTTGTATCCTCCCTTTTCTGTCTCTTTCTCTCTCTCCATATGAGCGGAGCACGCTGTTGGCGCTGTTCAACGAGTTCTCTTCCTTTTTCCCCTCGCTGTTGTGTGTGTGAGCAAATTGTTTTAACTTCTCTGTGTGGCAGTGATATCTTCCGGTCTGAAACCCTTTTCCAAAGTTATCTGGTGAGATACTCTATTCTGTGTTAGCTGTGGCTAAATGTTTATTTACCTCTGAATGATATAGGGGAAGGCCTTTTCTTTTGTCACGTTTTCTCCTGTTTGATGGATAGTTAAGGAGAGTAGAATTGTTATATTATTAACATAACTTTATTTTTCGTTTTAGGTAAGAGATTAAATATTAGGTAGCGTACTTTTGTTTTGTTTGTTGTTTTGGCCTTTTGTTCCCTTAGATTTGATTTTGATATTGGAAATATTTATGTTTAATAAATCTGTTACCACTTTTCGACAATTTGGCCTCTTTGTGTGTGCTTGGAGGAGCAGGAACGGGGACTGTGGGTGACCTTTTTTAATAGACGGTCATCCTTAACTTTATGTGCTCACTTTATGTGCATACTTTATGTGCGTACTACTTAACTGCACCAAAAACATACTGCGATAAACAATATTATTGTACTTTTAAGACCATTTAATGCCACTTATTATATAATGCCAGAATGACAATATAATAGCATTACAATGCAAATACATTTTTCCAAAGAACAACCAATATTTGGTTCTTAAGAATATTTCACTTAATTATAGTCATTTTAACTATTTAATAGTGAGGCATTGGAATCAGAATGTGAATAGGCAGATCCTAAATAAATAATAATAAATGTTAACAAAAAAGTGCAATGTAAAAAAAGAGGCTGCGATGTCTGCAACCAGATCTATTTTTAGTTGTCAGACACCCACAAAATATACTCAGTGCTTCCCACAGGTTTGAAATATCCTTGCGGTGGTAGCCGGATTGAAACACACCTTTTACCCACAGCCAGGGGCGCCGCTGGCTGGCAGGGGCCCTATGGCAATCTTTGCGGGGATGCATTGGGTAGTGTCATTAGGGCCCCTTATAATATCTCTGGGGGTCCCAAAACTGCTTGGGCCCTAAGAATCGTCCTAACTTTTCCCCTCCTAGCGGCGCCCCTGCCCACAGCACATAAAAGGTTAACTATACGTGACAAACAAAACTTAATTTGATCTTTAACACAATTTTTATTTATTAAGGATCTGTTTTAAACCTTTTCTTTTCAATGGGTTAAAAGTTAAAAAAGAAAGTTTTCTTAAAAATAAATTTAAAAAGATCACCCATATCTCTTACTTTTATGCTATTCAGGTGCCATGTGCCCCCACTGACAGGTAAAACCTGCTCCTCTTTATCTCTCATTCAAGTTTAGCTTGCTTTATTGGCATGCCATTTTGCACAGTATTGCCAAATCATTTTAGATGTATAAAATATGTAAAAAAAAGACTATCAAATTAATAAAATATACAGCAAATGAGAACTAAATGAATGAAAAGAATTTATAAAAAACAGACAATATGTCTAAAAATGACAATAATTACAAGAGTAAAACGTGTAGATTATTTAAATAAGACAAACGAGTTGATTACCCATTTCTAATGGTGTACAAACTTTCTGCCATCAATTTAGATAATTTCGTCCTCTCCGAGTATTTAGTAAAGTTTTCTTTACTTTTAGTAAATATTATATTATTTAAATATTAAAATAAATATAAAATTTAAATATAAAAATAAATATAATATTTAATATTTAAATATTAAATATTAACGCTCGCAGATGTTTCTTTATATCGGGTGGATACAAAAAAAGTGTAAAAGGATGATAATAGAAAAAAAAAGTGTGTCAATAAATATACTTTGGCGGCTGTTAACATACCTGGGCGGCCCGCCCGAGTAAAGTCTATGTGTGAGAAGCACTGATACTATAGTCATTTATTGTAAATTACGATAGTGTTTTTTAACCATACTGACATTGACACCTCCAGTAGAGATAGAGGTGTTGCACAATTAGCTACAATGTAGCTAGAGTTGTTTTTATATATGGGCGATATATTTTGCATCACCAAAAATGAAAGGTCATGACCATGTGTTGTGCAATAAGTCGATATATTGATAATTGTGACAGGCCTAACAATGACACATTTTTATTTAGGATATTTGGCTAATAACCTACAGGCTAAACTGTAATCTGTGAATATATCCACACAAAATGCAAATTAAACGGGAATATTGCATAAAACATTTGTGAATTGTTACTTTTCAGACATAGTAATTTGAAAAGTAATTTAAATACTATTATAATTAAGTAATTTGTAACATTACCTTTTTTTTAAAGTCACAATGAAGTTCTCATAAATATCTCTCAGTCTAAATCAGCCTTGATAGCAATGACCACTAACCTCGTTATTAGTGGCAAACTTTTCACACGCTGTAACACAGAGCTCCATGGTCTCCACCCGCATCTCTTCAGGCATATCAGTGTGCTGTGGAGGAAATATAGGATTTTTCATTATTAAAGGCCCTGATTAACTTTTTTTCCAAATCATGCATTAAGCAGTAAAAAATACTTTGAAATACTGAAGATATAATGGCAGCAAACACCCCTACACTGCCCACACTGCTGAGAACTGTGTGATGAATGTGTAAATATATGTGCTGCACGTTTTCCCTCAACAACATAACAAACAAGCTAAACTAAAGAGCTCAGAACAGCTGAAAAAACAGCATCTGTCAACTGAAAGGTGGATATGGGAATGATGAGGATATCATACACTTGCTATACACTTACTTGCTATACACTTTTTACACACACATACACTTATTTAAGAACACACTTTACATGCCAATTTGCACATAACAAATACACTTGTTACACACACATACACTTATTTAGCAACACACTTTACATGCCAATTTGCACGTAACAGCTGCACATATAACGTTGTATATAGTAATACACCTGTACATACACTTATCAATTTGTATATTTGTATTTAACACTTACTTCTATTTTTGAATATATTTATTATCTGTTTTTTGTCCTGTCTCTGTGATTCTGTTGCCCTGTAGAAGCTCTGTCACCAAAACAAATTCCTCGTATGTGTGAACATACCTGGCAATAAAGCTCTTTCTGATTCTGATCATTCATTCATTTAGTCCCTTATTTATCAGGGGTCGTCACAGCGGAATGAACCGCAAACTATTCCGGCATAGGTTTTACACAGCAAATACACTCATACACTATGTACAATTTTGTTTACCCAATTCACTTATTCATATTAGACTGCGAGGGAAACCGGAGCACCCAGAGGAAACTTAAGCAAACACAGAGGGAATATGCAAACTCCACAGAAATGCCAATTGGGACTCAAACCAGCGACCTTCTTGCTGTAAAGTGACAGTGCTAACCACTGAAACACCGTGTCACCCTATGACGACATAATGTTTATAAAATAGGTTTAAAGTAAGCGTCATATATTTTGCAGTTCATCATCACATCTTTTTTTCCTAAATAGAATCATACTTACAATTTTCCCATAAAAACAGCTCTTTAGTGTCGACATCTGACCTCAACAAAGATTTCCAGCTCATAGAAGGCACCTACCTATTATGTAGTCCACCACAGACTAATGGCAGCCCAAAGATGTTTAAAAGCCAAAGCAAACTTTTCCAGAATGTTCACTTTGGTGACACTTTACAAGCTCCTGAAACGCTTTTCTGACTTTCTACAAAATGACATCTTAGTTTGTTGTTCAAGTATATTAGATATATAATAATGTATGCGATGTGTCAATACTCATTGTGTGAATTTGTTTTATGATTTTATTTGCAGGTCTGCAAATATAATCATAAAACCATAAAAAAGATCATTTTTAAAAATGTTTTAGCATGTATTTATACCTTTATGCCTGTTATCTTAACTGAGAATTATGGCTGCAAAATATACAGTTGAAGTCAGAATTATTAGCCCCCGTTTATTTTTTCCAAAATTTCTGTTTAACTGAGATATTTTTTTCAAAACATTTCTAAACATAATAGTTTTAATAACTCATTTCTAATCACTGATTTATTTTATCTTTGCCACGATGACAGTAAATAATATTTTACCAGATCTTTTTCAAGACACTTCTATACAGCTTAAAGTGACATTTAAAGGCTTAACTAGGTTCATTATGTTAACTAGGCAGGTTAGGGTAATTAGGCAAATTATTGTATAATGATGGTTTGTTCTGTAGACGAAAGGAAAAAATAATTTTGACCTTAAAATGGATTTTAAAAGGCACCACGGTGGCGTAGTGAGTAGCATGTTCGCCTCACAGCAAGAAGGTCGCTGGGTGGAGTTTGCATGTTCTCCCGGTGGTTGCGTAGGTTTCCTCCGGGTGCTCCGGTTTCCCCCACAGTCCAAAGATATGCGGTACAGGTGAATTGGGTAAGCTAAATTGTCTGTAGTGTATGTGTGTAAATGAGAATGTATGAATGTTTTCCAGAGATGGGTTGCGGCTGGAAGGGCATCCACTGCGTAAAACAAATGCTGGATAAGTTGGCGGATCATTCCGCTGTGGCGACCCCGGATTAATAAAGGGACTAAGCCGACAGGAAAATTTATGAATTCATTTAAAAAAATTAAAAACTGCTTTTATTCTAGCTGAAATCAAACAAATAAGACTTTCTCTAGAAGAAAAAGTATTAGCAGACATATTGTGAAAAACATAATTTGGGAAATATTTAAAAAAGAAAAAAAAATTGTATATTGTTGCAACTGTATATTGTTTCAGCATTGATATTACAATGTGATCATTCACAATAATCACATCGCAGGATACACAATATTGAGTTTGTATTATAATTTATCATCTGCATGTGTTTTTGACACCTGTGATTGTATAGAGATTTTAAAAACATTCAGGTATAGATTCGGGAAACGATCAAACACTTTATTTCAATTGTTTTTTTTTCTTGAATGTATTTACACATTGTTATGTGTGAAAATACTCATAACACATACAAATACAGAAACGCAAAGCAAATAGCAGATGACAACGTGTCGGGGGACCCCAATAATTTTATAGATTGTTTATTAGATTTATAAAGATGCATTCCCGCTGCAGCATAATCCCAATTGATCTAGCATAATAAATTCATTCCAAATGGAGATATTAAGTCATATGATTAAGAAGATGGTTTGAATAGCACTATTTGATGGTTTTCTGTGGAGCCTAACAGTAATCAGGAACAGAAATTGAATAATCACAACGAAAAAAATGCTTTTCTTACTTTGTTTTGTCCTGTTTCTAGTCAAAATATCAAAAGAAATTCTTAGAGCAAGCAAAAATATTGTTTAGTTTTCCCCATCAGAAGAAATAAGTGAAAATTAAGAGTTTGTTGCTTGTTTTAAGTAAATGATCTGCCAGTGGGGTAAGTGAAATAATCTTGTTTTCTCTTTAAAATGTAGACATTTGGGCTAGAAACAAGACAAATATTTCAAGTCAAATTTTTTTTGGCATAAATCATATAAATTCCATATCAATACAGTCATTTAATACAATTCTGTAGCTCCTGGTCGACTATACTTCAGTCTGGACATTGCATATCTTTGCGATGGGACTATTGCAGATGTGTATATTGTGATATTGATGCTGAAACGATATATAGTGAAGTCCTAGGAGAAGGGTTCCAATTTGTAGGTTAAATAGGTATAAATTCTCAGTAATACCAAAATCAATCACTTTATTGAATATTAGGAAATAGTTTTTTGTGTGTCAGTGTGTGGGAAAGGTGTTAGTTTTTGCATAATGTATTGTGTCTTGATTATATGTCATTAATATTTGTTTTGCCAGTACTCTGCTCTCTTAATTGCCCAAGAAACAAATTCTACTTAGGGAGACAAATAAAGCTAAAGATACGTTAAAAAAACCTCTGATTGAAACTAGCTAAAATACTGCCTATTATTTATTGTGATTGGCGAATTGTATTAAAGCAAACTGACATTACCCTGAATCTGACCCTAATACCAAACCAATTCCATTCAAATGTATTCATGCAGCAGTTGTTACCCTTATGAGAGGAAAGTTGTGTAGTCTCTTATAATCGGCCTCTTCCTTCTTGCCATCAACCGTCTCTGCCATGATGTTCAGCGCTAAGTGAGAGAAATATGGGAGAGAGATGAGAGATTGAGGTATAGATAGTTTATAATCATAATAAAATCAGATTCGAAAAATCTAAGGTTCATATTTGTATTATAGCTTCAAATGTTTAATATAAGTAATAATATGTTGCTTTGGGCACAGATACTTTTTACACCAAAATGTTTTTAACGAAGAATACAATGTAATTTCTAGCACAAGGTATACATTACCATGGTATGATATGGAATGTTACCATACCAAATCATAGTAACTCACGTTGATAACAATTTTGAATAAAACTGGTAACGTTAGTAATACCTGCTTATGAAGTGATTATTAGCATTATTAGTTACAGAAAACGATCACCATAATGTTAGCTGCTGTAAGGAAATCTGCTAGCTTCCTAGCATCTTTAGCTAACTTGTACAGCTAGGTTATTAGTTTTCATGTCCATTCATGTTTTTTTTTCGCTATCTATGTGTTTAACAGTGCAAATAGCCAGAAACGAGTGTATAAATAGACGTTTACGTACCTTAATCAAAGAAAACAAGTTTTATGTGCTTAAAACGACGTCGCTATGGAGACATGTCCACCATGGCAACCATTCCTAGCCGACAGCTGTGTGTGTAACTCCGCCCCTTACAAAGCGTCGCGTGTTGTGATTGGTTAGTGGGTGTGGTTATGTTAGAACACGTCATGCTCTGGTAGGGATAAAATGTAGTGATTTTTTACAATCTGTGGCCAATTTTCAGACAAGCCCAACTATCATGGAAATTGGTATATAAACACAATTTTTCACCCCACAGTTATTACATATGGAATAACAAGGATGTTTTATCAGAATTTGTTCAATAATGGTATTTTGTTAGTGAGGCAGTTATTTAATCCCCATGGATATTTGTTATCTTATGCTGAATTTTTAAACAAATTTAAATTACCAGTTAAACCGAGAGAATTCGCTATTGTTTTGGATGCAATTCCAAAGGGTGTGGTGTTACTTTTAAAAAACTGTATGTCAGAAGAGATTAGCATTAATCCTTGTGAAAACATTTTCATTGAAAATATTGATGTTTCAAAACAACAGTGTAATAATAAGGTTATAAGGAATGCTCTCTGCTCACCGTCTCTACCTACAGCAAGATATTTTTGGCTTTCATTATTTGATAATATTTCTTGGGTTAAAGCTTGGAAGCTGACAGGTAGGTTTTGCATAAATAACAAAATTAAAGAAGTGTCGTACAAAATACTTCATATAATTTACCCAGCTAAACATGTTTTGGAAAGATTCAAACTTAATATTTCATATATGTGTGAATGTTGTGGTCCAGAAAAAGAAACAATTATGCTCCTTTTTTTCATTGTATTTACTCAAGATTATTTTGGAAAGATTTGGAATTGTTTATTAACAAAAAATAGAGTATAAGATAGAAATTTGTTTATTTGATGTACTGTTTTATTCTGATAATGAGAATTTGAAATGTAAAGGGCAACATATTTTAAATTTATTTATGTTATTAGAAAAATACCATATACATAAGAAAAAGTGGGCTCAATGTAATCCTAACTTTTCCCATTTTGTTAATGACTTTAAAGTATATGTAAATCTTTTAGAACAATCACAAAACAAAAAGCACTGAAAACATGTAATGCTCTCAAAGCATTAAATTTTATGTAAATGTAACTTTATTTTATTTAATATTTTTCTCTTTCACTATGTTCAACTATGTGAAATGTAATACCTCTTGTTCTTGTGGCATTGAATAAAAAAATCTGTAGTAGTTATCATGGTGGTGATATCGGCATTTAATTTGTTACAGATTTTCTGTGATGGAAATTATCATAGAAATGATAATTACAAGTTTTCTTTAAAAAAGAAATTCACAAAAAATAAAAACAATTGAGTATGTTGTTCATTTTTACATCTTGCAAGGTAAACATTTTATTCATAAACAGAAATTTGCTAAATCTATACCAAAAAGCAATGACTGTCCCATGGAGTAAAGGCAAGGGAAAACAAATTTATTTATATAGCACATTTCATACCCAATGGTATATCAAAGTGCTTTACATAAACAAAAAAACGTAAATAAAAAATGATTAAAAACTGATTAAAATGTGTTAAAACAGCATATAAAAAAATGAAAATGAAAAGAAAGACACAAGTGCGATTCGTCGGACAGCACGGTGCTCTGTAATTTTGATATAAAAGGTGATGTTTATATGTAAACTATATTCATTATAATTTGTTGACAACATTGGTCACCGTTTCAGTGTTTTCATGACAACGTTACAATTTATTAATTGATTTTATCTATATTTTTTTATTATTGTGATCAGGGGCGTAGCAACCGGGGAGGGGAGGCAGGGGGGATACATCCCCCTCACTTTTAGAGACAGACCATTTAGAAACAGGTGATTAATAATTATATAAACATAAACTTTTGAATCTCATACAACTGTCCCCCCACTTTTAAAATGTCCGCTATGCCCCTGATTGTGGTTATTTAATGATGTTTTTCCCATTTATCTTGGGATGTTTACCCATTTAATCCTTGTGGATGTACTTTGTACCTGAATTTATACTCATGTTTATTGTAACGTTCAAATACTTACAATAAAAAAAAAAATTACTGAAAAAACAGATTTACTGAATTTCTGTTGTCTTCTTTATTTGATAATGTCTGTTAGGAAAAAGTGTGGAAAGTGTAGAGCTAAAAGGGTTTGTGGGAAGAGAGAGTGGCATTACTATTGTTTGTTCATTTTTATTAATAGTTTGAAATAAATGCACCAACATCTTTAACATTTCTTTAATTTCTGTTCCTCTGGTATATTAATAAAAGAAATAACTCAAATACTTTCTTTTCCTTGTGATGGCAGTTTCATTGGCATAATAAATGGTTAACATCAAAACCAGGGCCAGACCTGTGCATAGGGATTCTAGGTTTAAAGCTTATGACACGTGCATTTGATTTGATTTGATTTAATTTATTTTCAAACAAAAATATATCATGCATAAAATATCTTTAACAAAAAAAATACATTTCAACATGGTCAAATATGGAGCAGGATGAAGCATAAGCTTATTATTTTCCCACCCCATTACCACACACACCATTCGTCTATTACTTAAACTTATTTTTTATTTATTTAGTGTTTTACTTATCTCTTCTTTTTACATCGGACATCTTTTATCCTTTTGGCATCTTTAACATACTACATGTTTGATTCCATTTATACATTTGCATTTTACACCAAAAATAAATAAATAAATAAAAAATAAAAACATAGTACTGCATATAGCCATTAATTTAAGTTTCATTATACCTTCCTCATTTTATCCTTTTTCAATTACCTTCATCATTATATGCCTTTAATAATAATAATAATATATATATATATATATATACATATATATACATATATATATATATACATATATATATATATATATATATATA
>CAIGQQ010029748.1:61445-90274 GCA_903798035.1 Danio albolineatus
CCATGACCATCGTGACCTCCATGACCACGGCCATCATGACCATCGTGACCTCTATGACCACGGCCATCATGACCATCGTGACCTCCATGACCACGGCCATCATGACCTCCATGACCATGGCCATCATGACCTCGGCCATCACGACCACTACCTGCTGATATCAGCAAGCTGGAGCTCAGAAGCGTGACTGAAAAAAAAAAAAAAAAAAAAACAGAAGAATTGATTAAGACACCTATGCACTTCTAGTCACATTATTACCACAAAACTTAATCCAAACGAAAACTTTTCACAACAATAAAGCTGAACATAATATTCACTGCACAAGTTCAGCAATAAAAACTCACAGGCAAGAACTAAACTGAAAGAGAACATGATTCTGCTGTGGTCCTCACCAGTGCATGTTGTCTTTACTGATTCATATTTATAGGCCGCTGGTGTGAGTGGTAATGAGCGACACCTGTGCTCCACACCTGCATAAGGGTTTGTCTTTAATTGCTGTTTCCATAAAGCACAATGTACCACAAAACATTCAAGACCTTATTTGTTTGATTACAGTGCAATATGGGCTAGATTCCATCATCCTCATTTTGATCATTAAACTTTAATATACACTGAAAAAAATGGTTCACTGCAAGATATTGCAATTACTATAAGCTTAGTTTAAACAAATTAAGGTGAACATTAGTAAATTTAATTTGTTTGTTTTAATTCGGCCCATATAAATTGTTTACAACCACTTACCTTCAAAAATTGAGTATATCCAATCAATCTTTTCATTGTAGGCCTGCAGTAATGTGATTAATGTGTTTTATTCACTGTTTTAATTTGACAGCAAATTTTAATTTAGTTTCATTTGTGGTCTTTTGACTTTGACTTTAATTATACTTAATATGTTATTAAAGTTTATTCATCCACAAATAAACAACTTAAAATGTGCTCATCTGAGCCTGACGGAGTGGGGATATAGCGTTTTAGGAGGGTTTCTTTACACATACTATATATCAGACCACAGCTGGGTCATGTCCATGAGTAACCCCACAGCAGTCTGAGCAGGATCAAACCAAAACAAACTAAACATTCATCTGTCTTGTTTTCTCTCCCGCTTGTCACTGACCTGTACTGTATTAAGCTCCAGATACAGCTGTGCACAGCTGGTGAATTTGCCCCAGATAACAGCCACACTGATCTGAGACCTGTTAGCATGCAGCCAGACTGATAGTATAGTATTTAATAGTATTAATATAATAGGTAGAATAGTTTAGAATTTAATCAAAATAAATGGTTAACCGTAGATTGACTGTTTTAAATAATGACTGTTAAAGTCCTTTAAAGAAAGTTTTAAATGATGGTTTATACACACACAGCATTGTTGGTTTACAAAAAAACAAGCAAACATAATCCTGTTGTGCTACTACACTTAGTTTTGGATTTACTATAAAAAAAAGGAAAAAAAGAAAGCATGTTAAATATGAATCTGAAATATTTCATGGCCTACTTCAAAAAATAAATAGGATTTAGTATTCAAAAGTGTTTTATTTTGAATATATTTTTTTAATAAAGCACTTTACACTTTGTTTTCAGAATTTTTCAAAGTGTATGTTATACAGTGTGTATATATATATATATATATATATATATATATAAATTCTGGTACTTTTACCATAAACTGACATATCAACTATTTGGTAGAGGGCTTGTTAACTAGCGACATTAGGAGTTAAAGGTGCATTATGTATGTTTGACCCAGTGACCCAGTGGTTGAACTAGGTATTGCACTCCTGGATCAAAACAAATGGTAGTGCAGGTTGCCAGATTAAGGACCGGAGCGAGTGATTTAAAGAGCCCCTATTATGGGTTTTTGAAAATTAGCTTGCAGGAAGTGTGTAACACAGCTCTAAGTGAAGTGAAATATCCAGCTAAAGGCCCGTGCATACCGAGACGTTTTTGGTCAATGTTTGACGCCTCGTGACTAAATAAAGGGCGCCAATGTGATTGTACACACCGACGCGCAAAACGCCAGGCGTAAAAGCGTCATTTTTAAAGAAACGCCTCATGCTCGGTTTTTTGTTTTGACGCCCCGCGTCAAAACTTTCTCCACCAATCAGATCGGCACTTAAGTTCACGTGTACGGAGCCGCTGAAGTTACGGTAAACACCCCTTGGAGGCGCTCAAGCGCAAAACTGTCAATGCGAGCGCAGATGCCCAGAGGCGATATGAACGTGGAGCTGCTTATTGCACTGGTGAACCATAATCATTTCTTCATCGCTAAAGCTGCTACTTGAACCATCCATGCTTTGCCGACCGCAACAACAAGCGTGTAAACTTCCTCTTTTCTTCTTCTGTAATAAGCGAATGTCTGAAGCTTGGCGCCAGCGTGTTCGCCATCTAACGTCATGAAGTGATTTTGCATGCTCTTCTGCTCGATGCCAGAGAAAATCGCTTGGGCTTGAATGCTGAAAAACGTCTCAAAAAACGCTGACGATAAAAGCAAACGAAAAGCGTCCCGGTGTGTACAAGCCTTAAGGCTTAAATCTGAAAGTGCACAGTGTTTAAAACTATTGATTCATCTATAAAAGAGTCGACTCATAGTTCTTCAAACGAATCGCCTTGATTACGAGTCTTTAGCTTTTTTTCTTTACGTTTTTTTTTCTTTTCTTTTTTTCTGACGTTGAGTTTGGCCTGCACCCTCTATGTAATCTCTCCTTCTTTCTCCATGTCACATGAGTATGAGTAAGTGCCTCATTGTTTTCTCTAGCTTGCAAATTATGTATTTAATTGTGTTTTGTAACTTTTAACGGCTTATACTGTATCTGGTTAACTTCTTATATTCTTATATCGCATCTAAAGCCAAGTTGTAAATGTGACGCGTGACGCTTTGTTTACGGATTAAAATGCGTTTGTGAGCTCGCGATTCACTGCTGTTTGTTGTTGCTATGGCTACATCAGCTCTCCTACACACTTGCGGCGGTCTTGTTTCAAAATAGTTCAGCTTTTGTGGCTGTGTGCATTAATACTGAATGTATGTCGCTGTTTTTACTTCTGGTTAAGAATAGAGTAATATGCTGGGAGACCGGGGGGTTAGTTTCGGGGGTGAGGTGTCTGAAATACGGGCGACTTCCGGGAAAAACAGGAGTGTTGGCAGATATGCTCCCGCACACACTCTGACTACGTAATATTGATAAGCCATGGTAGGCATTCTCTCGTGCTGAACGATGTCGAACAATTGCAACAGACTGGGTCATCGGTCCAAGATTAGCAGATTAGCATCGCGCTAAGGAGGGGTTTTGGAACAAATGAATTGTTGAACGATTCATATAGGAGTCGCTGGGATAATTAGGTAAAAGAAAATGCATATTATAAAACAATGAAAGTGTTTTTTGAGCATGCATGCACATCAGCCTGTTGTTGGAGACCCCCAAAACCAAAATATGACCCTTTTTAATATATAATAGGGGCTCTTTAAACGGCACCCAATAGAAGGAATATTCCCCATATTAAAAGTTTTAGTCCTAACCAACACCTCGAATTGATATATTAGAAACGGCTTCAATTTCTCACAGATGAACAACAGAAAACTGACAATGATCACCTCAGGTAAACCTCATGTGCTTTATTCAGTATTAAATTGCTAACAATGGGAGTTTGAATGCCATATAACATGACATTTATAGCCGTATACTGAAAGCAGCAGCAGATAGTTCACCTCAGACCTTGAAATTGAACTTTAGAACTAAACACGTGATTCAGCATCTACATTTAATAATGTTCATGATTAGAATTAGTAGAATTATTAGTAGCTGAAATTGTTATGCATGGTGATTCATAAACTGTAAGTCGGCAGCTGCAGATGCATGCGTTGCTGACATTTTTTAGAACACACTTCAAATGTGTCAGTTTCGCATTTTATTCTAATGACAGGAATGAATTATACATAAGCTATGCTGTAAACTTTAGCTTTACAACACTGCAATACAGCAAAACTGTGTGATGTGTGACTCAATTTAATAGTGAGCTTCAGTATTAAGCTCTCCTCTTGTACAGTTTGGAAACGTGCTGGATTTTGATAATGTAAAAAGCTCTCTGTGAGTTTCCCAGACAGACCATGCTTTGAGTTGTGGATTATAGGGGATTTTCTTTCTTTTTTTTCCTAGATAGATTTACAAATAAAAGCAGGGGGAGGGGATAATCTAACCTCTAGATTTCAGAAAGAATGTAAGTTCTTTGTTACAACCAAGAAAAGCATCAATTTGGGAACGTGGCTGAAAAATGCTGTGAAAGGGAAGCAATCGGACACAACGTGATGCTGTTATTATGATAATGTGATCAACAGTAATCGAAGAGAAAAAGAGATTGCTTGTGGGAGAGAAGCAGCAGGGGTCATTGTGATGAATGGAATGATTAACACACATCTATAATTCAACAGCAGCAGAATGAAGAGAGTGAATGTGAGGATGAGAATAACCAGGATTTGCACTCTGGTCTTTGAGCTGATTCTGTCCTATTGAGCTGATTCTGTCCTATTGAGCATGTTGCAGTATTTTCAAGCAATAAGGATGATTTGTGGTTCAATATATATATTTGATATATTTGAGTTTGATTCCAAAACACAATAAACACCATTTTTTGACATTTGGATTTTATGATTGAAAATGTCACGTGGCGGTGAATGATACAGAGAAGGATCCAATTGCAAGTGAATTATTTAATGACACCAATCAAACGTGTAAATACAGGACAGATCCGACTGGAATGAAGGTACAGACTGGAGGAACAGACAGACAACGGACGGAATCCAGCGGACACAGCAGCAATCCTGGACATAGACAACGGTGAGTGAGAACACGTAACGAACTGACAAAGAAACATAGAAACGGTGTCCATATATAGACCTAGTAATGACACTCAGCTGGTGACTAATCAGAACAGCTGAGTGACATCATGACACGTGACCAACCCAGAAACACCAAAACAATAAACACGTGAACGATCAAAACAAGACAGCCCCACGTGAAAACAGACAATCTGGAGAGAGCACAAAACTGCAACCGTGACAGTACCCCCTCCCCTAGGAGCACCTCCTGGTGCTCCAAGAGCTTACCTGGCGATTGTAATCATCGATAAGAGAGTGATCCAGTATGTCCCTAGCAGGAACCCAACTTCTCTCCTCCGGACCGTAACCTTCCCAGTCCACCAAGTACTGAAATCCTCGCCCCCTCCGTCTCGAGTCCAGAATGCGCTTAACCGAATAAACGGTCTCTCCATCTACAAGACGCGGCGGGGGAGGGACAGAGGAGGGCGGATTAATGGCCGCATGAAAAACGGGCTTTAATTTGGAAACATGAAAAACGGGATGAATTCTCCTGTACGCTGGAGGAAGTTTGAGGCGGACTGCCACCGGACTAATGATCTTGATGACAGTGAATGGGCCAATAAATTTAGGTGCAAGTTTATTACATACGGATCGCAAAGGAATATTTTTGGTTGAAAGCCACACTTTTTGACCGACGACGTAAACGGGAGGCTTCGACCGGTGGCGATCGGCTTTAGCCTTGGTGCGCGCGCCCACTTGGAGGAGGGTCTGTCTGGCCCTGTTCCAAGTGCGCCGGCACCTCTGGACAAAGGCGTGAGCGGAGGGAACCGCAATTTCGGATTCCAGACTGGGAAAAACAGGTGGCTGGTAACCTAGGCTACACTGAAACGGAGACAGGCCCGTGGCTGACACTGGTAATGAATTGTGTGCGTACTCCACCCATGGAAGCTGCTGGCTCCAAGTAGCGGGATTCTGTGAAACCAAACAACGCAACATACGCTCGAGATCTTGGTTGGCCCTCTCTGTTTGTCCGTTACTCTGAGGATGGAAACCAGAAGAAAGACTTACAGTCGCCCCCAATAAACGACAAAATTCTCTCCAAAATTTAGAGACAAACTGAGGCCCCCTGTCAGAAACCACGTCCGTCGGGAGGCCATGAATGCGAAAGACGTGATTTATGACAGCTTCCGCTGTCTCTCTGGCTGAGGGTAATTTGGGCAGAGGAATGAAATGAGTAGCCTTCGAGAACCGGTCCACCACGGTCAAAACGGCCGTATTGCCATCAGATGACGGGAGACCTGTGACAAAATCTAGCGAAATGTGCGACCAGGGTCTCGAAGGTACTGACAGAGGCTGTAGGAGCCCAGCAGGCGGGCGATTAGAAGTCTTAGAAACAGCGCAAACAGAACAGGCCAAAACAAACTCACGTATGTCTCGTGCCATAGCTGGCCACCAGAATCGCTGTTTAACTATAAATAAGGTTCGACTCACCCCTGGATGACAAGCCACTTTGGAAGAGTGTCCCCACCGAATGACGTCAGACCGAGTTTCCTCCGGCACGAACAAACGACTGGGTGGGCATCCGGGCGGGGGCGTTACCCCATCCAAGGCTGTGCGAACCTTGCTCTCAATCTCCCATGTCACAGCAGAAATACAAATTCTCTGAGGGATGATGGGCTCAAGAGACGTATTGCGCTCGGAAAAATAAAAAAGACGAGATAACGCATCGGGTTTGATGTTTTTGGAACCCGGTCGATAAGAGATGGTAAAATCGAAGCGTCCGAAAAATAATGCCCACCTAGCTTGCCTGGAGCTGAGTCGTTTAGCGGTCTTGATATACTCAAGGTTCTTATGGTCGGTCCAAACTATAAAGGGAACCCCCGAACCCTCCAACCAATGACGCCACTCCTCCAAAGCGAGTTTGACAGCCAACAACTCCCTATTACCAATGTCGTAATTACGTTCTGCGGGAGATAATCGGTGTGAAAAAAAACGCGCAGGGATGAATTCTGTCGTCCGAGGATGCGCGCTGGGACAGGATAGCGCCCACCCCCACCTCTGACGCATCAACCTCCACCACAAACTGCCGGGATGGATCAGGAGTCACCAGAATGGGGGCTGAAACGAAGCAGTCCTTTAGTTTTATGAATGCTGCTTGTGCCGCACTCGACCACCTGAAGGGAGTTTTGGAGGAGGTTAAGGATGTCAGAGGGGCGGCGAGCTGGCTGAAATTGCGAATAAAACGCCGGTAAAAATTAGCGAAACCCAGAAATCTCTGCAGGGCCTTACGAGACTCCGGAATTGGCCATTTTACCACAGCCTGAATCTTCTCTGGATCCATGCGCACGCCCCCGACCGACACAATGTGTCCCAGAAAAGGAACAGACTGTGCATGGAACACGCATTTCTCCCTCTGACAAAAAGCCCATTCTCTAGCAGCCTCTGAAGCACTCGTCTGACGTGTTGCACATGTTCCTGGAGAGAACGGGAAAAAATCAGAATGTCATCCAGGTAGACATATATAAACTAATCTATCATATCTCTCAACACATCATTAACGAGTGCTTGGAAAACTGCAGGGGCATTAGAAAGACCAAAAGGAAGAACGCAATATTCAAAATGCCCCCTGGGGGTATTAAATGCAGTTTTCCATTCATCCCCCGCTCTTATGCAAACCAAATGATAAGCATTGCGGAGATCTAATTTCGTGAAAAAGGACGCCCCCTGCAGACGCTCGAATGCTGAAGACATCAACGGCAAAGGATAAGTATTCTTCACCGTGATGTTATTCAGCCCTCGATAGTCTATACAAGGTCGAAGAGACCCGTCTTTCTTTTTCACGAAAAAGAACCCCGCCCCCGCCGGTGAAGAAGAGGGGCGGATTATCTTAGCTGCCAGAGAATCAGAAATATATTTCTCCATGGCCTCCCTCTCAGGAACAGAAAGAGAGTATAACTTGCCTTTAGGCGGAGAAGTCCCTGGCAATAAGTCTATAGCACAGTCGTAGGGACGGTGAGGAGGAAGAGAAGCAGCCCGAGACTTACTGAACACTTTCTTCAGGTCTAGGTACTCACTGGGCACGTTTGACAGGTCCATGCTCTGCTCCTGAAACACAGAACAAGACACAACAGAACGAGCAGACGAAAGACAGGACTCATGACAGCTCTCACTCCACGAAAATATTGTATTGAGACCCCAATTAATATGTGGTTTGTGGAGGATTAGCCAAGGATGACCTAAAACCACTGGTGTGTTTGAACAGTCTGTTAACAAAAATGATATATGTTCCACATGGTTGCCGGAAGTAATCAGTTCAATGGGTTTAGTGGAGTGAGTGATGGTGGGTAAGGGAAGCCCGCTGAGGGCGCGTACAGAAATCGGCTGAGCGAGAGAGACAACCGGAAGTTTAAAAGTGAAAGCGAAACTAGCGTCAATGAAGTTCCCTTCTGACCCGGAATCAACAAGGGCCTGGGTGTTCTGGGTTTTGCTTCCCCATAATAACGTGACGGGAAGTACGGTTGCCGTCACAGAGGATTTGTTCAAAGTGATCTCACCCATCAGTAACCTCTTACCTACTGATGGGCGTTTTCTTTTACAGGACAGGAAGCCAAGCGATGTCCCGCACCACCACAGTAAAGGCAGAGTCCCTCTGTTCTCCGTCGGCGCTTTTCCTGAGCGGACAGGCGGAACCTTCCTACTTGCATGGGTTCCGGGTCAACCGTGACCGCTTCCGTTGCCATGACCGGGGTCGGAAAACCCGGAACTGGATCCGAGAAACTCCTCTGTAATCTGTGAGTCTCCCTGCGACGCAGTCGGGAATCCACCCGAATGGCTAGCTCCACGAGCTCATCCAGAGTCTTGGGCAGGTCCAAAGTATAAATTTCGTCCTGCAACCGGTCAGACAAACCATGCAAGAACATGTCCCACTGCGCCTCCATGTTCCAACCGCACTCAGCCGCCAAGGTCCGAAACTCGATAGAGTAGTCCGCCACAGTCTGATCTCCCTGACGCAGCTCTGCGAGGACTCTAGCGGCCTCTCTCCCGGAAGCGGATCTGTCGAAGACCTTTCTCAACTCCTTGGAGAACAGATCAAAAGTACCACAGCACGGTAACTTCTGTTCCCAGGCTGTCGTTCCCCAAAGTGCTGCTCTACCGGTGAGGAGGGTGATGACGAAGGCCACCTTGGAACGTTCAGTGGGGAATAGGGATGGTTGCAGGGAGATGTGAAGGGAGCACTTAGATAAAAAGGACCGACATAATTGAGGATCCCCCGAATAACATGTCGAAGGCGGCAGACGAGGTTCCACAGCGCGGCTGACGACTCCCTGTGCTGGCGATGCCTCTGGGGCTGGTGTGGCCTCTCCTTGTGTCGCCCCCGTAGCCAGCTGTTGTACATGGGTGGTCAACAGGGAGACCTGATCAACCAGGGTCTGAATGGCCTGGGCTGTAGTAGCCAACGCCTCATCTTGTCGGTTGATTCTCGCATTACTGTGCGAGACAAACTCCGAGATTTGTGATACACTCGCTGGATCCATGAGTAGAACAGTTCGTTCTGTCACGTGGCGGTGAATGATACAGAGAAGGATCCAATTGCAAGTGAATTATTTAATGACACCAATCAAACGTGTAAATACAGGACAGATCCGACTGGAATGAAGGTACAGACTGGAGGAACAGACAGACAACGGACGGAATCCAGCGGACACAGCAGCAATCCTGGACATAGACAAAAATGAGTGAGAACACGTAACGAACTGACAAAGAAACATAGAAACGGTGTCCATATATAGACCTAGTAATGACACTCAGCTGGTGACTAATCAGAACAGCTGAGTGACATCATGACACGTGACCAACCCAGAAACACCAAAACAATAAACACGTGAACGATCAAAACAAGACAGCCCCACGTGAAAACAGACAATCTGGAGAGAGCACAAAACTGCAACCGTGACAGAAAATCACTGTTCAGATGTTTCCTTATCTATGTGCGAATTGCTGCCATTAACACAATTTAAGAATGAACATTTTAGCCCTACTACAAAATGTATTTTTTTACAAAACGCGATATCTGCCAGACCAGTTTCTTAACAAAGTGCGATATAACATTATATAGCATATAATATTATAGAACATTTATGCGCGAGCGCAGCATCCCCTAGGAGAGTCACCACCGGCGAAGTGCTCTGAGTTTGCTCATTGATTTAATGATAATATCAAAACAAAAAAACATACGTTTTTTAAAAAGAGGATTCACTAGGCTAACTAAAAACATTTGCCATTTAATTGTTTATACTGTAGGCGAGCTTTCAGTCACAGGCCACGTCCGTCTGTCAGTCAGAGAATTAAAGCTTCAGAGTCAAGCTAACCTCATGGATTTTGATGGCAGACTGGAGCCAGTCATTCCAGCTGCATAATAACAATAATAATAATAATAATAATAATAATAATAACATTATTATTATTATTACAGTGACATAAGTCATTAAATATGACGGGACGAGGCGAGCTTGTGTCCGCGGACTCGGTGCAACAGGAACTGTGCCATCGCGGCTCTGCCCACACTGATCATACAGGTTTGGTTTTCAGCAGCGGTGTGGAAGGAGCCTCCACTCTTTCTGTAATGAGCTACAAGTCGTTTATTTAACTAACTTAATCTTACTTATCTATATTATAACTAATCACAATTAGTCCAAAGCTGTTTAAGAATGGTTGAAACAATAAACATCCTGCAGTTAGTTTGCGCTGACAGCTCAGCCGGTATGTTGTTATCCGACCTTTTCATTCAGGGACTGCCCTGGATTACTGGCACACGCCATAGTCACATTATGTTTATTATGGCATTATGTTTTTGAATATTATGAATATTTACAATCTATTGATAAATTATTGTTAATTTTCCCACTGATGATCCAAAAGATTTCTTCAAATGCCACAGTGAAGCCTGCTTAAATCCATTGGTGCCCCAGCAAAAAAAAAAAAAAATGTTATGTTATGTTATATTGTGTATGTTCTGGCCAAAACTAACTAAGTAACTCAGAATCTGATTATTAATGATCAATCTTTGTATATACTGTTCTATATAGTTTTTATTATTTTAATCAATTTAAGATGTTTGACAATGTTAAGATAAATATGTTGCATTTTGGCATGCTTTTTGACTTATTTATGAACTATTTATGGACATAAAATTCAATAAAAAATATCCTGGATTTGAAGAATATGTGTCCCTGGCCTTCACTGAGCTCAAGTAATAGTTTAACATACAGAAATTGTGAATAAACTTGACTGTTGATGTCTTTAATAATATTGTCAAATAACCAACATTTCTCAAAATTGATATATCTCGTTTTGCAACTAAACTCTTCATATATATACATATATATATATATATATATAATTATTATTATTATACAAGTTACTATTTGTTAATTAATTTAAAATAATTGAATTCATTAATCAATTTGTTTATAGCTAGTTAGAGATAAACCAACAGGCAGACAGAAAGATGCAAGCCTTGTTCAAGCCTTGGCTGGGTCAGTTAGCATTTCTGTGTGGAGTTTGCATGTTCTCCCTGTGTTCGCATGGGTTTCCTCCGGGGGCTCCGTTTGTCCAAAGACATGCGCTATAGGTGAATTAGGTAAGCTAAATTGTCCGTAGTGTATGTGTGTGAATGAGTGTGTATGGATGTTTTCCAGAGATGGGTTGCAGCTGAAAGAGCATCCGATGCATAAAACACATGCTGGATAAGTTGGCGGTTCATTTTGCTGTGGCGAGCAGATTAATAAAAAGACTAAGCTGAAAAGAAAATGAATGAATGAATGAATCAAATAGGATTTGTGTATTATTAATGTTATAATAGTTTAGTTATTGTAATAGTAATGTTTAAATATAGATTTTATGTAGTTTTTATGACGTTTCAAGAGTTCACACTTAGCTTAACTTGATTATAAAGCTTGTTTGGCATGCTGTCCCGGGAGAGAGCCCTGAGCTCATGATATCCTTGAGCTTGGGGCTTCCTCCTGTTTGCAAGGCGAGAGGAGAGTTTGAGCTCAGGTAGAATACTATGAAGATGTAATGACGTTATGGAGAGATAACTACATACTGGGAGCATGTCTATGGTGCCGATTTGGATTAGTCAATTAACTCAAGTTGCATGTTTCTGGACTGTGGAAGAAAGCTGGGGAAACCCACGTGAGCACGGGGAGAACGTGTAAACTCTGCACAGAAACAACAGCTGGCTTGGTAAGGACTACAACCAGTGACATTCTTTCTGTGAGGCAACATTGCTAACCACTTGGCCACCGTGCCACCCATCTAGGAAAGGGGGAGGAGTAGGGGTGGAAGGGGGGATTCTTCAAAACGAAGATGGCTGTGATATGGAACTTAGGGTATTTATAGTGGCTTAGGAATCGTCTGATTGGTGAATCATAAGATAAATAATGCGGGACCGACTGCAAACAATCATGATCTTCTCGAAATTAGTTTATAAATAAACTTCAATTAAAAACTAAACAAGACAACGCACTCTTCATTTTTTAATATTTTCATCCACATTTGTCACAATATCATTGCAGATCCTTGGTGGTGCAAATATGAAGAAGCACTACACTGACATCACAGCTGATCGTCAATCAATAGCGAAAGTCAAATAAACACAGGCACTTCCCTTTAAGCTTTTCACTGTGAAAGGGTCGGACTAGGTGCAATGCAGTGGCAACACGACAAGATGCTAAACACAGTTTTACATTCAGATGTTCATAGTGTGTGAACTGCACATCAGATCTTCAAAACTTAGTGTGGTGTTTAATATACTAAGCTTCAAATGACACGTTTTCGGATTTCTGAATCTGTGAGAGAGAGAGAGAGAGAGAGAAAAAATACAGTGCAAAGTCGGTTTGACCAGATGCCAAAGGACAAACATTTAAGACATGTTATGATAAAGATCAGATGTTGTACACCTTTAAGTGCTGCCAGACTGAAATAACAGTGTACCACAAAAGAAGCAACTTTAAGGTACCAGTAATAAAACAAGAAAGGAAAAGGCTTGGGGACAGAAGTAAAAGCTCTACTATACACATACAATGAAACAAGACCAAGAGTTGCTGTGAAAATGAGCCGCATCCATCTTATTAAAAAAACATTCTCTATATCTGAAGGGACCACTGTGCAGTAATGCTGTGGGAAAGAAATAACACAAGGGACACGAGACGCAAACAGGCCTTTAAAAGCCTTCGGCTGCAGCTTTATCTGAACTAACACTATCACGCGCACAGACAAATCCCTTCCCTGCAGAAGTGAACACTTGGTGAAAGTGTAGCTCTATGATAAATACATTCTATACATAGACATGGACCACGCCACAGTTGTCACATCTTTCGAGCTGTTTTGGCCTCTTTTACTAGCTCCTTAAAAAGAAAGGTATCCATATTTGTCCCCGCTCACTGCCGGGGATGGGAGCTCTTAATGCAGGGGTCCACAGGATCCTTGACGGCCCCGCCAAACACGTCCACATCTCTATCAGTCCAGGGCACCACATTCCCCAGGCGTGGTGATTCAGCGCAATTTGCCAGAGTGGCCACCTCAGTTGGTGACAACACTCTGTCCCACAGGTTAAACAACGAAAGTTCCCCAACAAGAGCCTGGGATGCGTCAAACCGCCCACCGAGGGTATCCTGAAGTAGAGCCAAGAAAAGCCAAATGATTATACATGGATAAGCACATGATCAGTTTGTAATATTTGGCAAAAATGGTATCACTAAAAGTACATTACTTTATCAGTGGGGTGGAACCTTTTAAAGTAAGCTTTGGAACGCATCAACTCTTGAAGTATACATAATTTTTACCATATCAAGAAAAAAAACTGTAACTTAATATGTAAACTGGTGTGAAATTCTAAAAAGGACAACCTAAAAACACATATTAGTGCCTAAGAGTACTGTATGGCTCCCTAACCTCATGTTTCCAAATAGAGGTACTGTACAGTATAGTACAGTACAATACAGTGTGATTCGTATGGGTCACCATAATCAGGTTTGCATTTCTGCTGCCAATACCCCTTACTCGGTAAGTGAAGTATATGCCAGAAAGTTTCAATCAGGTCATTAATATATTGCATCTTTTGCACACCCAAAAGTGGAGTGACGTGCACTTGTGTATGACTCATAAACAACAATGGAGAAGATACAGCAGATCCTGTTCTTTCTTCTTGGCAGTTGGCTGTTTGTCATAAGGAAACACTGTTTTATTTGAGCTCGGGTTGACCATGGTTCATGGTTCCACGCCACTAATGGATTACTATGGTGTCATGTTTCTGCTGTGTTTTTAAAATTGGCACTTACTGTATGTCATTGTCATGTTGCACGGGCAAGAAAAAGAGTCTTAGTAAACCAATCAGCATTCTGTTGTAAATCTAGCTCCACCCTTTATTGCCATACTGTTGTGCTAGTTGCCCTCACTAAAGGGTCCCAAAAAGTAGGATTTTGGTACGTTTAACAGTGGAAATAAATGCTTTACCATACTGTATCAAACCATACCATATTACTTCGTGGAAAAGTGGACTTTTTTGGATATATTATGTCCCTTTAGGCATATTACTTCAGTGGCAAGCTGTTGTACTCCCAACGGTATAAAATACATGTTTTGGTCTGAGCATGAATGTGTACCTTGAGAGTGTATTGCAAACCTGCACCTGGAGGGCCACCAAGCAGAGCTTAGCTTCAACCATAATAAAGCATATCTAACCCAGCTATTCAAGGTCTGCAGACTCACAAGACACAGGTAACCTAATCTCTGCAGGACAGTGGCCCTCCGGGAGCAAGAAGGTACAAGCCTGGTGAATTCAAATTGATTTAGGATTCACTTTCTTGCTCTTGACTTACTGAAGTGAAGTTTATTTATGAACTAATTTCGAGAGGATCATATGCTTATGATTGCTTGCAGCTGGTTCTGCATTATTTAATTTATGATTCATCAATCAGACGATTCCTAAGCCACTATAAATACCCTAAACTCCATATCACAGCCATCTTCATTTTGAAGAATCCCCCTTTCAACCCCTACTCCTCCTCCTTTTCTAGATGGGTGGCACAGTGGCCCAGTGGTTAGCACTGTTGCCTCACAGCAAGAATATCACTGGTTCTAGTCCTTACCAAGCCAGCTGACGTGTCTGTGCAGAGTTTACACGTTCTCCCCGTGCTCACGTGGGTTTCCCCGGTTTCCTCCCACCGTCCAAAAACATGCTTAAGTTAATTGACTAATCCAAATCGGCACCATAGACATGCTCCTAGTGAGTAGTTATCTCTTAAGAGCAATCACTATCTGTTTATTAGTTACTATTAAGGGAGTTCTCGAGATCTATCTGAGCTGAAACTCCCCTCTCGCCTCGCAAACGGGAGGGAGCCCTGGGCTCGAGGATCCTATGAGCTCAGGGCTCTCTACCAGGACAGCATGCCAAACAAGCTTCATAATCAATCACCAGCTAAGTGTGAACTCTTGAAAGTACTACTATGAACTTATTTGGGGTAAAGTGCATGCTTTTAAGAGTAATGCTCCAGTGAAAAGCTGTGTACCTGTGCAAGAGTGAAGGTGTACCTTTGATGGTTTATTCCACTGGTAAGAAGGCAATTGCCCAGCAGAGTTAATTTCCATCCTTAATTAAACACCTGAATCAACAATTTAAGGTCTGTAGACTGACTTGAAACTTTCAGGCAGGTGTGTTGGAGCAAACCTCTGCAAGACCGTGGCCTTCTAGAAGCAAAATAGTTCATACCTGGTGATATTTTAGGATTCCGTTTCATGTTGCAACTAAGAACTTTTTAAGGGGAAATGAAATCCAAAGATGTATATTCACAGGTATTGTTACAATGACAAGGTGTTGTATCCCTAGAGGTACAAATTCTGAGGATGAAGGTGTACTATTGATGGTCTTGTAGAGCTTAGCTTCATCTTAGTGTTGTCAAAAGTACTGACTTCAGTATCAATCTGTACATCCCTTTCTTGCTAACATTTGAGCGCTTTAGTTTAGGTTCTAAAACACTGCGGATCGGCCATTGTGTTTATGTGCTCATTACACTGTGATTGGATTCAATGATTGCTACTTCACAGAGCTTGAACAGATAGAGGGACACTTTAGAGTTTGAAAGCAGAGTCTATCAGGGGATCTGTAGATGAGAGATTTGCTGATAGATACGTATTTTTGGCAGCTCCCTAATTAAACACACCTAAACCTGCTAATGAAGATCTTTGGACTCATAAAAAGCTTCCAGGCATGGGAGTTAATCTTTGCAGAACAATGACCTTCACAAAATAACACCTCTGCCGCATGTACAGTGTATTCAGACTTTTAGGTTTCTGAGTCTTACACACCTGTTCCTGTCCCAACACCAAGACGCCCCCAGACTTTATTGGGTGCCATGCAGACAAACCGTCACCTCGTCCTCTCATCTTTCCACCTTGATATGCTTTCCAAACTCCATCCCGTAGAGTCCAGCTCACACATATGTGCTGCCAGATGCCTTTTGGCAAAGATAGAGGCAGCTGTGCCACCTGTAAATGGAGGGAATTGTTAAACCCATCAACTGTTTTCCGCAAGGTAGCTGCAGACTGAAGGTGTAGTCGATCTTACCTTATCGTTGATGAGTAGTTCTGCAGGATTATGAATGCCCTGCAACAGCACGAGTTGATTGGGTTGTTCTGGTACAGCATAAGAGAATGGTGTACCAATTCCATTCTCGGCAGGCTTAAGCCAAAGACACGCTGTGAAGGCATACATCTCTGGAATATTCCGCCTGACAAGCCCGTACATGTAGTTAGTCCTCACGGGGAAGGAAAGTTTATACCCTTGTGGATAACTGTAATCTGTAAGACCTGGAAAGCAAACAGTGAGAGTTGAAAATTAAGAGACTTATTCTTCACAACTTGTAACTTCCTTGAGTTTGACACAGCCTTTCTCTTTACTTTGTTCCAGCTCTGCAATACGCTCCTGCAGGGTGTTGATTCCCTGGTCAATATGCTGGTGGTGGCTCTGGGTCTCTTTGCGAAGGTTCTTCCTCTCCTTCTCCAGCAGCCGAATTTTCTTTTCCAGCTCTCCCTCCAGATCCTCCACAGGCCTGCCTGGCTCGCCCACCACTATGCTCCCCAGTGTGCTCACAGTATGTTCAGTGTGGTTTATCGCTGCAGGGCCTATTTCCATCTGAGAGAGAATTATGCAATAAATCATTACCACAAAACCAAATGCATCCTGTTGACTATGTTAATTTGCATTTTAGGACCTCAAGAGAACAATTTGTTCTTGAATCAAATATAACCAGCCTAGGCTAGTTGCAAATACATGCCTCACATGTTTGTGAAACGGAAAACACTTACTCCAGGTACAATTTGTTGCACATTACAGATGACGGTCACACTTTATTTTGATGGTCCGTTTGTTGAATTTAAGTTACATTGCAACTAATTCTTATTAGATTATAAGTAGACTGTTAGGTTAGAGTTAGGGTTAGGGGTAGGGTTAGTGTAAGTTGACAAGTACTTGCAAAGCTTTTAATAGTTAAATGTCTGTTGAATGTCAGTATCAACGGATATTAAGTAGACAGTCTACTAATACTCAAATGGACCATCGAAATAGTGTTACCCAGATGACAAATCCAGGTGAAATAGAGCACTGTCTACATTTTATGAAATGAAATCTTACTTAGGGTATGTTTTGGATGTATATTTCAGATACGCATCTTTTCCATCCATGAGAAGACCAGGCTTTTCGTACAGATCACCTAGACCAGCGAACCCTTCTCTAAGCCCAACCAATAGTGTTTTCAAAAGCAAATGTAAAAGAAAAGTGCACAGTAACCATGTAGTCTTACATTGCTGATACTTCTTTTATGTAACTGGACTTGATCCCGAGCACTCAACATCACAAGTACAATGGCATACAAAGTGAGCTACTGAAAAAGCCAGAAAAGTTGTTCATTAGAGATGCGCGGATGGGCTTTTATTTCATCTGCAACTGCATCACAAAACTCATCATCCGTCCGCCATCCATCCACACCAACATTTTTTACCAATTTTTAAAACCGCACCTGCCCGTCATCTGCTGATGGGCTCTTTATTTGAATGGCTTATTCTTTTTTATTATTAAATGAATGTTTCTTTATTGATTATTAGAGAATGGAGAATGACTTTAATGTAGACATGTAGTTAATCCAAACGTGCAAGCCAAATCTAGCATTAATTGACGACGCTTTGAAGTGACACTAAACGATATGAGGACATGTCTTTTCACTTGATTTGATTCCTCGGTCCTCGGGTCTTTTCCTTGTGTCCTTCCCTCGCATCCCGGAGGGGTGGAGCTGAGACACGAGGAAAGAAAGCAAGGAGAGGAAACGAGGATGCACAAATAAGAAATGAGAAGCACCCTATAAAGCTCTTAGAATATCAGCAGTGAAATCCGTTTTCTAGCCTAAATTAAACGCACTGTACTGTACAATTTTTTGGTACAACCGCCCACCACCCGCCCGAATTTAATTAAAATATTATTATTTTTCGGCACGTCATCCGCCCCATCCATGTATTTCCAATGAGCCTGTGTATATAACTCAGCATTAATTCACATTCAAAGACTAGAAAGTTAGAAAAGCTAGGGTGAATATGAGCATTTTCAGTAAATATTGAATAGTTTGTTCTGTTCCACAAACAACTGTTAAGGATAATTCACACCGTACTGACACATCAAGAGACACTTTGGTTGTGTTTTGCTGGATCGGTGTGTTATTTTTGTTGGTGACTGTTGGTCAGAGCTTGTTTATGCTGACTAAATGCTAAATCTGCTCATGTTGAGTCGGGGGACGTATGAGAAACTCCATCTGGTCGTTGTCCACATTCGCCAGCACTTACCTAATAAAATACCTTTGTAAAATGAATTTATATTGGTTGTACAATATTTTGTAAAAGCTAAAACTTTCCCTCTAATTTCATAAAACAAGGCAACAACTAGCCAACATTGTTCAAAACGCCTCCTATAACAATACAGATTCATAATACAGATCATTTTAATACAGCTTTAGATATAATGCATGTTTTATTGATATTAAAAATTCTCCAAATGAAAAGGAAAGATGATCTCTTTAAATTATAAAAGCCTGTTTATTTTATTTTAGTGTTATAGTTCACTAATAAATTAAATAAGCATTTTTTTTATTTTTCAACATTTATTAGGCCTTTAATTATTTATTAGGCTTTTGTGTAAATTTTTGCTTTAAACATATTTATGTTTAACTTTAATTTCAATTTAAGTAATTTAAAAGGAATAGCTCACCCCCCAAAAATTTAAATGTCCACAAGATTTACACACCCTCTTTGCTTGACAAAAAAAAAAATATTTTAACGAAACAAACCTCTATCTATTGACTTCCATAGTATTTGTTTTTCCTACTGTGGAATTACAGGTTTCTAGCTTTTAAATATCTTCTTTTGTGTTAAACAAGAAAGCAACTCGAACAGCATTGTAACAAGTGAAGAAAGAGTACATAATACCAGTATTTTAATTTTTGGGTGAACTATCTCTTTAATGCTTATTTAAGTTGGTTGAAAAGGCAACATATCAAATTGTTCTCAAGTTTGTCAACTTTACGTTTTTAAAATGTCTATATTTCATTAAAATTCACCAATTCTTTTAAATGAATAGTTTTAGATAATAATAGGAACTGTGAATCCTAAGTCTGTAAACAAATCTGCAGTTCAGGTGACTGAGGATGTTGTTCCAGATGGCTGCAAACCTGAACTATTCTGTCTTCCCTCATGATTTATGCATGTGCCTTTCCACACCGTAGATGGACAAGATGGAGGGCAAAGGAGAGAAAGACCCACTGAGAGAAACAGCGTAGTAAGACAGATAATGAACAGAAACAGGTGAGATCAACCCAAAACTTCCTTGTTGATGTATAAGGTGCCTACACATTTTATTCATGTTTTTTTCCTAATTAGTGATGCTATGTGTGGCATGCATAAAGAATAGCAAATGTAGGCTTTTAAGGCCTATTACAAATGTACCAGATTACGAAATGGCATGTAGATTACCAAATTCTAGCAATTTTTATATATATGTTTGAATACACAAGCTTCTGTTATTGTCATGGCTCCTGTGGATATAATATCTACTTTTTCTTACGTGGTTAGAAACATAATAAGGATTTCAGAAAAGTCTAATGTGGTGTTTTAATGTGTCCCTAAAATCAAAATTCCAAAAACTGCAGAAACCAAATTTAAGATTTAAAACAAAACCTCTCTGTGCACTAGATTCCAAAGCGATGTAAACCTGTAGATCGGAGTATAAAGAGTTTTTGTTTCTCATACGCACCTCCAACTTCTCTATGCGGTCTTTAAGCTGAAGTATCGCCCTCTCCAGTTCCTCCACAGCCCGCGCTGTCTGCAGCTGCACTGCAACCGAGCCGCTCACATCATCCCCGGCCATGTGGCGACGGCCGCCAGCCCACACTCCCATACTGCGCTCGTGCAGGCTCCGCTCCTCCAGCCCGTTCTCACACTCCGACAGCTTCCCGGTGAGCTCGGTGATGGTCCTCTGGTCCATGAGGATCTGGTCGTTTTGTTGCATGACGATCTGCCGGAGTTCCTCGGCTGTGGTGCGGAGGGTCCAGTCCTCCTCCTCGGCGAACGGATCGTCGGCTTGTTCCCTCAAACCCCTTGATTTGCAGTCGCTCAGTGGGACAGGGGTGCAGATGAGTCGATTGAGGGTGAATTGTTTCGGACTTGGCCTGGTCACGTCCCCGGTGCTCAGCTCATTGAGCGACGGCATCTCGAGGCCGATGTCTAAACCTCCACCTTCGTAAGATTCAGCACCATGGAGAGCGCCGAGCGGCCCGGCCTGCGCTACCGATCCCGGCAGCGGCTCCACGAACGACAGCGAGCGGTTGTCGGAGAGCCCTTGGGGCGCGGCGGCTGATGAGCGCCGGTACACGCTGGCGATGATGCAGATGACCGCGCCGAGAAAAGCCAAAAGGCCAGTAGAAACTAAAACCACGACGAACTTCATCACGGCGATTTGGATATGGAATATAGGTAACCGCAATATCGAGTTTTACAGGTGGGTGACGTTCTATAAAATAGAAATTAAGGAGAAATCCCGCAGCTCGGCAACAGGAGCAGGTCTGGATGAAGTGAAGGTCGATGCATCGGCTGTTTTTCCTCCGCTTGTAGCAGATGATGCTGGTCCTCCTCCTCTCGTGTTGCTAAGCGCCCCTCCGGCAGGTTACTATGACTACTGCGCGCGAAAGAAGACGGTGAGAGACTGTGATGAAAATGCGTGATGTGTCACATTGATGTAAACACCTTTTGGTCTGTTCCTTATCTACGAACGCTCTGGACGTGCGAACAGACTGCGCTACTGAGCAGAACAATAGATACGAGAATAATTGTTACCTGAACTATTAGCAATTATGCATTTCATTATTTTTAAATGATCTCTACATTATAAATTAAATATACAGTTCACCCAAATTGTTCTATACTTTAAGCGTTTTCTGCAAAATATTATTTTTCATATCTTTTTGCTTGCAAATAAATACAAAAAACACATTTTTGTAAAGGATGCTGCAATGTACAGGCTACATAAATAAAGATAAAAAGATATCGATAAAAATTCAAGCTGTATTTCACATTCATAGTTTTTGTCTTGAAAATAAAATTATATATATCATACATTTATAAACACACACACACACAGTTTACAGTGGAAAGACTTGGAGACAAAATTGCCTTCCTTTTGTAAATTACATGTATATGAACAGTACTGTTTTCCAGACACAGTCCATTTACCTACACTAATCTGTGATGATTTGAAATATTTCCATAAAAACACATTTCATAAATTTTTCAAATATTATTAGATATTTAATAATATTTACTATCAATTTCAAATATGCAATCAGTGCCAAAACACAGCCCATTATACAGACAACCCATCAACAAATATGAAAACGTTTATTTATTGACAGAGACATATCTGTGAGTGAACAGAATAATTACACACAAACAAAATCCTTTTATGACTCAAAATTGACTGAAGACCAGATGGAAGCTGCTGCTTGCTCACCTACTGTAATTCCGCTTGTGTCATTATTGTTCAAAATAAATAAAATATATCTTCAGTTGCATCAAATCGCTGCATGAAAAATACTTTCTCCACAGAGAAAAACAGAGACGTGTGGTTGGAGGATCAAAAGTCCAGCCACTCTGCCATATAAACGCAGTTGGATGGAGAGATCTCACCTCCTTCATGACAGTCATCAAATACCTAAAAGACAAACAAAAAATTAAGAAAAGGTTAGATTCACATGCAGTGATTTACCACCGGTGGAAACACTCTTCTCTCTTTATGCACCTGACTCTTTATCTAAACTCCATTTTACAAGGACTTAATAAAAAAAAAACGATGTTTATTATAAATCTACCACAATCATGTTGCACTGCTTGCTTTAACCTTAAATACCCTTTGCACAATATTCAACCTTTAATAGCTCTCCTGCACAATATCCTGCAGAAAATTGTTCAGTCTCATGTAAACGTTCTTGTATAGCCTGTCTTATGTGTAGTTAAGTGTCTTATAGTATGTGTTAGTTATGTAGTTTTTTTTTAATGGTTCTTATGTCCAGTGTTGTGTTTGTATTTATGATTAAGTAAGCACCATTGTCCTACGAGACATGAAATTTCCTTCCTCTGTACGTCCACACATGTAGCGGAATGACAATAAAGCTCGACTTTCATTCATTCATTTTTTTTTTCAGCTTAGTCCCTTTATTAAACCAGGGTCGCCACAGCGGAATGAACCGCCAACTTGTCCAGCATTTGTTTTACGTGGCAGATGCCCTTCCAGCTGCAACCCATCTCTGGGAAACATCCATATATTAAAGCTTGACGTGACATGATTAAATAAATTAGAAGAATTGACATGCAACTTTCTTTTAAGAACTAGAGTTCAGATTGAGGCCATACAAAATAAAAGTTTGTGTTTACATAATGTGTGTGTACTGTGTATTTATTATGTTAAGATACGCAGTTTCTTGACCACAAGAGGTGAACAATTCCTAACAATATTGGCCTAGAAAAATAGCCTTTTTTATTTTCCGCCAGTTTTCAAATACTACGTAATTACAAAAGACTTGAGCTTTAATTAGGACAATTATCAAAACTCTTTTTTGACCTTTTTTGACGAAATGCTAATGGTCTAATCTGATTCAATACATTATGCTCAGCTAAAAGAACAAGAAATCGGTTGAAAGGAATAAAAAATGGTTCAATGGTTCGAATTTAGACATAAGAATTGCCAAATTAGGAATGCAGAATAAATAATTTACACTGATATTCAAAATCATAATCAATATTGCTAGGAATTATACTCTTATTGTGGTCAAGAAACTGCGTAGTCTCTACATAATAAATACACAGTACACACACATTATGTAAACACAAACTTATTTTGTAATCAGAATTCATAATCAGAATTCAGAACCATTAAATTAAAAAAATTCTGACTCCTCAAACTGTCGAATCTACTCAAATTAAGAATTATCATATTCAGAATTCAGAAAATGTTCACCAAAATGTTTAAATCCAAAACTGTGGAAGGACTGTGAAGATTCATGATACAGACTAGGGCTGCATGATAATGGAAAAAATTGACATTGCAATTGACATATTTTTATACGACATATATTGTGACATTGAATCTATAATTTCCCCAGATGAAATGAATAAGCCCGTTTGGAAAGAATTTATCATTTCAATACATTGGGTTGATTTTGTAAGGGAGTGCATCTTCATAAACTATAATAAACCAATCACGAACATTAAGAGATAAAGTAAAGCAACGATACCATACAAACTAAATAGACAGTGCTTTTTGATTTTCTGGAACGATATTCAGATAATCAAATGGAAAATAACACTATAGTTGTCGTCGTGTATAATATACATAAAAACAATTAATCTTTCTTAAATTTGAAAATGTAATTTCTTATGCCTAAATATTTTAAACTGACTTAATAAAAATAAACATAAGTAATACATGTCTTGGCAATTGTATAGTTAAACATTTCAATGACTCCACAAATCATGTGTGTTTTCAGATGTGGCTCCTGGTCAAATATAATAACTGTTTGACATTGCAGATCCTGTGATGTGACTGTTGCGAATGCGCATATTGCGATATCGATGCTAATACAGATATCGATGCCCTAATACGGACGCCATAGAATTCCCACTCAATAATATATAATTCCCAAAAAAATATAATAATTGCCAATAAGAATTCAGGCTTTAGAATTATCAATACTTAACCAATAAGGACTCAGCTACGGTCTCCATTCAGACTTATTTCATTAAAAAAATTTTAGACTCTTTCTAAAAGTAGTAAGGTTTTACCGGGCACAATCCACATGGTGTTTTAACCAGGCCAGTGGGTTGAATTATTGGATTGACTCCCCTGTAGAGCTTCATCTGTCCATCTACACTCCCTACTGTTCCCTCTTTGGCTGCGATTATGGTCATTTCCACTTTTCCATCAAAGATCAGTGTGTTCAAGATGGTCTCGATGTCCTCCATGGACAGATCCACCTGCACACAGGACACACCATATTGTATTGAATTATTCCGTTTATGTTTTCAGAATGCGTTAGGGTATTATTGACACTCACTTTGCTGATGCCGAGCTCACAGATGTATTTCCACACTTCGTGAGAGGTGGCAAATGAGCTGTTTCTCTGCACCATAGGGCTCTGCTTACTATCTCTTGCTGCTTCGGCCTGAAAAAACGAGCATATTTCTGATTAATTCGAAGTGTCACACTTTTAAGTAAATGCAGTTTGAAGGCATTATTCACCTCAACATGCAAATTCTTTTATTAATTACCCTCATGTCGTTCTAGGAAATTCTACAGCGGAGTAATATAGATCAAGTGATGTTTGTGTTTGGTGTGAAGCCAGCATTATATTAATGTCCATGCTGGTTTATATCATGTATTGACTATAGACTACATCTCTCATAATGCATGTTTGTTCTGCAACCCGCTATCACAATCACATCAACTAAAGGCAGGCATACGGTGCTAATTTTGCTGTTCTACGAGCTCATATGAGATTATATTCCCATCAGGGGAAGATGCATGGACATCTTTGCTCCTGTGGTCGCGACTTGTACTGTGTGAGAGGATGTTATGAGTAGAGCGGTTTACTAGCTCCAGATCATTTTCAAACATGTCAATAAAGTTCTGGTTGAACAAGCCAATCTGTGGATCTACCTGACATATGATATTCCAACCATTAGAATTTATAGCATATACGCTCACCTTAAGCAGGACTTGTTAAACATTTGCAAATTTACCCATAAGCTGCTCAAAACAAAGTACAGAGAAGTAGAAGAAAAATAACCCAGAAGTTACATGTATTTTACATTTATGCAAATAAATGTATTTATTTCAAAACAATAAGACAATAACTATGTTAAGGAGTAGCCTTATTATAAAGTCTTATGCTGTGTTCACACCAGACGCGGCACGAGCGAATAAATAGCACTGTTTACGCATAAAGAGACAGTTGAACATTGAGTTTACTCGCTTCATTCGTGTGTGTGAAATTCACTTCACAATGAATGTGGATTTCACTTCTGTATGCCTGGTGACTCAAGCTTGGTTGTTAAATAGCTAACATGGATTTTATTGAGAGCCTAGCTGTGTTTACGTACTTTAGAAAAGTTGAAAAACAGCGTATATTCATTAGGCACCGTGTCTGAGTCCACTAGATCCTTCCAGAGGTGCACCCAGCTCTGTGGAGTTCATTATCACGCCCCTACAAGATCAAGCTCCTGATTGGTTAATGCAGCGTGAATGTCTGCTGAAGTTCAGATTTCCCAACTCTAGTGATCCCCACGTCTAGCGTGTCAATTCGCACTGCTTCATTTGTGCGAATTGTATTGACTTAACACGTAAATCACTTACACTTAACGCTTCATCCACATCTGGTGTAAACGCAGCATTACAATTAGATTATCAGTTAGATTTTGATTAATGATTACCAAAACAGTTTTTTCCAGTAGATTAGCTTGCATAAATGAATTGTTCAGCCTAAGACTAACAATGCGCGCTAGCAACCTTCACATTGTAAATTTTGATTTCATGCAGAGAGTTACAACACTCTCACCTTACTTTGCAGAAACTTGAAGCACTGTTGGTTGAGAACTTCAACAAATTCTGATTCAAAATCCTGATCGCTGTACCAGGCTCCTCCTGTCACAGATCGGTCAGGCTGTAGGTTATACAGCATGTACACCTTCTTCTTAGACGCCTGGATGGAAACAAGCAAAACCTTCAGTAGGTCAATTTAAACATTTGAAAGGTTTATATAAAGCTTGGAGATCAACTAACCGCAACAGACTTCACTGCTTTGATGAGTTTCTTACTCTCAAGATTCTTGAGGATTTTATTGATTTCAGTGAGTGGAAGGTTGCTCTTATATCTGATGTCTCTGCTCCAAATTCCTTTACAAAACAATCCGGAAACACAATGAAACTAAGCTTTTACATCAATATGAAACAGTAGCTTATTTTAGATAAGATATATAAATTGCTACATACAAATGATAGAAAGCATTTTACCTTTATTTCCAGCATCTTCTATGATCTGGTAAACTAGTTTCTCTTGGTTATCAGAGCCTTTTACCTTACTATCAAAATAAAAATAGAAATAAACAAAGAAATGCAATTAATTATACACTTTTTTAAATATTTATTTACTCATACTAAATCGATTTGTTAGTGTGCAAATTTGCATGCAATTCAAGAAGCTCATTTTAATAAATTTGAACTAAAATAAATGTCTAACATATATAAATCTGTATCACCTTAAATGTAATGAATTGATGTGACTGAATTTCTGTGCATGTATATGTATTTATATATTTATTAGAATAAGTATTTGCTCACTAAACGTGCTTGCGTATATGTTTTCTGTGTGTGACCTTCATATTCATTTTAATTTTTACAATAATTAATATGAATTGAACAAATTTGAGTGCCTGTGTGTGCATGCAAATCAATTAAATTTGCTAAATTACAATTTTGACAAACAAACCTTCCAGACTGGGTATCTTTAAGCCTGTATAAAAGCCCACTGCTGTTTCTGAGCAAGTCTAATTGACCCTGAGGACAGAAAAGAACAACCACAAACATGAATACAAAGAGCAAGAACACAAGTTTCATTCCCTGACAGTCAGATGGAGATGAACATCTCACCACAGACAGTAGTCTATTGATGGCCGTGGCTCGCTGCTGCGCCTCAACATGAGGCATGTCATTCTGGATGACCTGGTCTGTGATCCCATGTGGAAACTGCTGACACAACTCTTTTATCCTATGACGAAAGAGAAAAAAAACAGCATACATCAGCAAGCAACTACATTTCCCAGCATCCTCTGTGCTGTCGGAGAACAGACACATCATAACAAACAACAAAATATCGTAGTCTTTGTGAAAAGCGAGCGACAAATACGAAAATGTCCAGGGTATACATTGATTTTCTAAAATAAATAAATAAATAAACACTTAAATACATTTTGCTGACGTAATTCTTAAACTCATACTTCAAGTCAACCAAAGTATCGCATCAGATAGACATACAGCAATACAAATACAATAGTTCTCATCCTTAAAATAATACTAATTAAGAAGTTGTTTACAAACTCATACGCTATTGAAACCTAGTCATTCAAAACGTACATGTAACTTACAACGAAGCTCGTCTACTGAGAAAGAGATTTTGGTTCATTTTGTCAAACATTTCGGTTTCTAAATGCGTACACATGACAAATAAGACACTCTAGATTTGATGGAAACTTTAATTGCTTCTTACATCTATGCACACGTTGTCGGTAGTGTTTTGCTAACGTTAACAGGCCGCATGCGCAAGAATGGTGAAACTGCGCTCAACTCACCTATTCTCGATATCTACAGGGTCCGTTGACTCCTTTTTGACTTTAACTTCCGTCATTGTGCATCAGACTGGAGTTAGTCGAGTATCAGGCCTAGTGTCAACAAAACAATACGTTCATAGACCCATTTGGACCTAAAACGAAACGCTGTGTGGAAATGCAGTATGCACTCACGCTCTTGCGAGAGGCGGGGAGAGTTTACAGACAGCTGGGTTGCCAGACACCGAGAAATAACTGCTTTCAAAGAGGTTCACAAAATCGCTTGTCTCTTCTAAATGTAGGATTAAGCATTTTGTTTCGATAAAAAAAAACAATTATATTTACGAGTTAAGACAAAAAAATCCACAAACAATACTTTCAGGATTTAACTAAAATAATCTGAATGCGTTGATAACATACGGATATGGCAACGTAAAATGAAAGCTTGAAATCTAGAGAAGGCGTTCACACCGCCACCTGCGGTACTGGAGTACACCTGTGATTCCTGTAATAGAAATATTCTTCTTTATGTTATTTTCCTCCTAGTTTACAGAGGACATACTATTCAGTGTGATAGTATAAAAATTCTTTATAAAAAAAAATCATGTTAAACATACTGAAACAAGATTAGTTTCATGGCACAATATTTTGTAGCAGCCAAGCACAAATTAATTGTACTTTTAATTATTAATTTATAGTTTATAAAAACGTTATACTCCGTACTTTAAAAAATATAATTACATTGATGGTCACCACTTCTTTTTATATATTTTTACATAAATATATTATGGTGGCGGTTCATTCTGCTATGGTGACCCCAGATTCATAAAGGGACTAAGCTGAAAAGAAAATGAATGAATGAATATATTATGCTGAATTACAATTTGGATTTTCTTTTATAAATAATGACTGTTAAAGTAATTTAAAGAATGACTGTTTTAAATAATGGTTTACAGACACAGCATTGCTGGTTTACAAAGCAAATCAAACAAACATAATCCTGTTGAATCCGTGTATCATTCGTTCAATCGTTTTTTCAAATTCAAACCAAA
>CAIGQQ010029748.1:90674-148062 GCA_903798035.1 Danio albolineatus
TTTGGTTTGAATTTGAAAAAACGATTGAACGAATGATACACGGATTCTGTTGCACTACTACACTTGATTCTGCTGTTATTGTAAAAAAAAAAAAAAAAAAAACACAGGAACAAATGTTAAATGAGAATCTGAAATATTTTATGCCATACTTCAAAAAATAAAGGGGATTTCGTATTCAAAAAATGTTTTATTACAAATATTTTTTTAAATAAATTGCTCTTACACTTCATATTTTTCATAGTCTATTAATTCCAAGACTTTCACCATAGACCGATACATAAACCATTTGGTAGAGGCTGATATTTCACAAATTATGGCATGTGTTGAAACAAAATGCATTGAGTGTGTTAACTAACGACATTGGGAGTTAATAAATGCTATCCTAACATTTTTTTTCTTGGTGCGGAAGTTAAAGGGTTAAAAAACTTGTTTGAAATATTGCATTTAGTTTTATACTTATAAAACCATGTGCGTAAATTAAATGTAATGACTAATAAGAATATACACGTGCAAGCTTGAATGATTGCAGTGCAATCTAGGCATGGGCCGGTATAAGATTCTGACAGTATGATAACCTTGGATAAAAATATCACGGTTTCACGGTATTGTGATTACTGCTCTAAAATATATTCTTTTTAAATGTCTGGCTAAAAAAAACGAAACATTTTCCCCCTTAGAACACAATATATTTTGTTTTGAGAAACATTTAAAGTATTTTGGGGCAGTAAACATGTCAGGCCAAATAATTCAAGTGAATCATTGACTTCTGCTGTCTTCGTTTGTTTCAAAAACACAGATGTCTTTCCAATTTACACCTAAAATAAAAAATAAAATAAAAAACTCTTACACATACCTTAGGAATGGTATACAGAAAATTTTGGCTGTACGAAAACCTTGACTTTTCCAAACCGCTGTATACCTTAAAAACGGTTATCGTCCGATACCTAGTGCAAACTTTTCTGGTAAAAGAGGCAAATAGAAAATTTGTTAACTAAAATGGATATAAAAATCTGATTCAGTTACCTGGTCTAAAGAGGGAAACGATGGCTCAGTCAAAAGACAACATTTCAGACCGTTTCACGGAAATAATAAACGATTACAGTGTGCAGTATTTCAATAAAAAGCATCAATTATTATTATGTTTCATACAATAATTAAGTTGTTATCTAATTGTGTTTTACACAAGAGAGTGGGAGAGCTCATTTGGGGAGAGCTTAAGAAGAATATGAACGGTTACAGAATGAGTTACCCCTTTAAATTTGACTGGGGAAAAAAAAAAAACATAAAAACACGCGCATGCGCATTAGTCAGTTGCCATGGGAAACGTGACCCACCAATAGCGTAGCCAGCTGTGTGTTCAGTCTAACATTACAGCGTCCTGTACACACACCGTGTGCTTCGAGTATCCTCGAAACATTTATTTAATATACATATACGAATTATAATTTGCAATTCAATTGTAAAGTGATTAGAGATACTTCAGTCTACTGAAATAGTCTTTGTAAGCTCTTATTATACAGTAGCCTAATGCACTTATAGTGTAACGGTAATAATTTGTATGTATTTCTGATGTAACATCCACAAATGTATTGTCTTTCCTATATCGCAGGTTCAAGAGCACAAACATGACAGCAGGTTCAGTGGCAGCACCTCAAATAATTCCCATCCGCATTCCTCCTCCAGGTAAAGCCAAGCATGAGATTGACTCCAGCACTCCTGTTGAGATCAAGTCAGGTCAGTCAGTTTGGCTTTAAAGATTAAGTTCACCCCAAAATGAAAAATCTCAACATTTTTCCATCATCCACTTATTCAAAGTTTTATGAGTTTCTTCTGTTGAACACAAAAGAAGATATTTCAAAGAATGTTGGAAAGCAGCAGCCATAGACGTCCATAATATATTTGTTCCATGGATGCTGGTTTCCAAAATTCTTCAGAATATCTTGTTTTGTGTTCAACAGAAGAAATAAATTCCTAACATTTAGAACCGTTTGAGTGTGAGGAAATGTAGAGGAGGTTTAATGTTTGGTTGAACTAACCCTTTAACACAAGCCTGCGTCTTGCTTGTTGATTTTCATGTGTTTTATATCGTATATTTCCCAGAATCCCCTGATGTGAGTGTCCTGTACACACTGGACGGCAGTAAGCCAGAGCTGACGAAGAGGCCAGGTTTTGCTGCCAGCACTCTGAAGTACTCTGAACCTGTTCGATTACCTGTGGGGAAAGTGTATGTGAAAGCCATGGCTGTCTCTATGTAAGTACATTTTTTGGTACATTTTTGATATTAATGTGTGTGTTTTATCAGTTATAGGCACTGAAATGTCACAAGTGTTTTTTTGAGATTTTGTTTTTAGCTTTCCCACTTCAATTCAATTCATCTTTATTTGTATAGCGCTTTTACAATGTAGATTGTGTCAAAGCAGCTTCACATGCATTATAAAAAACAGTGTCAGTCCAGTTTTCAGTGTTGAAGTTCCGTTTAGTTCATTTCAGCGTGGTTTAATAATCACTGCTGAGAGTCTAAACACTAAATAGTAATCCATCGATGTGCAATGATATAGTAATTGCGCAATTACAATGATATAGTAATTTATAGTAAATACGTGTTTTTGATTGTATTATAGTATTTACAACACTTTGGTCAAGAATGCTACAGCACACTGTAGTATTAACTATAGTAAACTATAAGACTATAATAAATACTGTATACAGTATGCCGTATACTGTTGTGTATTGTAGTACAATATACCCTGTAGCTGTAGAAAACCTTTGTGTTTTGGGAAATTTGTTTATGTTACTATATGTGTTGTAATACCGCAGCAACTATTGAATTACCACAACAGATTAACTTTACCATAATAGGGTTCAAAAATACTATAGTAGTTACTATAAAAATACTAAAGTATTTTTTTCATTTCTGATAAATGACAATAAAACCATTCCTTTATTATTATTTGTTTATAAATTTTCACTGCCTTTTTTGTGTTGGCTTGTAGATTTAGTGTTTCTAACACTACAGTGATGATGACAAAAAAATGAGAAAGAGGAGAAGATTTACTCTTTACTTTATTTCTCTGAAGTATTGTATTCCATTGAGACATTTTGCTTTTGCTTGCAAAACATGTGTGTTGTAAAACTATCACATTCTCTCCTGAAATCTAAACATTAGTGTTCTCTTGCAAAATAATTATGTTCTCCCAAAAAATGTTGCTTTGTCTCTGAAAATCATCATTATATTTTCTCTGAAAAACAAAACTTGCGTTCTCTCAAAATAGTTTTTTTTCCATTGCGAAATTGGTTTTGTGGCAAAACATATGCTTTCCCACAAACGTTTTTGTCTTCAATCCCAAAAAATTGCTTTTGCGTAAAACTATGGATTTTCCCCAGGAGAATTCAACTCTCACAGAACGCTTCCAGGCAAGGATTTGTTTTGTTTGTTTTGTTTTAAAGACGTCTTGGCTAAAACAAGACTATATTTGGGCTTTCGTGACAATCTAATAGATGTCCAGCAATTAGACCATAATAAACATGTGTTTAGTCTGCCTAGACTCAAAAAATGACGCTTGCTGTTTGTTCAAACTACTTCTTTAAAATTGGCTGAAACAACACAATTCTTGTGTGGGGGTGACAACTTCATTGTTTTACGTTCAATCCACTTAAATTTGTAAAAACTAATAAATTAACATAATATTTTCTTGTTGTCCTAACCCAGATTGATTGTGTGGAACCCAGCATTTATTTACAGTGTATGACTAATGTAGTTTTGTACTACTGTTAGATGTCTATTAGATATTCAATGACAGCCCATATTTAGCCTGGTTTTAGTCAAGAAGTGTTTGGATGTCTGTTAGACATCTTTTAAACGTATGGCTTTCTCTTACAAAGCTACTATACTCATCACAAACCTTTTACATTACCCCAATAAATGTTACATTCTCTTTAAAAAAATGTGTTTTGTCACAGAAGTCCATAATCAGTGGACAAAATAAACAAGTGTGAGTGTGAAAAGAGTTTTTTGTTTGTTTGTTTGTTTGTTTAAGTCGAAATTGCCCAGTTAAAAAAAAAAACAATCTGGAATAAATTACACTGCACATTGAGCCAATAAATACTTGTTTGTAATGTGATGCAGTGATGGCCGCCGGAGTGCTGTGGTCACCAAGGTTTTCGTAGTGGAGCCGTCTGCTTCAGACGAACGGGAGCTGAATGCACACGATGAGGATGACTCTTTGAAGAACGACACAACGATCGATGGAAAGGATGTAAGTTTTAGAACTATTCTTTATTTATTTTATGGATTGTTCTACTGAGAGCTTTACACATCTCTGAAACACAAATTAAGATATTTTAGATGAATTCCCAGAGCTCTCTCGTACTTCATATACAGCAATATTCTTGAGCATTCAGAGTTCAAAACAACATTGTTAAAACAGTTTAATGTGACTTCAGTGGTTCAACTGTAAGCTCCAAGAACACTTTTGTGTGGCAAAAATAAAACTAAATATGATTTTGATCACCTACATCTTCTCTCTAGTGCCAGGTCAGGGTGTGTATTTACCAAGGGAAGTAAGACATTTCGTGTTTAGGGTCACCAGCGCAACACTTAAGTGTCACATTGTCTGTAAACACGCACCCTAATCTAAAGCTAAAGACATGTATTTTACATTGTTTTTGGTGCACAAAAGTGTTATTGGAGCTTCATATGGTTACGATTGATCCACTAAATCACATGGAATGTTTTGACAATGTTTTTGGTTCATTTTGTTTGGACGCCCAGGCTGGACTGTATCTAAAGCAGGGCTATTCAATTGGCGGCCCGCGGGCCGAACCCGGCCCCCAAGACCATTTTTTCTGGCCCTCCAATTAGTTTGAACAAGACATCAGAAATAAATTTAGTTCAGTCGAAAAACAGCCGCTATGAAGTGACGTGCGTCTGTTCAATTCAGCACGAGCTGCAGTTGAAGGCTGCGCATGGAGTCACCTGACATTAAGCGAGTGGAGCAGGCAGCAGAAAACATTTGGATATTTTTGTAGAAAAGGCCTTTTGTACAATGCACTGATATCGTTGTTAGGGATGCAACGATTCGCCGATTTCACTGCGCTTTAATTTGTCACGGTTAATTATTGCACGAAACGAAACTGCTGCAATTAAACAGTTATGCCACCTGTGCGCTAGTTTAAAGTTCTGAGCTTGTACGCCGATGCCAATGCAAGCACACTGGATTAACTATAGCGGCGCGACGTTCCACTATCACGTCCTTTCCGTGCGCATGTTTGTTATTTCTAATGTAGAATACGCCAATGTGTGTGCGCAAGCGGAACAACGCGCTCGCGGCGCACGCATTAGAAAACATTGCGGTGAGGTTGTGCGTGGCTTTCAGTGCAATGTAAACGAAAGATATGTTAGATGAATTATTATTAAAATGATTATGTATGTACACTCTCAGAAATAAAGCTACAGGAGCTGTCACTGGGTCAGTACCTTTTCAAAAGGTTCATGTACCCAAAGAGTCCAAAGTGGACCCTCACAGTTGCATATTCGTACACAAATGTGCCTAAAAAGTACCTTTGAGGTACCATTATAGACCATTCAGATACAAATATGTACCTTTTGAAAAGGTACTGCGCCAGTGACAGCTCCTGTACCTTTATTTCTGAGAGTGTATGAACACAGATTATAACAACAGCTAATCTAAATAATTAGGCCTACCTGAAATAAAGCTTAAATTTACATTAGACGCAATTACCGTGAAACCATGATTATTCATCAGACTATAATCATACAACCAAAATCTATAATTGCTGCATCCATAATTGTTGTGCAGTCCAAAACACATGAATGTGTTTGAATGTAGAAGAAGCCTACTTAAACAATAAACTGCTTTTGTTGTGCTTTGAAATAAAACATTTGAATGTTTCTTAAAAAAAGCCACATTGTAAAAAGTAGTGATATTATGTAGTTTCAAAATACAACATATTAACATTTTAATGTAAAAAAAGCCAACGTGGGTGTCTTAAGGAGCAAAAATGCAACATATGTAGTTGTGTCCTCACTCATATAGCAAGTCATACCTCTCCGGCCCTTCGTTTGGGATGCTCTTCATGAACCGGCCCCCATGACAAACTAATTGAATAGCCCTGATCTAAAGGATGAGAGAACTCTCGAATTTCATTTGAAATATCTTCATTTGTGTTTTGAAGATAAACTAATATGATAGAGCTAATTTTTGGGTGGAGTTATCCTTTAATAATATTGCCTATATTAAATAATATGTGTATTAAATATTACTATGTTGAACAGGTGGTGGAAAATGGGACTGCTGTTTCCTCTGTTAAATATTTAGGTAAACCATTTAGTTCCTGTTATATAAAATACATGAAAACAAATATTTATTTAAAAAAATGCATAAACAAAATATAGTAAAGTAAAACATTTTAATGCAGCATCATTAATTGACATGAATATTTGAGATTACAAAAATAGGCTTTACTTTCTTCATGCAAATTGTTTATGCAGATTTTTGGGGCAAATGTGTTCTGAACATTTGCTGAAAGTCATTTATAATCCATTGTCTTTAAATAAACCTCTTTCATTTTAGAATTAATTCTCCCATGTTCTTTGATTTTTTATTGTGTTCTTTTCCATCAGATATTCCCAGTAATGAAGCTCACAGAGCTCTGAAAGGCCCTCGATTCCTCTCGCAGCGCTTCAGCCCTGGTTCATCTGCTAGTCTGACAGCACAAAACTCACAAGTAAAGGATTACAACATACACAAAACACTTTCAAACAACATTTACTTCGATGTTATTCACTGTTATCATCACAAATCAAAACCAGAACACATTTAATTTAACATCTTCGGCTTCGATCTTTCTCGTCTCACCAGAACCAGAGTGCAGATTTTGCTGAAAGCCTCTTAAAAAAGCTGACGAACACTCAGATATCACGCATCCAAAGAGAGACCGATTTCCTGAGGTGAGTGAGAGATGAGAAAAATGGTGATGTTGTGTTAGAAAGTTTCATTTACTCCTTTGATGTCAAAGTGTCACATTCCATGCGTGGAAAAAATATACTATGAGAGTGAATGGGTGACGAGATTTGATTTTCTTCAAGACATGTATTATACTACCATACACCACAGTGAAAACTAAAGTATTATTACAATTTACTATAGTTAATAGTGTTAATACTGTTACGATAAGTGACCATAGTATTTTGCTCATGTGAGTTGTTCTTTCCATGTTGTAAGTTTGAGTTGACACATGATGTTCTTCTTGTACTGTAGTTGTTGTATGTCATTGTAATTATGAAAAATACAAGAGTGTGGGTGCTTTTGGAATCAATTAATAATTCTTGAAATCTATCATTCTGAAGATGTCCTAAGTGCCTTAGCCATCGTCCTTCAGACCCTTTTGCCCGATTCTGTCTGCATTGTGGAGCGCCAGTCCCTCCAATACCTGGTCAAAGACTGCCCCCTACTGAAGGAGGACAGGTACATGCTAATTCTATTATATTCATATAAGAAATTATAATCATAATTTACCCCCAAAATATTTGTATGTGCTGTGCTTTTTTTACAGATGGGTTTATGTATGCATTGTAACACAATGGTACCACTCAATACGGCCACATGTGTAGTGTGTGAGTCTTCATTAGTTCAGCAGCTGCAGCCGCAGGCTAGTCTAAGACTACAGGTAAAGGGTTTTCTAGATTGGATCATTCCTATGAGTTGTCGCCCAATCACAGTAGACCAAATGTGAGGATAATGGCTTAAAACAGTTTTCTAGAATCCAGATCTGATAACTGATTTGATCCAATATACGCTGATGTTGCTATAAGAAACTTTTTTCCTTAGAGAGAGGTAAATATTTAGCAAGAAGTCTCCAAGTTTACCCCAAATTCAAATGATGTTATTAATTAATTCATTCATCTTCGAAACATAAGTTAAGATATTATAGATGAAATCCAAGCGCTCCTTCATCCTCCATAGACAGCAAGGTTCCTGACTCATTCAAAGTCTAGAAAACTACCAAACAAAACCTCCTCAAAACAGACCATATGCCTTCAGTGCTTCAATCGTTCACCCAATAAAAGTTATTATGTAATTAATTACTTATGTCACCCTCATGTCTTTTCAAAGTCCTAAGACCTTTGTTTGGAATATAAATCAAAAGAAAGCAGAGGTATGGCCAAGCGTGGCACATGAATGTGCCCCCTATACTGACACTGAGGAGAAGAAACTGTTTGTGTGCACAAAACCTTTTGTTTTATGTCTCTGTTTTATGGTATCTCGTAGCTAGATAATATTCTGATTGTATCACTGAAGGCATATTGTCTGTTTTGAGGATGTTTTTTGGGTATTTTTTTGGACTTTGAATGGGTCTGGGTCCTTGCTTTTTGCTGATAGAGGATGAGGGAGTGCTTGGATTTCACAAATAATATCTTAGTTTGTTTTCCGAAGATGAATTAATTAATATCATTATTTGAATTCCTGGGTGAACTTACATTTTTGTTAAGTTTTGAGGCTTCTTGCTAAATGTTTACTTCCATCCAAGGAAAAAAAAAAGTTTTCATAATATACAGTACATTGCAACATCAGCATTTTTTGTGTCTGAAACTGATCTGGATTCTATAAACGCTACTCAACTGTTATTAATCAGATCATGTTTGCTCTATTGTGATTGGTCGACCTCTTGCAGCAAGTAATTTCAGCTTCTAAAGCATTTGTAAACAGTCCTCATTCTTTGGAAGTGAATGCAAAGTGAATTTAATTCTGAAGTGCATAAAACAGCATCTTCTAAAAACATCAACACCACAAACCAAACTTTTACAGGCTTGAGGTACAATCAGTGTTTGAGAGTCAGAGTTGACATATTTTAAGGGATATTATTGAAAACCATAGGCACATGTCATTACAAATCTATGTGAAGACTGGAATTTCCAATGGTTCCATTTCAGGCAGTTTATAATATTTTTCTGATTCTGGAAACTTTTACTTTTACAAAACAGCTGTATTACAGACGAAAATTAATATCTGAAAAAGCACAATGGGGCACAATTACATTTATTATGATCCTGCTATTCTAGGATAAGTTCATCTGCCACTCGTGTGGGACAGGGAACCCTGCTCACATCACACACTGTGTCACTTGTGAATCCCAGCTGCTTCAACAAGCCAGAGTAAGAACCCTGCCTACCAGTAATCAGCGAATCAGAAGCCTACTGAATTACTAGCATTGTGATTGATCAATAATGGAGCTTTATCATTCCACAGCCTGTTCTGAGTGGACAGAGAGCTGCACCTGTACCCAGTTCACAAGGAAAAATGGTCTCCTGCTCAAAGTGCAATAGAGTCAACCACTCAGATGCCAGATTCTGCGATTGGTGTGGAGCGAAGGTGATAAAATCCAACAATTTTCATATTTTGTATTGTTTATGGTTATCTACAGTTTATATTTAGGTGGATATTCTAGAAAAATAAACGAATTCTCACCACACTTGACACTGGTATGCTATGCTTAAATTTGTTTTAAATATAAAACGGCGGTTCTGTAATTAGTAATAAATCAGCATGTGCTTTCAGATGGAGCAGAATTCACTACACAGAATCGTAATTCAAAGACAAGCAATATCATTTTTGTTATCACAGATGATTTAATTGTGCGATGATGAAATTGAAAGATAATCATTCTTTAAAATGACAGATGTTTGTTTATCTTATGAACTACAGTTCTTCGTTGCTGCTATATCTGAAAGTATGTGAAAATACTATATTTAATAACTTTTTTGACTTCAAACTCACTTCATAACTTCAGATAAGTGTTCAAAATAAATCCTACTGTGAGATTATTCTGTGTTCCTGTAATCATCAGTCAGGTTGAATCAATGAAAGCAGTCCAATCTTACTTTATGTTTATAATGCAACACAGTTGTTGCTACATCGGACACGGTTGCGGCCGGAAGTTAATGAGAATTATTTATATTATTTATTAATTTTCCCATTTATTGTATTTTATTATCATCTACCCCCATCCCAACCAGAAACCCAGCCGTCACAGTAACGTAAAACAGTAGTTGTACCGAGTATTAAATATGTTATTTATTAAATGACCCAATAAATTGTCATTTTTAATGTCTACCCCCACCCCAACCTTAAATCCAACCATCACAGTACTGTAAAAATATGAATTATTGCCTGATCAAAAATGCTTTTTATAGTCTATTCTCAGTCTTTAGATTTTAACTAAACTTATCATATTACTATTATTATAGGTAAATACAAGTTAAAGACATGCCTAGTTAAAATAATTAAAACCTTTGTAAACATGTAACGATGTCTTTTTGATGTTTTATGTATTTATGTGTAATATTATATATGTACATAAGAAGTGGTAGCACATTGTAGTCTAAAATAAAAGCACGAAGGAGAAATTCTCCATGTTTTATGTCATTATAACGCTGTTTTAAATTACATACATTTAAATGAAATTTCGCTACATTTATATATATATATTTATATATATATATATATATATATATATATATATATTCATGAGGCGCTACAAACTATACCTATTACAACTCCAGTGAACCAATACACTTATTTCACGCGGGCACCATTTTAAAGCATGAAAGCGAGGCTACGGTGGGAAGAAATCCGGAAGTATAGGATCAGTACTGTAAACACTGCAACAACATGCTGTGTACTACAAACCTCCAGCTGTTGCCTTGATTTCAAAATGCAGATATGGTGTAAACATCACTTAAATATCATTCTGTTTTAAAAGCATATCAAAAGCATATTAGGCATCAAACAACGTCATTTTAAAAGTAATACGCTTAAGTGTGGGCGCCACGGTGGCCGAGTGGTTAGCACGTTCGCCTCACAGCAAGAAGGTCGCTGGTTTGATCCCCGGCTGGGCCAGTTGGCATTTCTGTGTGGAATTTGCATGTTCTCCTCGTGGTTGCGTGGGTTTCCTCCGGGTGCTCCGGTTTCCCCCACAGTCCAAAGACATGCGGTACAGGTGAATTGGGTAAGCTAAATTGTCCGTAGTGTATGAGTGTGAATGAGAATGTATGGATGTGTTTCCCAGAGATGGGTTGTGGCTGGAAGGGCATCCGCTGCGTAAAACAAATGCTGGATAGGTTGGCGGTTCATTCCGCTGTGGTGACCCCGGATTAATAAAGGGACTAAGCCGAAAAGAAAATGAATGAATGAATGAACGCTTAAGTGTCCTCCTAGACTTCAGTTCATGGCAGCAGGTAAACACCATGGGGGCTCTGCTTCAGCCTACGTAACCCGGTGAGCGATAAAACAATGCAGTCCTCTGTAGCACACCTTCGTGTTGTCTGTAATGGTGTTGTCCCGTACTGAAGTTTTAAAAACCTTAATTTCCCGCTAACATTTAAGCACCGCTGAGTGTGTTCATAAACAGCTGATTTGCCACAGTATTCACTAGTGCTCAACAGAAATGACTGGGATTGGCTGTGAAGGTCATCATTTAACCGCTCTTTACAGATTGCAAACACAGATAGACGGACTGGGGCGTTTTAAAGCCTTGAAGATCAGTCGACTCATCAAGCGGATCGCTCGTTTGTGTTTGCACTCTGTAAACAACAGCGAAGTGCCGAAAGTTCGGTTAACTGATGACCGTCACGGCCAATCACAGTCATTTCTGTTGAGCACGTGAACACAACAGCAAATCAGCGGTGTTTAAGAACGCCATCAACAGTGCCTTAAATGTTAAAGGTTTTTTTACGTTTCAGAACCAAAATTTTGTATTGTGACGAGTCTAATATAGTGAAAGACTCAGTTCATTAACTTGAGATTGATAAATGGCATCTCAAACATGTGTTTGGGAAAGAAAACATTAGCTAACTAGTGCCATTTCCTTTAACTTGGCTGAAAATGAGATCTGATATCCCTTTTTATTTTTACTATTAATTTAGAACGGACCTTCGGGTCAGTTGGAAGGCGGTGAAAGTATAAATATGTGTCAATTTCTCTTTGCTGATAAGATATACAGCCAGCTACACCACATTCCTGTGTGACTCAGGCGATACTTCTGGGTATCTTCCCACCGCAGCCTCAATTTCGTTGTCTAAAATGGTGACCGCGTGAAATCAGTCTATAGGATCACCCAGGGTCATAGGCGGACTCGAATGTCAGGAGGGACCCGATCTCTCACCACACCGGCCGCATATCCGATCTAGACTTTACCATGCAACACTGTGGGGATTTTCTGGGTTTCTTCTTCGTGGCATATTTGGAGCTTCCAAACTAGAGCGCCCTCTAGCCTTCAGAGATTTACTGCTGATATCACAGTTTTGTTTCCCTGACAAAATGTGCATGACAATAGCATATTTTTAAAATCACAATACTGATTTTATTACAATTTATTGTAGAGCCCTAATTCAAAAGAGCAGTTCACTTGTTAAACAAATGTTCACTTACACATTACGAATGCAGTTTTTCAGAAATAAAGCCCTACTGATATCAACACAAATGTTCAGTCCGATTTTCAGAAAGCTATAAACAAATATAAATCCTTATATGTTAAAGAGTTTGTGTTATTGAAAGTAAATCCTGTGTGGTTTTGTGTTTATACATGCAGCCCGGCCACAAAGCCAGCAGTGTTACTTGTTCTCAGTGTGGAGCCAGCAGTCACCCGTATGCTAATCACTGTGGGGGCTGCGGCGTCTTTCTGGACGGGCCACCCAGGACGCCCTCACGAGTAAACCAGGGTCAGGATGCAGAGGAAGTGCAACAGGTACCGCACAAAGCCTGTTTGAGTTGTCCCAAATCACATACCTGCGAATGCACTCTACACCATTTTGTGCTATAAATAAATGAGGCTTTGCACACTTAGCTGAAGAGGAGGAGTTAATGGTGAAGGGGGAGGGGCTATTGGGTTACGAGGTTGGATTATTTTATTTATTTGGGATTGTAAAGTCTAAAAATTGTGGTAAAATTGTCAAATGTAAGTAATTATGTTGCCTTCAAACGGGGAATGCGTTCAGCTCTTGAAAGATACTAATTGGTAGTTTGGTTTTTATTTCCCTGATTTGCCAAATGTCGCCTGGGAATTTCAGCTTATTAAAATTTTTGATTAGTTTTCCATTTGGGATGACACTAAATTCTATGCTACACAGTTGAGTGTATAAGTGCATAGTGTTTAGAGTGTAATTTGGGACACAACTACAGTGTTATATCACTCCGCCTCTCCATCTCTCATACAGGCTTCTGCAGCTGAATCAGCGACTGCTCCTCCAGCTGCGGGTTTTAGCATGTGTGCAGATGCACAGACGCAGACGGTGGGTCTGTTTTTCCCATCCAGCACTGAGCTGAAAAAGCGGAGCCAGCAGAGGGAGGCGGAGCTTAGCAGACAGGAGCAGATGAGTGACAGGAAGCCCCTGCTCACCGCCATTAGTCCTGGCAGAGGTAGATTCCTGGACCATTACTGCACTTTTTTCACAAAATCAGTGAGAATTAGCTATTCACTTGGTGTTTGTGTGTTTATTCAGGGTTCTGGAGGAAACAGTTGGACCACATTTGCGCACATCTGCGCAGTTACACTCAGAATAATACAGAGTTCAGAGCTCTGATTGGAGAACCTCGGCTGGGCAGAGTAAGACCAGAACATAGGCCTGTTGCAATAATCATTATATCGACTTATCGCACAACACATGAACATGACCACAATAATTTTTGGTGATGCAATATATCGCCCATGAATAAAAACACAATTCTAGCAATATTATATCTCTATTGGAGGTGTCAGTACGGTTAAAAAACATTATAGTATTTACTGTGAATTACTTGAGTATATTTTCAAATGGGTGTCTGACAACTTAAAATAGATCTGGTAGCAGATATCGCAACCTCTGTTACTTTTTACCTTGCACTTTTATGTTAATATGTATGATTATTAATTAGAGATATGCGTTTTAACATTCTGATTCCAGTGCCTAATTATTTAATGCCTAAAATGAATTTAACTTAATTAAATATTCTTAAGAATGAAATATTATGTGTTCTTAGGAAGAGTGTACTTGCATTATGATGATATTATATTGTCATTGTGGCATAAAATGGTCTTAAAATGACAATAATATTGTTTATCGCAATATATTTTGGAGCAATATATCATACAATACAAAATAGATATAGTGACAGGCCTATGCATAGTAATAATATAAGTACATAAAATTTTATAATAATAATAACACAAGCAAAACAGTAAATAAAATAATTAAAGGGGAAAAAATAATAATAATAATTATTATTATTATTATTGTATAATTTGATCTATTAGTAGTTTTAATATGCTTTTTATTATTAGTGGGTATTGTGTACATAATTGTTTTTCCTATATTTTTAATATAATTATAATTATTATCATAGCATCATTTTATTTTGAAATTGTTTGCTATTGTTGTTTTAATACACTTTTTAATTAATTTAATTGTTTTTGTTCTTTTGTATGATTAATATTACTATTATTCTGAATCTCTATGTTTCCTTCTGCTCTGTAGATGATCTCTGCAGTTATTCAGGAGGACAATTATGAGGTCAGTCTGCGAATCAACTTCATCTCAGCTCCGCCAGAGGAATCGAGGGTCAGAAACACTTCCTAGAGCCTTTATATTGGGTTTCTTGAGTAGTTTCCCAATGCGTGTGTGTTCATAAAAGTGTTGTTTTTTCAGTCGTCTTCTGCAGGACTGCAGAGCAGATCTGTGGCTTCAGAGAACCAGAATCTCAGTGCTGTGACTGAAGGCAGAAACTCAGCCAGTCCAGGTGTTAATGCATGTTTAATTCCCTCTTGCTAAAATATAATGCACTTTTTCTGAGCAAATGACTTTTTCTGTTATCTAACCCTAACAAATGCCCTGCAAAACATTTAATTATAGTAACAAGATTTCTTGGACATTCATTCATTCATTTTGTTTTCGGCTTAGTCCCTTTATTAATCAGGGGTCACCACAGCAGAATGAACCACCATCTTATCCAGCATATGTTTTACGCAGCGGATGCCCTTCAGGCTGCAACCCTTCGTTGGGAAACACCCATAAAATCTCATTCACACACATACACTACGGACATTTTAGCTTACCCAATTTACCTATAGTGCATGTCTTTGGACTGTGGGGGAAACCGGAGCACCCGGAGGAAATCCAGGAGAACATGCAAACTTCACACAGAAATGGCAACTGATCCAGCCGAGGCCCGAACCAGCTACCTTCTTGCTGTGAGGCGATAGTGCTACACACTGCGCCACCGCATCGCCAGTTGGTCATTACTTAAGACATTTTAAATATTATTAACGTTTTAAATGATTAATCCAATTTTAATAATTAATTGTAATGTCTACATTTTTCAACAGCACATTTTTCAGATTTGGATTATTACTCATTTTATGTTAAAGTAATTTATAAAATTAAGATATTATGCATCAAAATTATTTTGCAAAGTAAATTTATATTAATGTTTATTTCAAAAATGTGTATGCATTCCTCATAAGGACTGTGTCACGTCCCCAGTCCGTCACACCTCCTCAGAGCCATCCCAATCACCTAGACCATCATCCAGCCGTGCACCCTCACCCTGTTATTAGTTCACCACCTGATCTCACTCTGTCTCCGTCGAGTATCACATATGGACATGATCACCCGTACCTTCCAGCGAACCCTCCTAGATACCCTCCTGTGCTCTGCATCTGCTCCGCATCTGCTCTACCACTCGTCTTGCTCATCGTCAGCCATTCAGGGAAGTGACTAACCTTTCATGCCTCTGTTTGGATTCCCCTTTCTAAAGACTGCCTTTACCTGAACCTGAGTTTACCCTGAGATGTTACAGTATTAAATATATACTGTGTTCCACATCTGTCTCCCTCTCCTTCCTCTGATCGTGACAGGATACTCGACCAAACAGACAAACTTGAGGTGAACGGACGTTTGCTCAAACCCGGAAGTAAACAACGCACCAGTCTGAGAAACCAACAAACTTCTCACTTACCTCGCATATGGAGGCGGACGTTGGTAAACCTGATCCTTTCGCTGATTTGGTCACCATGAATTCATCTGGTATGCCCAAGATTACATCCAATGCAGCGCCGAACTTCCCCACCATTGTCAACACGCCGCTAGCCCATCCGCTGTGTTATGGCGGCGAACCCAGCACTTGCAGCGGCTTTGTTCTCCAGTGCTCTCTATACATAGAGGCGAACTCACCACGGTTCCTGAACGAAGCATCTAAGATATCATACATCTTTTCGCTGTTGACTGGCAAGGCGCTGCAATGGGCAGACTCTCTGTGGGCTTCACAAAGCCCGGTCCTCTCCTCCTTCACCGCCTTCACAGCCCACTTCCGGGAGGTGTTCGGGGCTACTCTAACCCCAATGTCCATTCACGACGAACTCATCAGTCTTCGACAAGGCAAGACTTCCATTCACGAGTATACACTGAAGTTCCGCACATTGGCAGCAAGCAGTGGCTGGAATCAGGTGGCGCTCCTCGCCGCGTATCGTAGAGGTCTACATCCGGATCTCAGAAAACAGCTGGTGATCCACAAAGACAACATTCCGCTCGAAACCTTTATCAAGAAAACCATCGCTGTTTCACAACATCTGTCCGCCTGCACTATATCTGACTCCCAACCTCCTTCTGTTCAGCCACCACCTTCTCCATCAATGAGCCACGACGAGCCCATGCACACGGACACCCGACATCTCACAGTGTACGAGAGACAACGTCGCATCCAACAACGGCTCTGCCTCTATTGTGGAGAAGCGTCCCATCACATTGCTGCCTGTCCGACACGCCCCCCTTGTCCAATGATGAGTGCATTCTCTTTAACACCAGTTGTCTCTCATATGCCTTACATGACTGCCACGATAATCATACACTCCCGTGTTCTTCCTGTACATGTGTTGGTGGACTCGGGGGCTGCCGGGAACTTCATCTCATCAAACTTCCTCGCCAAGCATCGCCTTCCCTCTGTGTATAGCGAAACAACATTTGAGATCACTAACATCCAAAACTCACCATTGGGCGATGGAAGAATCACCCGGCGGACAAAGGAGGTGACGCTTCTCACTCCCCCTCACCATCAGGAAAAACTCATGCTACTCGTCCTTCCTCAAGCTAATGTGGACGTGCTGCTGGGCCGTCCGTGGCTCATTCAACACCATCCCATCATCGACTGGAGCACAGGAGAGGTACGATCCTGGGGACCCGACTGTAAAGATCATATTATCCCCTCTACTACCATCCAGCCCGAACCAAAGGATCCTCACCTGCCTGTGCACAACGCCACTGTCCAGCCCCCATCGAAGACCCTCTCATCCTCGATTCCTGAACCCTACCACCCATACCTAGACGTCTTCAGTAAAATCTGTGCTTCACAATTACCCCCTCATCGGCCCTGTGATTGTAGCATCGACCTGCTGCCCAACAGCAAGTTACCTCACGGACGTATCTATCCACTCTCCAGTCCTGAGTACGAGGCGATGGAGAGCTACATCCAGGAGGCCTTCCAACAGGGGTTTATCAGGCCCTCCACTTCTCCCGCTGCATCGAGCTTCTTCTTTGTTGCCAAGAAGGACGGGGGATTGAGACCCTGTATAGATTACCGTACCCTGAATGAAGCCACGGTAAAGTTCGCCTATCCCTTGCCACTAGTGCCCGCGGCCCTTGAAGAACTCAGAGACGCCCGGATCTTCACAAAGTTGGACCTCCGCAGCCCGTACAATCTGATCCGTATCCGGGCTGGGGACGAGTGGAAAACTGACTTCATCACCCCCACTGGCCATTATGAGTATCTGGTGATGCCCTATGGCCTAGCTAACAGTCCTTCTGTCTTCCAGAGTTTTATGAACGAGATCTTCCGGGATCTCCTTCATAAATTTGTCATAGTCTGTATCGAAGATATTCTCGTCTACTCTAATAATCTGGCCGACCATCAAAGCCATGTTACTCAAGTACTTCAGCAACTCCGTGGGCATCACCTGTACCTCAAGGCTAATAAGTGCGCATTCCACCAATCCACCGTCTCCTTTCTCGGATACGTGATCTCCGCTGAGGGGGTCCAAATGGAGACCGGGAAGGTCGAGGCCGTGGCCAAGTGGCCGGAACCTCGGACAGTGAAAGAACTCCAGAGGTTCCTGGGATTTGCGAACTTCTACCGGAGGTTCATCAGGGACTGTAGCCTACTCGCAGCCCCCCTCACTTCGTTACTCAAGGGAGGAGTGAAGGACCTGTCATGGGACCCCAGTGCCCGTCGGGCCTTTGCCCTTCTTAAGCAAAAATTCCTTTTAGCCCCGATTCTACGCCACCCCGATCCTACCCGATCCTTCTTGGTAGAAGTAGATGCAGCGGATGTAGGAGTGGGTGCCGTATTATCGCAATGGTCTGGTGAACCCCCAGTTCTCCATCCGTGTGCGTACTTCTCCAGGAAGTTAAGTCCAGCCGAACAGAACTATGGCATAGGAGACCGCGAGCTTTTGGCCATAAAGCTCGCTTTTGGCCATAAAGCTCGCTTTTGAAGAGTGGCGGCACTGGCTCGAGGGAGCCAAGACACCTGTCACCGTGTTGACCGACCACAAAAACCTCCAGTACCTCCGTAATCCCCATCGTCTCAACGCTCGTCAAGCACGCTGGTCCCTCTTTTTCAACCGGTTCAACTTCCATATCATTTACCAACCTGGTCATAAGAACATCAAAGCAGACGCACTTTCCTGATTGTACTTACCAGACCCTACCTCTGAAGCTCCTAAGCCCATTCTCCCCCCTACGGTGTTCTTGGCTCCCATCCTGTGGAGACTGGATGAGGAGATCCATGCCGCCACCCACGAAGAACCCGCTCCTCCTGAGCTACCTCCAAACCTTGTCTATGTACCTTGTGCGCATCCTGGAGGATGCGCACACATCCCTCGGCTCAGGACATCCAGGCAGCAGGCAGACCCTCTCGCTCCTTCGTGCCAGGTACTGGTGGCCCAACATGGCCTCCGACATTTCCCAGTATGTTCGGGGATGCCCGGTCTGTGCCGTTACCACCACGCCACGTCACCTTCCCGAAGGAAAGCTCATGCCTTTACCCATTCCCCGCTGGCCCTGGACACATCTAGGGGTCAACTTCACCACGGATTTGCCATCATCTGGAGGCTATACCACCATTCTAGTAGTAGTCGACCGCTTCTCTAAAGGCTGTAAACTAATTCCCCTCAAGGGATTACCTTCTGCATTAGAGACTGCTGAAGCCCTCTTCCAACTTGTATTTCGAAACTTCGGAATCCCTGAAGACATAGTATCAGACCGCGGACCCAGTTCATCTCCAGGGTCTGGCGGGCCTTCTTCCGATTCATGGGAACCACCATCAGCCTATCTTCAGGTTACCATCCTCAAACTAACGGCCAGACCGAGCGCAAGATACAAGAAATCGCTCGATATCTCCGGACATACTGTTCATGCCACCAGAACACCTGGTCACAGTATATACCGTGGGCGGAATACGCCCAGAATTCTCTCCGTCAAACCTCCACCGGACTCACCCCGTTCCAATGCTTCCTGGGGTACCAGCCTTCCCTGTTCCCCTGGACCGGGGAGGCATCTGAAGTTCCCGCGGTAGATCACCGGTTCCAGGAGAGCGAGAGGGTGTGGGACCATATCCACCTCCAACAGGCAGTCCGGAGGCACACGGACCAAGCCGACCGTCACCGTCGTCCCACTCCTGTTTACCATCCTGGGGACAAGGTCTGGCTGTCCACCCGAAACATCCGCCTCCGACTGCCCTGCAAGAAGCTGAGTCCCCGCTACATAGGGCCGTTCACCATCCACTCCCGCATCAACGCCGTCACCTACCGACTCAACCTACCTCAACATTACCGTTTGTCACCTTCATTTCATGTCTCCCTCCTCAAGCCCTTCACTAACCCAGTCTCTTTTTCCCCAACAGACCCCCGGACACCTCCCCCTCCTGAGCCACCCGACATCCTTGGTGACAACGTCTACGAAGTGCAGGAAATTCTTGGCTCTCGACGGCGGAACGGCCAGCTCCAATACCTGATTCATTGGGAGGGATTTGGCCCAGAGGAGAGATCGTGGGTCTCTCGTAACGACATCTTGGACCCCTCTCTCCTAGACGACTTCCATCAGCGTCATCCCAACCAACCTGCTCCTCAGAGTCGTGGCTGTCCCCGCCGTCGTACTAGGGTGCCAGGAGTCACCCGTGGAGGGGGGGGTACTGTCACGTCCCCAGTCTGTCACACCTCCTCAGAGCCATACCAATCACCTAGACCATCATCCAGCCGTGCACCCTCACCCTGTTATTAGTTCACCACCTGATCTCACTCTGTCTCCGTTGAGTATCACATATGGACATGATCACCCGTACCTTCCAGCGAACCCTCCTAGATACCCTCCTGTGCTCTGCATCTGCTCCGCATCTGCTCTGCCACTCGTCTTGCTCATCGTCAGCCATTCAGGGAAGTGACTAACCTTTCATGCCTCCGTTTGGATTCCCCTTTCTAAAGACTGCCTTTACCTGAACCTGAGTTTACCCTGAGATGTTACAGTAATAAATATATACTGTGTTCCACATCTGTCTCCCTCTCCTTCCTCTGATCGTGACAGACTGTTGGATAGTTATAATACTTAGTTAATATCACTTTTTGAAATCAGAATGAATCAGAAATGATCAGTTCTAACACTTTACCATTTAGTGATATAATGTATGAAGTAAATATATTCATAATATTAAATGTGATTAGTTATATATTCATAATAGGTATCACTTAAAAATGCATTCCAACCAAACTATTTTAATTAATGCCATTTCAATAATCAGTTATAGTATTACAAATAATAGTAATTGTTATAATGTTATGCACATGTATTGAAATAATTTACAATAGTAAATAGCTCTATAATATGTATTGTGCATTTATTAATTATTGATTTAATAAATAGTAAGTGATTTTCATAACTCTTTTGCTCGAACGCACAGAGAATAACATTAATATAACAGGATCTGAAGTGAAAACGAAGAAGAAAAAAAAGCTCGGGACATCATCAGAAGTGACAGTAAATCAGCCAGTCAGTATCACATACACATACACTGACATTATAACCCTTCTGAAGACAAAAAGACAAAACATTTCATTAGGAGGTTTTGTTTTTCCAGGAGTCTAAAGACAGTCTTCTTATGAAAGAGGTCGGGCCTGAAGGACGGGGCCGAATCCCAGCGGTGCAGCAACTTTTGGATGAGGTGAGTCCTAAACATTACACTTCAGTATTTGCACATGCGTACAGCCAAACACTAGCGTTTCAGTTATATTTGACTATTTCATGTGATGCATGGAAACAAATGTGCAACAAATGTGCTCAAGAAAGATTTATGCTTGTCCTGGCCATTTCTCTCCAGAATGTACAGTTAAAGTCTGAATTAGCAGAATAGCTCCCCTTATTTTTTTTTTTATTCTTTTTAAAATATTTCCCCAACAACGTTTAACAGAGCAAGGAAATTTTCACAGTATGTCTGATAATATTTTTTCTTCTGGGAAAAGTCTTTTTTGTTTTATTTCGGCCAGAATAAAAGCAGTTTTTATTTTTTTTAAAACCATTTTAAGGTCAATATTATTAGCCCCTTTAAGCTAATTTTATTTTCTACAGAACAAATCATTGTATACAATAACCTGTCTAATTACCCTATCCTGGGTAGTTAACCTAATTAACCTAGTTAAGCCTTTAAATGTCACTTTAAGCTGTAGAGAAGTGTCTTGAAAAATATCAGATGAAATATTATGTACTGTCATAATGGCAAAGATAAAATAAATCAGTGATTAGAAATTAGTTATTAATACTATTATGTTTAGAAAAGTGTTTACCTTCTTTTTGTTAAACAGAAATTGGGGAAAAAATTAAACAGGGGGCTAATAATTCAGGGGGGCTAATAATTCTTGTTAACATGTTATTTTCTCTCTGCTTTGTTTACCTTAAAGAAGGTTATCCGGGTTACAAATGGGGTGAGCGCGCGGGGGCGTGGTTGAGGTAGTGTATGTGTTTTGGCGCTCTCTGGGAGAGGTGTTCGGGAGCGAAGGACGGAATAAAGTGTGTGCTAACTAAATAGACGTCGTGTTTATTCAACTTTACATGGTAGCAGAGGATGGTTAAATGATGGCAGCCAGTTATAAAGTTCCGCCGAAGTTTGACGAAACAAGGCCATACGAGTGCTGGAAAAATGAAGTTAATATCTGGACGCGGGTCACCGAACTCGATAAAAAGAAACAAGCCCTCGCTGTTGCCTTGGGGCTTGAAGGCAGGGCCCGTGAAACAGCGATGGAAATATCTGCGGAGGATTTAGACAGTGATACAGGTATGGCAACGCTGATGGCTAAACTGGATGATGTATTCTTAAAAGAGGAAAAGGATCGCGCGTATGAAGCGTACTCTTATTTTGATGGAATAACTAAGGACAGTTCGGTTTCCATGGCGGACTACATAATTGATTTTGAACAGCGATATAATCGGATGAAAAGGTATAATATGACGCTTCCTGACGCTGTACTGGCTTTTAAGTTATTGGACACGGCTTGTCTCGACGACAAAAACAGACAGCTAGCACTGACGGCCTGCACGGAGTTAAAATTTTCATCTATGAAGTCGGCTCTAAAACGCATTTTCGGAGGAAAAGCAGCAGGCTCGTCAAACGGGATACAAGTAAACCAGGACGTGGCATTTTTCACCGAACAACGACCACAAAGAGGAAAACGGAACGAAATGTTGCAAAGTGGACACCCAAAGCAGCCATTACCTGGGACTAATCCACTAGATAAGTACAGTAAGAGATCCAGATGTGCTATTTGCCAGTCTACATTTCATTGGGCTAAAAACTGTCCACACAAGAAAACTGAACAAGTTAAAATAATTGAAGATACAAACATTGAGGAATGTAACATAACTTTGTTCACTAAGGCCTCAATGTCAGATGCAGAAATATTCATGACTGAATCATTGGGATCAGCGATTATTGACACTGCTTGTACCCGTACGGTGTGTGGGGAGAAATGGCTGGAAAACTATATTGATAACCTCACTCAAGATCAAGTAAACCAGCTGATGCAAACAGAAACTCACAGTTGCAGACCATTTCGGTTTGGTGATGGGAACTTGGTATATTCCACAAAAAATGTGAAATTACCTGCTAAAATAGGAATGACAAAATGCCTAATCGACACAGAAGTAGTCAAGGTTGACATTCCACTCTTGCTGAGTAAAACGTCATTGAAGAAGGCAGGGACCATTTTGGACATGGAAAAGGACAGTGCAGTGATGTTCAAGCAATCCATTCCTCTTGAATTTACTAGTTCTGGACATTACTGTGTCAACATCAGAGACAAAAACGATAAAAAAGATCAAACTGAAGAGGAAGTTTTAACAGTGACAGAAAACATGTCTCCTGATGAGAAACGCAAAGTCCTTCTGAAACTCCATAAACAGTTTGGTCACGCATCTGCAGACAGGCTACAGAGGCTCATGCATAGTTCAGGAAATAAGGACAAAGAGTGCTTTGCTATTCTACAACAAATAGTAGATGATTGTGAAATATGCAAAAAGTACAAAAGGACAAAACCAAAGCCTGCTGTGGGATTGCCCATGGCTTCTGAATATAACGAGACCGTGGCGGTGGATCTACACGAGTTAGAACCAAGTGTATGGTACCTTCACATCATTGACCACTTCACACGTTTCAGCGCCGGAAGTATTGTTAAAACAAAGAAGTCCGCTGAAATTGTCAATTCCTTCATTCACACTTGGATTAGTGTTCATGGGGCCCCCCAAAAACTGTACAGTGATAATGGGGGAGAATTCAACAACCAAGAGATCAGAGACATGGCTGAAAATTTTAACATTGAGATAAGAACAACAGCTGGATATAGTCCTTGGAGCAACGGACTACTCGAGAGACATAACCAAACACTCACCGAGATCATCCTGAAGGTCAAACGAGAAAACGGATGTGACTGGCACACTGCTCTTGACTGGGCCCTCATGGCTAAGAACAGTATGTTGAATGTTCATGGCTACAGTCCATACCAATTAGTGTTTGGACAGAATCCTAACCTTCCTTCTGTTTTAGTTGATAAATTACCTGCTTTAGAAGGTACCACTGTGAGCGCTAAAGTAGGAGAACACATTTCTGCTCTACATGCTTCTAGAAAAGCATTCACAGAAGCAGAGTCTTCTGAACGTATAAGAAGGGCACTACGTAAACAGCTTAGACCCACAGATGACATGTATGTGACAGGTGACAAAGTATTTTACAAAAGGGCAGGCTGTCCAGAGTGGAAGGGACCAGGGGTGGTTATTGGTCAAGATGGAGCTGTTGTTTTTGTAAGACATGGTGGGACTCTTGTAAGAGTACATCAATCTAGGCTCTGTAAGACAAATACACAGAATCAGGAATCTCAAGATGAACAAGTTAACAGTCAAAAAGTGAACGAAAAGGGTAGCTTTAACAATGTAGCAGATAGCTCAGATAGTGAAGAAATCACAGACAGTGACCAGGAAAACATAAGCGACAGGGAACTGAATACAGGAGAAGAAGTTTATCCTAGAATGACACAAACTGAAACAGATCATAATGTGTGTGGTGATTCTATCTCTTTTGCTGGTGTAAAGTTAAAAACAGGACAGACCATAACATTTACCAAACAGAACAGTGATGGTCTACAGAGAGCCAAAGTTTTAGGCAGAGCAGGCAAAGCCTCTGGAAAATATAAAAACTGGTTTAATCTGCAACATATTGAACATGATGGGAGTGATGGGCAGAAGGAGTCGTTGGATATGTCATGTGTTGACAATCTTCACATTGAAACAACTGATAGAGAGACTGATGTGCTTATCACAAAAGACATTTCATTTGATGCTGCTAAACAGGATGAAATAGTCAACTGGTACAAAAACAATGTTTTTGAGGAAGTTGAAGATGCAGGTCAAAAGTGTGTATCTACCAGATGGGTCTGTAGTCTTAAAGAAAGTCAGAACGGTATTGTGCCCAAAGCTAGACTCGTAGCCAGAGGTTTTGAAGAGCTTAACATTCATGAGTTGCAGAAAGATTCTCCAACCTGTGCTTCTGAATCTCTTAGGCTATTATTAGCTGTAATCTGTCAAAACAAGTGGCAAGTCCATTCTATGGACATCAAATCTGCTTTCTTGCAGGGTATGCAGTTGTCTAGAGAAATCTATGTTCGCCCCCCTCCTGAAGTAGGAAAGGAAAATGTTTTGTGGAAACTAAACAAGTGTGTTTATGGTCTTGCAGACGCATCATTGTATTGGTACAACAAAGTGAAAGAAATCATGTTGAGTACAGGTAGTAAAATGTCTAAAGTAGATCCAGCAGTATTCTACTGGTTGGATGGGCAGTGTAAAGTTACTGGAGTACTCGCATGTCATGTTGATGATTTTCTTTGGGCAGGCTCACAAAACTTCTCAACTAATGTGATACCTATACTAAAATCTGCATTACATGTTGGACGTGAGGAACATGAACACTTCTGCTATGTAGGAATGGACTTTGTTACTATTAATGGTGTAGTTCATGTACATCAGCATAGTTACATTGAAAACCTACAGCCCATTCAGCTGCAAGCAGCACGTGCAGTGCAGAGGGACGCCTCCCTTAATGAGACTGAAAAAGAGCAGCTTAGGTCAAAAATAGGACAAATACTGTGGGTTGCAAAACAAACCAGACCAGACATTATGTTTGATGTAAGCAGTTTAGCATCAAATATAAAGTCTGCTACAATCCAGTCTGTTCACGAGACAAACAAGGTCATTAGAAAGCTTAAATCTGAAAAGGTGAGTCTCAAGTTTCAACATCTGGGAAACAGTGATGCTCTGAACTTTGTTGTTTTCAGTGATGCTTCCCTTGGGAATCTCCCTGATGGTGGTACACAAGGGGGTACACTGATCGGTCTCATGGGAGAAGGAGGAAAGTTTTCTCCTCTCTGTTGGCAATCTAAGAAAATTAGACGTGTAGTAAGAAGCACTCTGGCGGGGGAAACTCTGGCCCTGTCAGATGGAATAGATAATGCCATTTTTCTCACTACTCTCTTTTCTGAACTTACCACTGGAAATGCTGAGCTGAATACACCTCAGTTGATCTGTGTGACAGACAATCACTCTCTGTTTGATGCCCTTAAGTCAACAAAACAGGTCTCTGAAAAACGTCTTAGACTGGAAATAAGCAGCATAAAGGAGCTCATACAGAGTAAAAGGATCAAGAAGGTACTCTGGTCAGACACAAAAACTCAACTTGCTGACTGTCTTACAAAAAAAGGAGCATCAGCCCTAATGTTATTGAAGGTACTCAGTGAAGGATTATGGTGCTATTGAAAGCACTAAGTTAAGGACTGAGGACACTTAAATAAAAGAGGAGGAAATATGTTCATTTTGAAACCTCTTCATTTTCATGAAGATATACTACTTTGTTTCTTCTATTATGGCAACTGTATTTTTATTTATTTATTTTTTATTTAAAGTATAGGGAGATTGTTAACATGTTATTTTCTCTCTGCTTTGTTTACCTTAAAGAAGGTTATCCGGGTTACAAATGGGGTGAGCGCGCGGGGGCGTGGTTGAGGTAGTGTATGTGTTTTGGCGCTCTCTGGGAGAGGTGTTCGGGAGCGAAGGACGGAATAAAGTGTGTGCTAACTAAATAGACGTCGTGTTTATTCAACTTTACAATTCTTACAACGGTTTATGTGTCTACTAGGAGTGCAACAATACAGATTTTGTTTTTACGGTCACAGTTTTGGTATAATTTGGTATATGATATGTAAAAGTAATAAATTCAAATAAAAATAACATAAAAAAAAAACTCTACAAACAAAATACAATACATGATGTATGCAATATACCAAATATACTACTAAAACATACAGTTGATACTGGAAGGGCATCCGCTGCGTAAAACAAATGCTGGATTAGTTGGCGGTTCATTCCGCTGTGGCGACCCCGGATTAGTGAAGGGACTAAGCCGAAAAGAAAATGAATGAAAACAAACAGTGGTTTTTAGGTTTTCCATGTATCTGACAGTAGTTTCCAGTTACTTACTGTAAGAAAAACCAATCCAATTTAACACTGCACACTGTATCTTCACTGTTTAAATTAAATATAGGTTAACCATTAATGAGCTACTGTAGCCCTAATAGCTGTTCAGTGAAGAGTTAGTGACTTCATTATCTTTAGTTGTTTGATTAATATTAAAAACACAGACAGCAGGAATAAGATGTTTTTACTTTAAGACACAACGCACTGAGAAGGTTTTAGACAATACAATTTACAAAATGTTTACGTTCCAAGGCATAACCAATTGAATAATCGTCAAGTCAGACTGGTGGACATAATTATTAGTCATCATAACTAAGTGAAGCAAGTCTTAAGAAGCAAGTCAGATGAGGCACTTTTCAGATCTCCTGCGCATCGGTTCTGGACCACTCATGTGCTGACATGACGCATATGTCAATTCAGTTTTCACTGATGAGACATTTACTCATGGCAGCTTTGTTTAAGTGCATTGACTTGCATTCTAACATTCACAGAGCTAGTTCAGAGAGTAGTTAAAAGGGGGAATTTTATACTATTTTAATGCAAAACTGAAAACCAGCAATTTCCATATTCATATTAACTTGGGCTGCACGATATTGGAAAAATCTGATATTGCGATGTTTTATTTTTCTGCAGTAAATATTGCTATATGAATCCAGTTTCAGAGAGATGGTTTGAATAGCACTATTTGACGGTTTTCTGGAGAGCCTAACAGTATTTGAGTACAGAAATTGAATAATCACATTGCAAAAAATATGCTTTTCTTACTCAAAAAAGAATTCTTAGAGCAAGTAAAAAGTTTTCCCCGTCAGAAGAAATAAGTGAAAATGAAGAGTTTATGGCTTGTTTTAAGGAAATCATAGTAAGAAATTAAGTAAGAATTTTTTTTTTTTTCCATAAAAATAAATTCCATATAAACACAGAGATTGACTACCATTCTGTAGCTCCTGGTCAACCGTAATTCAGATTGGACTTTGCATATCTTTGCGATGAGATTATTGGGGATGTGCACAATGTGATATCGATGCTGAAATGATATATTCGTCTCAAACGCAGTTCCTGGAGAGCCACAGCTCTGCACAGTTTTGCTCCTGTCAACCCTATCAAACACAGCTGATCCAAATAATCAAGGTGTTCAAAAGAGTCATGAACACCTTCATTAGTTTGATCAGTTGTGTTTGATCAGGGTTGGAGCAAAACTGTGCAGAGCTGTGGCTCTCCAGGAACTGAGTTTGAGACCTATGCCCCAGAGGTTCTTTAAAGCGGTTCAGTATATATTGAGTATTGCGGCATACTTAGTTTCCTTATGTGGACAGACTAATATTATGGCAATATATTTCATAACAAGTTCAATTCAATTAATCATACAATGTCAAACTGTTCGGTTTGATAGTGATTCTATGTAAAAGCTAGTGGTGTGCAAAATGGATTGTCTATGATAATATCATAATTGTTTTAATGATGTGTGAGCTGACATTATCGAGTCCACAATGACTATTTAATGAAGCCTGCTGCAGTTTTTATTCAAGTTGTGTCTGTTTTTGATATACATGATATATTTAGGTATATTCAGGTAACCACAATATAAGACTGATTCTATACAACACTTTAACAGACAAGAAGCTAATACTGAGTGAGCGAGTGACATTTCACACTCAATGTTTTTTGTTTTGCCAGTGAAAATAGACACAAAAAACAAACAAAAATACAAACTAAAAACAAACAGAACATTTGTGCATTTAAGACCAAACCTACAGTTATTCATTGCCAAGTGAATCTGTTTTTGAATTAGCAAATCAATGATTCATTGCTAAAAAATAAAGTCACTTGCTGCATTTGAAAATAAATCCAAATTTCCAAACAAACTTGAGTGAATGTTACTCTATGGAAGTGTTGTTTAAAATAAACTGATCTGTCAAAAACTAAGGCTGTTATAAATGTCTCCCACAGGGTGCTAATCCAGCATGTCTGGGTAGCGATGGACGTCCCGCTCTGGTTGCTGCAGTGCTAAACGGGCATCATGATGTTATTCCAGTGCTGGTGCAGAGAGAAGCAGATGTCAACCAGGCGTCTGGGCCGTGAGTTCAAAATAAGTTTTATAAGTCCACTTTTAATCCGCTAAATCACTTTATTTCATCATCTGTGGTGGTTGCAGGTTGAAAAATACGGCCCTGCATGAAGCCGCAGCTCTGGGAAATGAAGGTCTGAAGAGTGTTGAGATACTCCTAGGGTGAGTTTACAGAAGTCTTTATTTGTTCTTTAGTTAGGATTATGTCGATGTTTGAAATTGCTAAGTAGTGGTTTTTGTTAGCAAACATCCAGAAACCTTGTTGAGGGAGCGATGTTTAGATGAATATGTAAAGACACACTTTACTCTGAATTATAACTCAAAAAAGGACAATGGTGTGAAAACAGCAGAAATCAGCACTTAACACGTCACGGCACGTTTATTTCTATTGTACTTCATCCAATTTTGTTTCCATTAAAGCGGCTTACAAGTATTAACACTTGTATGCTATTGGGGGTGATTTCGAGTCTTAACTTGGCCAAATATTCTCTGTGTTTCAGCAAATAGAATGATTTTTGCTAACAAATCTTATTTTGACACGTATTTTGGGAAAATGCTTTGAAAAGTTAAAAAAATTCAACACTAAACTCAATTTTACTACCCTTTCTTTGTGTCTGCGGCTGTTTTTGCCCCATTGACTTCAATTATAATGACATTTTTTGATTGCGAAGCCATGACACCATGTAATTATGCATTCTTGATTGTTGCTGGTTTTCCTTGTTGGGAAGAGGTCAAATTAAAATTTTTTTTACAGTTGATCATCAGTTGCAGTGCAGTTTCTGCCTTCTATATAGAATATAGTGTGTGTGTGTGTTGGAGACCTTTGCACACTATCTTGATATGTCTCAGAAAAATCAAAATAAGCAGCTCAACTCTCAGAACACAGTAAATATAGTAAGTGTTTTTCTGCACACACGCTATAATCTGTTTTACTCCACAGAACTCCATATCAAAGCAAGAAACTTTTTTGCACAGTCCCATCTAAAGGGGTAATGCTGCCAAGTGATGATCAACAGTTAAAATGGCCCATTTAACCTATTCCCAACAGGGAAAACCAGCAACAATCAAGAAAGCAGGATTGTATGCTGTCATGGCTTTGCAATCACAAAATGTGATTATAATGGAAGTCAAGGGGGCAAAAACAGCCACCAACATAATGAACGGGTAGTCAATTTGAACAGTACACAAGGATTAAACATGACAACTTTCAGAATAACAACTTAAGGGATAGTTCAATCACTTTAATATTCAAATGTTGGGGCCTTAATGGTTAAAAAGCTTTGTTTTTCTTGTACAGGTGTAATGCAAGTATCAGAAAGCAGAATGATCGAGGCCAGACCCCGTACGATATTGCCGTTTCCACGGGCAGCAGCTCTGTGCTTTCTCTGATGGCAGCTCACCTGGGACAAGGTCTGTTACTGCGCCACACCAAAGCCAGGAGCCCGTCTGGACTGGATACGTTCTCTTGAGACAATCCACATTTCATCTTATCGGTATCGCTGTGTTCAATTGTTACAGATGTCTTTAGCCCTACCTTCAAAATTTACACCTAACTAAAATAAGCCCGGATACAGATCTCACCAGCAAACTCGACATATTCAAGGGAAATGATTACTGATTACAGCTGTGGTTTATCAAATATGTAATTATAATATTTTATTAAATTAAGAGTGCGATTCCTGATTCTGTGATTTGTATATTAGCAGTACTTGATTAAATGTGAGATTTTGAGAAGTGTTATTGTTGCAGAATAGCAGAAAACTATTTCAAGGCTTTACATCATGTCAATGTGCATGACAGAATTAAAAAAAATTATAATAATTAACAATATTATTTATTTTCACCACAGAATTAAAAAAAACTGCAGAAATAGAACTGTAACAGTGTATTTTGCTATTTCGACTTTTAAAATGTACAATTGTTATAAAATTAACGGCAAAATGGCTAAGAAAACACAATTGTTAAAAATAGACACTTCTAAGGAAAACATTTTTTTATTTATTTATTCATTCATTCATTCTCTTTTCGGCTTAGTCCCTGTATTAATAGGGGTCACCACAGTGGAATGAACGGCCAACTTATCCAGCATATGTTTTATGCAGCAGATGCCCTTCCAGCTGCAACCCATCACTGGGAAACATTCATGCACACTCATTCACACACATACAATACGGACAATTTAGCTTACCCAATTCACCTATACCACGTCTTTGGACTTGTGGGGGTAACTGGAGCACCCAGAGGAAACTAACACGAACACAGGGAGAACATGCAAACTCCACACAGAAATGCCAAATGACCCAGCAACTTTATTGCTATGAGACAATTGTGCTACCGTGACGCCTTTTTCATTTATTCATTGGTTCATTTTCTTCCAATTTTCTGGGGCCAGGTCGTGGGGGCAGCAGTCTCAGGAAAGAAACTGAGACGTCCCTCACCCCAGACACTTCCCTTAGCTCCCTCTGGGGAGATCCCAAAGCCTTTCCAGGCCAGCTGTGAGACATAAAGTAGTCCCTCCAGCGTGTCCTGGATCTAGCCTGAGGCCTCCTCCAGGTAGGACATGTCTGGAACACCTCCCTAGGAAGGTGTCCTAAAGGCATTCGAAACAGATGCCCTAAGCCACCTCAGCTGACTTCTTTCCATGTAGAGGAGCAGCGGCTCTACTCTATAAGGGTGTGCCCTGCTACCCTGTGAGGGAAACTCATTTTAGCTGCTTGTATCCAAGATTTTGTCCTTACTGTCATGACCACAGGTGAGTGTAGGAACATAGATTGACCGGTAAATAGAGAGCTTTGCCTTTTGGCTTAGCTGCTTCTTTACCACAACGTACCAGTACACGGACCACATAACTGCTGTCGCTTCACCGATCCACCTGTCAATCTCAAGTTCCATCCTTTCCTCACTCGTGGACAAAACCCCAAGATACATGAACTGCTCCACCTGGGGCAAGTACAAGCCACTTTTTTTCCATTGGAGCACCAGGATCTCAAACTTGGAGGTGCTGTGTGTGTGTGTGTGTGTGTGTGTGTGTGTGTGTTTTTAGAATATCAAATAATTTAGTCACAATTGTAAAAAGTCTATAAACAGTTTTACTTTGGATTACTTTTAATATTTTGGAAATTTAATTAGTTATTTGAAATGTACTTGCCCTAAAGGGGACCTATCATGCTCCTTTTTACAAGATGTAAAAAACAAATAAGTCTCTGATGTCCCTAGAGTGTGTATGTGAAGTTTCAGCCTAAGATACCCCACAAATAGTTTTTTATAACTCTTTGAAACTGCCCCTTTTAGCCTTTGATTCAAATTGTGCCTCTTGGTTACTGTCGCTTTAATTTCAAGTGAGATTGTGCACTTTTCAAAAGAGGGCGGAGTACAAATACCTTTGTAAATTAGTTACTTTTCAGGCATAGTAATTAAAAAAAGCTATTTAAATACAATTTTAAAGATTTAATTATTAATTACTATTTTGAAGTAACCCAACATTGCCTATAAACTCACCACTAAAAAAAGTCACATTTAAACTTGCAACAATATTTTGAGAAAAACAGTGAAAGTCAGAATTTTTTAATTCGCAATTACCATTTTGATTCCACGATGGAAAAATCAGCATCAACCAACACAATATTAAACATTTCGATGCTTTACTAACGAGTGGTAACATTTATGTCTACACAACTGTGGGTGCATACAAAAGTGGCGAAAATAAACATAACCTATGAAAACGTGAAATGTTTATGATGCAAAGGAGGACGAAAATTACTATGCTGGTATGGTGGCTGAGAGAGCTCAAAATGTCCTGCAGCTTAAGAAAAATGGCTAACAATTAGAGAAAACATCATCAATTTGACAACATGTGAATGCAAATGCAAAAATTATTTACAGTAACAACACAGACCACAGCGGAAAAAAGGGGGATGGGGGGCGATGGGAGGATTGGAACTCTCTGACCTGTGACCACAATAACGGGTGACTGTAACAGGAAGCTGTCAGGTTTGTCACTTTTCCATTGTGGTCTGCACTGTTTCTGTATTCTGCAGAGAGTTTCTGTATTTTCATGTGTAGTAAGAATTTTTGCACATGCGAGTTGTCAAACCGATAAAGTTGTTCTTTCAGTTTTTTCTATTTGCATGCGTTTTCTTAAGTTGCTGAGTGCATGACCTCTCTTGGCCTCGGTAACGCTGGTGCAGAGAAACTAAATTTCCTTTGGTATAAACATAGAAACAAATAATACATTTAAACAAAATTAAAATCACATACTGAGACTCAGACAGGACAAAACATGACAAGGATACTTGTGAAAACACTAGCAAACACTCATGATCTCTCTTCTGGGCTGTGCCAAGTGACACGAAAGCCACATAACAAGTGACACGATGTAGAAAACGAAATACAAACTCCTTAGCGACGTAAACGTAGGAAGAAAGCGTGTCTGCACTCTTTGCTGTCTACTGGATAGTATTTGTCATAAAAGTCCAGGATGTACTCCTCAGTCTTGAAGCCAAACTTCTGATAGAGTAGCATGGCAGAGTTGCTTGCCGATACATGTAGAGTCACATCCTTTCCCATGCAGGTCTATAGAGAAAACACAGAAAGGTCATTCCTGTTTTATGCTGAAGTGTGTAAACTCGGTGTAGTTGCTTTCTTTGACTCACCTGAATGAGATGGTAGATCATGAATGTGGCAATACCCGCTCGCCTCCATTCTGGATGCACCAGCAGGAAAGAGATGTAGGCCTCGTTGTACTTCACGTCCGGCACCATGAAGCCAAACCCGATCACAACTTTCTTGTAAAGCACCACCACGCTGAAGTCTGGGTACTGGAGGCACTCCGACAGGTCGATACCTGATGGACAAAAGAGCCCGATAATATTCCTTCAAGATCTAGTTTGATAGAGATATGGATTCGACTGGAAGAATGAATGATTACCAGGCCAGAAGATGTCTTGGCACATGGAGTTGACAGAAGGAATGTGATTTGGCCGTACGTAGCAGTAGTCTATAGGTGCGTCAGGTTCAGCAACCCAATTTGGGTCATTCCTGTGGTGGTGCGCACGGATCTCTGAGAGCAAACGCAGCTTCAGCGGTCGACTCTCATAGTCTCTCCTGCAAGATTATGTACACATGCACAAAGCTATCAGACAGGATTTTGTAAACGCAGGCTGTGTTACAGTGGTCATAGTCTTGTCAGTCTAAACTCCAGTTTGGCAGAAAGACCTAAAGATGCAGGTGTGTTGAGAATTAAAATCATGTCGACTTACAAATAACCACAACAAGTGCATGCCAAGTGGAGTGCTCATGCACTATTTTGTTATAGACTCGTTCAAGTATTGTGTTCACGCTGAACATTCAAAAACAAAAAACTGCACTTTAAAAACCCAAATGAAACCAAAAAGAAATGTAGAATATGTAGTTGAGAGTCTGTCAGACTCTGATGTAAGCTCATTTTTTTCATAACTCTCTGAAAAACTATGGTATGGTGGTTAATAGGTTTACAGCAATGCTGTAAATCAAATGGTACATCAATTATTGGTACTGAGATTTTCTACTGCCAATGAATGCAGACATAACATACATGAAACACCATAGCAGATCTATTCACCGGTGAAGCTGAGGTGAAGGAGGGAATACGAAAATGAGATGAAGAAATTTAAAAATAAACTTTAAAAAAAGAGACATGACAACATACTACTGATGAAACCCAACCAGAACTTGTGCCTTTGGGTGGGAAACATTTAAATTCGGGATTTTGTGACACAAGCTTTCCTAGAAAAAGCTTAGGACAACAATCGAGGCATCTGAGGTGGTTCAAAACGAGTGCATCATTTGTTGTAGACTTTTTGCAACTTTGAGGAACTTACCAAATAAGGGAACTATTGGCAATATAAAAATCAAGCCTGATCAGGGTGACCTGTACATAATCATACTGTACTAAACCATACTGCTCAGTAGAAGTGTCCATGTGTACCTGATGAATGGCTTGAGTACTCTGGATGTGTAGGGACTTTTGATGGTCTGATCCATGCAGGCATCAGAACCCATCAGCCTGTGCCAGAATGACACCGTGTGCTGATAAAAGCCCTTCCTTACGGACACTGTTGACTGAGAAGCAAAACACAATTTATATCAATAAAAACTGTAACCCTTACTATATGGGTTTTCTTGGGGCTTACTTGAAAGCGGTCAAGGATGCGAAGGTCCTGGCTGGTGGTTCTGTATTTCTCCTCTCTGCTTGTCCTGTGCCTTGCCAAACCCCCTTGTGCCCCATAGACGCCCCCCACCAGACTGAGTGTTGCACTGACAGCCTGATCCACGTCCAGCAAGGGAAGCCCCCGCTCTCTTTTAGCCTGCCGCACAAGTAACTTACGATGCAGCCTTTTGGCGTGTGGTGTGACGACCAACGCTTGCGGACATGCTTCCAGCTTGTGGAGCAGCATGCGCTCCTCGTAAAGGCTGATGAATGTGTGGCGGGGGGCAGGTAAAGACACACAACCTTCACCCTTGTCCTGGAGAACCTTCCTTCGCTCTAAAACACGTCCTCGTCTGCCGTCGTCCTGACCCTCGTCCTCTTCAACATCTCTACCGCGATCCTCGTCTTCACTCTCCAGTTCCTGTTTGATTAGCTCAGCCGGACGTAGCTTCTTCCTGACCATGATGGTACCGGTGGCCAAAGGCATGCTGGGAGGAGGAATGTATTCCATCCCGGGGTCAATAACACCCTCTGCATCCAATTCTTCATCATCTGATGAAAAGCAATGTAATGAATTTAATTAAACAAACAGCTGTGACAAGGTCTAGACAAGTTTTGTTTTGTTTATTTTTATTAAAGATGGTTGCACACTGTGAGGAAGAAATAATCATTACATAAAACTAGAACAGTATATAGGTGTTAGACAGGTGTTCTGATTGGGTATTAAGGCATTGCTATGGGTGTAAAAGCATTTCTATAGGCACAAGGGTGTTTCTAGGGCAGGGGTGGGCAAACTCGGTCCTGGAGGGCTGGTATCAGGCACAGTTTAGTGTCAACTCTAATCAAACACACATGCTTATAGATTTCTAGTGATCTTAAAGACACTAATTAGCATATTCAGGTGTGTTTGATTAGAGTTGGAGCTAAACTATGCAGGACACCGGCCCTTAAGGATTGAGTTAGCCACCCCTGTTCTAGGTTGTTTATTAAAGTTCTAGATCAGGGACGGAACTGCAGTTCTGGGAGGCCACTATTTTTTGAGAGCTAGGTTAAACTTTAACTAAACATCTGCTTGTAATTTACAAGCAATTCTGAAGACATACGTTTTTCATGTGCGTTTGATTAGAGATGGAACTCTGCAGGACCAGATACGCCAGAGGTGCTCAACTCTGTTCCTGGAGATCTACCTTTCTGTATAGTTCAGCTTCAACCCTGATCAAACACACCTGAACCAATTAATTAAGGCCTGAACAGCACTTGATAATTACAGGCAGGCGTGTTTGATATGAGTTGGAGCTGAACTATGCAGGAAGGTAGATCTCCAAGAATAGGGTTGTTCACTCCTGAGATACACCCCTACTCTTTCTGGGTTGTAGCATGGAAATGATGTGGGCTTTTGTAGGATGTGTTGCTAGGATGTTTTTGTAAGATGTTCTGTGTTGCTATCTAGTTGCAAGGTTGCTACAATGTTGCTGACCAGCTGCTAGGCAACTATGGCTACTTCTAGGGTACTCTGGGTGGTTAAGGTGTTGCTGGAAAATTACTATAGAACTATGGGTGGTCATAAATGTGAGGTTTATATGTGGTGGACAGGGTGTTTTACAGGTTTGTTAGGATGTTGGGGAACTGTGGGTGGTCACAGGGGTATTTTTAGAGAGTTTATCTTGGTTGTAATCTTGGCTTACTAGAAGGAGTGGGTATTCCAGAGTGTTTTATGGGACTGTTGGGATGTTGCTAGAAGTATGCTGAGTAAGTATAGGTTGCTGTTTATATGGTGCACTAGGTGATTTTTAGAATTTTCAATAGGATGTGATTGAAAGGGTTTTGTCGGGTTGATTTAATTGCCCTTCAAAGAATTACATTGCTCTGGGTGATTGGTATGTTATTGCTATGTGTTGTAGGTAGTTATCAACAGCATGGTTGTTTTGTTGCCAGGCTAGTCATAATAATGCTTATATTTATTTGTTAGAGTGCTTCTTACAAAACTGCTATATTGTGTGACTATATTGTTTCTCCATCTGATAGACACTAAAAAGAACATATGCCACCGTCTAGATGCCAGACAGCAATCAAATAGAAGTCTGATCATTTACTATAAACAAGTTATTCGCTGGTTAGCAAGTGTAGCATCTCACCGTGGAACAGAGCCTGAGGGGGCATGACATCCGGGATCAGATCGGCCTCTGACAGCAGGCTGGGCGTAGCGGAGTGTGAGGCGGGGGTTCCAGGGGCGGAGAAGTCAGGAGAAGGGGATGGGGATGGAGAGGTGAGGGGGGTTCTGTCTGATGAGCTGAGGGAGGAAAAGTCAATGACTTCACCCTTCTCCAGATACGGCTCAGGTCGACGCGCACGGCTGCCCAGTTTCACAGGTGTAGACGAGGCACTGCGGTCAAGAAACCCTGCCGCCTCTTTCTGTGCACGCCGAATATCTTTTGCCTCTTGTGTTCGAGAACGCTTTTCTTTTAGCTGCATGGCATTTTCCACTGGGTTACGACTTCCCCGCTTCCTCAATCCCTCCACTGTGATTATGGGGTCCAGAGATGGCTTTGACACAGCTTAAAAGATAACACTTAAAATAAATGAAAATCCTGCATAATCTTTAAAATGTAAAAACCATTATTACCTTTGGCCTTGAGTGAGGCGGCAGAACTTTTGTCACCCTCAGGGCGTAGAGTAGGGGGACGGTTCTGAACCAGCTTCCACCAGCCGGGTTCACCAAACTCCTGCGCTCCTGAACAGAAAAACGTTGGGCTGCCAACAGACAGACACCCTGCCACAGTGCTCCACCATGTGGACGTCTTCTTTCTGAGTATACAGAATTCATAAAATGCAAATATATACAGGTTTTAGGCTGTTCAAGGAAAATCTGTTCACTTTGCGACCATATTAGCAATGCCTCCTGGCAGTTCAACAAGGACTACATAAATGAATGGGGGACTCCTGAAATTCGAAGTTTTAATTTGATTATATATTTCAAATCAGCAACAAAATATGAAGTGATCTATCCCATAATTGTTGTTGCTTAAGCATTAATTACATTTAATACATGTTATTTCCAGTTTGCTCCAACTACTGTCATGACACCAATCTCCTTTATGGCTGTTTCAAAGGTAACCAGAAGACATGTTTACTAAAAAAAAGAGACTGAAACCGGAACAAACACTGGACAATGACACTGAAAAGACATGATGTGTGATGCAATGTGATCTCTCAGAATCAACAGTGACACATAGTTGTCGACAAATAACAGGGATTGCCGTAACAAACAAGCAAATCTGAACAGACCTCTACCCCACAGCAGCTTGTGGCTATAAAGATTAACGATTGGCTATTTTGACCAGAAGGCTTTACTTAATTCATTGCGGCAGCCATACTGAGAATTGCCCTTTCCCCATTCATATTAATGCAAGGTGACCGTCTTTATATATTAAGAGGTTTTAGTATACAATTTTTTTTTTTTTTTGGTACTCAGTCTCACCTGGAACCAAGTAGGAAGGTCCAATGGCGACTAATAAATGCACAAATATCTTCTTTCCATCTGAAGTATCCTTGTCGTCCAGTACCCTCTAAAGACAAGTTATACATGGCCAACATCACCACCTAAAAACAGAAAATCAAACATTTCATTCACTTCATTGGAATGTGGAATCTAATCACTTCATAAACACCAAGTTGGATATTATGAGATCATTTTCTTTCCTCGACGTTTAGGTATCTGTGAGAACATCTTTTATTGAAAACAGATGCTGAAATGTTCTTTTTAAGATACTTTATTTTCTAGCAAAATAATAGTTTTTTATTCATTGATTTATTTATTTGAAATGTGTACCTGCTGCCAGGTCAACCTCATCCTCTCAAAACTCTCCTTCCCATCTTCCGCACAGTCGTAGCAGATGAACTTAAAAAAGTTGTCTCCTTTCAGGTAGCTGGGTTGCTCTCCACGTAGCTGGGCTGAATCATACAAAAAGAAATAAAGGAAAGACAGCTGAGACCTGGTTTCAGATTAGGTTTTATTGAATGAGCAAACACGTATTGCACATAATATGATCCCACAAGGGTGCATCAAACATGTCGTCCCCTGTCCCGAATCTTCTCACCAGCTGGGATCCATTTGTGGCACTTGTCGCAGTAGAAGGACATGTCCTCGTTCCAGCTTCCCTCTCCGTCCTCCCCAATGTCGCTGTTCAGAGAGTCTCCACTCTGGTCATGGGACAGGTCCACAGACGCCTGATCCTCTGATTCCACAATGAGCAGAGTCTCTCCCTCCACTTCGCCCTCCTCCAGACCCTCAGAGGCCGACGTGCATATGGTTTCCTCGTCCTGCACCGTGAGAGCCCGCTGGTCCCCACTGTCCATTTCTTTTAATCTTATAAATGAGAGGAACATTTTAGACCATAATTCCATAGGGTTCCATAATGTTGCATTGAAATTGAATACGGATATTGAAACTGCATTGTCAGGAAAGTTTATAATTTGTTATTTTGAACCATTGGAGTGCAGTTCAGTATGTGCAATTATGGACTTTTAACTATCAAAAAAGTTGCTGAAGTACTAAATTGAGTTCTCTTTTGCATATTATTGCACTTTCGTGGAAAATTGTTGCAAATTAATTGTTGTTATCTTGAAAGGAACAACTTTTGAATCCAGACCAGGCGTTTGTGGACCTGTCAGCCAATCTCCAGGTCTGGCGGGAGCACTAGCTTAGCATAAATCATTGATTCGGATTATAACATTAGCATCTCATACTCAAAATATTAAAATATATTTCATCAATTTTTACAGAAATTTTTGTGAAGTTGTATAAACTAGTTTCGAGAGGAGCATGTGATGGATTGATAGCGGCTTGTTCTCTCATCCGTAATCAGCAATAATTCAATCAGATCGATCCAAGCCTACAATAAAGAGACTGATTTCACCCTACTGCCTTTTCTTTGTTATGGAAGAATCCGCCCTTCCACCCACTCGAGTTCTCAAGACCTACCTGATCTCGAACCCCCCACCTACTAATTGACCAGGCAGGAGTCCTGGGCTCAATTAACTTCGAGCTCAGGAATCTCTCCTGGGACAGAATGCCAAACTTACTAATAGCGTCAAGCAATATCTAAGTGTGAACTCTTGAATTTATATTTAAAGCTTGACACCTCTGTAGTTACACTGTGTACTAAGACCAGTGGAATTTTAAAAAGCTGCCATTTCCTACACCAATATGTCTAGGAAAGGGATGTCAAACTAAATTCCTGGAGGGCCGCAGCCCTGCACAGTTTAGTACCAACCCTGCTTTAACACACTTACTGGTAGTTTTCAAACAAGCCTGAAGGACTCAATTAGTTTGATCAGGTGTGTTTAACTAGGGTTGGAACTAAACCGTGCAGGGCTGCGGCCCTCCAGGAACTGAGTTTGACATCTCTGGTCTAGGATGTCTAATCTGGCATAATAAACAAGAGATTTTGCTGCCATACCGTTAAGTGAGATGCTAATGGCTAATGGTCTGATCCAGTGGTTCTCAAGCTTTTTTCACCAAGTACCACCTCAGAAAAAAAATTGTCTCTCCAAGTTCCACCAGTTATTGGTGTTGAAGTCCACAAGTATTTCTTCCTAGTTAACTCCAACAATATCTACATTATAATCCGCATTAATGCACGAGAGCTTGGCTTTTATTATAAACATTCATTTTATGACATCTACTTTGAATGATCAAGCTCATTAAACAAGCTCATTAAGACAGATTCTAATTGGCTCTCAGAATTGTCAGTTAAGAGTTGAACAAAAAGTTTTCTTAAAGTGATTACTATGATGTTGTTCTTATGTGCCATTATAGTTCAGCCTTCAATATTCTTTTACAATTAAAATGACTTAGCACTATATCTGTATTTATCATTATAGTTTGTCTGTGTAAACAAGCCTTCAGACCTAGCCGAAGAACAGCTTAATTCATTTAAATCATTGTATTATTTTGATTAATTTATTCTTTTGTGTATCGTTTTATTTATTGTTCTTTTTTTTTTTTACTGAGTCTCATAACAATAAGATTATAAGATTAAGATCACAAACAACAAAATCATTATCAATTTAGTACACTTTTTGACTGAGCAAGTAAAAACATGAACCACTGTTGAATTAAAAACCCTCAGCATTGAGTTCTGATATACTTTATCATGTAAATGCCAAGGTAAATCAAATTATAATGTACCACTGTAATTGTCAAAAAAGCTTTTGTGGTGACGCTTGAATTAGTGACCTCACTTTTATAGAAAAGGTGGAAACTGTTATAGCAAAGTGAACTCCTAGTAGCAGCTGTACAAATGTAAATTAGTTTAGAAATAATAATAATTGATATTACCTGTATAACTAGTCACTTTATGAATCGTGTGTTTCCGTGGTTTCAGCCTGTCGCCGGTTGCGCTCGGTCACGAGCTCTCTTGTTAGCTGGATCTGCTCCTCGAGTGCGCGCAAGTTCTCGCGCTTCCTTTCCACGCGCTCCAGATCACGCACAACGCCCTCACGCAGCCTCTGTGGATGTGGGTTAACATGTTTATTGCACATTTTTACTTTTCAGAAAATGTTATTGTATGGAAGAAAACTATTTATAAACAAGATCTAGCTAATGTTATTAGCTACAATAAAAAGTAGCACTGGTAAGTTTCTATGTCAATAAAATCCTCACAGAACTTTGGTTGGATGTTTTTTAATGGAAATTAAATACTGTAGGTTTGAATGGAAACTGGATTGGCCTCGCTTATCTCTACTAGTAATGTTTTGCTTTCTATTAGTGGCATGCTGAAATTAATAATTCCTAATGGAATATGTCCCAAAACACTCGAGTAGAAACCATTATGTACTGGTTTAATGGTTAAACCTAGGGCTGGGCAATATAGACAAAATAATCATATTGCTATTTTTGGAACGAATAGTGCGATTGCGATTTAATTTGTGATTTTTTTTTTGCTTTTTCAAACAAGCTACATACACACATTCTAAATGTATTCAGTGCACAAGAAGTGCAGAACAAAACATTTCACAATGAAATGACATACACTGTAAAGAAATACATAATTTTACAGTTTATTTCCTGTAGCTGGGGTGCCAGAAAAAATAAAAAATAAATAAATAAATAAAAAATAAAAAAAGAGTAAAATAACGGCTGTTAAATTACAGAAATATACCGTAAAATTACGAATATTAATTGACAGAAATTTAACAGAAATTTTAATTTAAGGAAATTTCTGTAATTTAATATCTGTTATTTTACGGTATATTTCTGTAAATTAACGGCTGTCATTTTGCGTAGTTTTTTTTCTGGCACCCTAGCTACAGGACATAAACCGTAAAATTACAGATTTTCTTTTTTACAATGTAGTATTAAGTTTAATAAATAAAACTGTGGTAAAATTGTCTTTAAAACAGACACCATAAATTAAGATTAACCTCAATTTTAGTTAAAAACATACTGTACACAGTAGTACTAACTGCTTGATAAACAAAATTGTAATAAACTATCTTAAAAACAGACAACATGAAAAAAATAAAGAACTAACCTCAATTCCAGTCATAACCATAAATAATAACTAAGGTAAATCAAAACCACCTATTCGGTTCTCCCACTCAATCTCTGATTGGTTAACATCTTTCTCCCGCTTAGCTTAGCTGTAATTGCCTGATGTGCTGCATCAGCTCTGATTGGGTAACATATTAAAATCATGCACACAAGAACGTATTCTGAACAAAAAATCTAAATAAATTGGTAGATAAAATTGCAGCGTTACGCGATTTAGAAATTGCATGTGCTTAAATCGCGATTTTTTTGCAATTGCGATTAATTGCACAGCCCTAGTTAAAACTGTATTGTTTTAATGGTATTTGTAGTGGAAACCATTAGAATCTGTAAGTGTGAGTTAAAGGGACAATTTATTAGGGCTGCATGGCACTGAAAGAAAATCTGATATTGCGATGTTTTATTTTTCGGCGATAAATATTGCAATATGAATACAGTGTAAGAAGATGGTTTGAATAGCACTATTTGATGGTTTTCTGGGTAACCTAACAGTATTTGGGCACAGAAATTGAATAATCTCAATAATCAGCTTTTCTTACTTTATCTTGTTTCTAGTCCAAATATCAAAAATATTCTTACAGCAAGTAAAAATATTGTTTAATTTTCTCCGTCAGACAACATAAGTCAAAATGAAGAGTTTGCTTGTTTTAAGGAAATGATCTGCCAGTGGGGTAAGTGAAATAATCTTGTTTTTATTTTGAAATGCAGACATTTGGGCTAGAAACAAGACACAAATTCTAAATAAGAAAGGTTTTTTTTGCATAAATCATATAAACTCCATATAAATACAGTGATTAATTACAATTCTGTAGCTCCTGGTCGACTATAATTCAGACTGGACATTGCATATCTTTGCGATGTGACTACTGCGGATGTGCACATTGTGATATCAATGCTGATATATTGTGCAGCCCTACAGTTCACGCAAAAACTTGTCATCATTTACTCACTCCTGCACTTGTGCCAAACATGTTTGAGTTTCTTTTTTTGTTGAACAAAAATTAAGACATTTGAAGAATGCTGAGAGGGAAAAAACTGCCACTGACGAAGCCTGTTTTATTCCTGCTATAAATGTCAACGGCCGCTGGTTTCTAACATTCAGAATATCCTGTTGTGTTTGAAAAGAACTGAAGAAAGAAATTCAGAACATTTTACAACTATTTGAGTATGAGGAATGGTGAGGAAATGTACATTTTTGAGTGAACTATACCTTTAAAGTATTGAGGTAAAATTGGTTTTGCATTCACACATTCAGGCTTTCCGAAAAGTATTCTTTGCAAATTTTAAATAGTAAAATCTTATTAGCAAGTTAGCAACCAATGACTGACCAAATGACAATATTGTTCACAGTCAAATAAATAGCTCTAATGTTGTTTTAAAGTCATACATGTGATTTCAGACTGAATATTCAAAGTACCATGGTAAACATAGGGAGAAGTCACAAGTTGTCACTGAACGAATGTCCAACTTTACTTCAGTCTTTAAAGTGTCGTCTTAAAGCAGGGATGAGATTATTACAACACAGTATTTTAAACACTTACTGTAACTAAAGCAGCTGCTATTATAACAACGTAAGTACACTACGAACACTGCATTTCACCTAAATACCATAGTATTTTAGCTTTTACCATAGTATAACTAGTATGCTTTTATTATATTACATAAAACCGAAAGTCCTGCAAATCTTTCCACGTTTACGTAATGAGTACAACAGAAATGCACCCTTCAATAGCGGTGCCTCATGTTCATTTTGGCTAGCAGGACACGGGTGTTTTTACCTGCCTGTCCCAGTTCTGCTTGATATGAACGCCTGCAACGGTGCTGATAGTAAGCACTATCGATAATCCCAGGACAACCTTAGAAGCGGTAGACATAATTATGAAGCATTACTGAGAATTAAACTACAGCAGGATATTAGATTGCTAGGGCACTTTGATAACAGAATGAAGCATTTTCTTTTATGGTGATTTCTATTGGATGTTACGCGCGTTACTGTCGCCTAGCTGTCAGGAGTGGCGGTGTAGTTAATCTATAAACATTATTCATGCGCGTGTGTGGTTTCTCCAATCGGTATTACAGGAATAGTTCGCCCAAAAATGAAAATTCTGCCATTATCAAAATGTATTCGAATGTATTAAGAAATGTATAAATGACTGAAAGCTCTTTAGTGACAGCTCTTCGGATTTAATCTTGAGAGTTGACAGCAACAGCACAAATAGCACACTAAAGATGAACTCTGGACCTTTTATCCGCTCATTGCAATTGGGATAATGAGGGAGTAACACACACTTCGCCATGTAACAGCTTGAGAAGCCAATTGTCCCATTACTTTTGGTCTCTGAACAAGTATGAGGCACCTACGCAAACTGTTGTAATGGGCTGTATGCACAGCTAGAGTTTTAAGACCGACAACTTCCGGTAAAAGCTTATTGTGACTATTTTTAATTTCACAAGGTTGTTTTTACAGCATTGATGTTGTAATGTAATTACAATACATTCGGTTAAATAGACTTAAGCATTCATTTAGTTGTTCAAGCGTAAAACGAGATGAAAAACAGTTAGCGCCGTCAGAAGCAACAGGCTAGTGCAGAAATTTCATTGAAAATACTGAGGTAAAATAATCATATTTGTGCATCTGTGTGCATATAGCCCATTCCTACACTGTTCACCTGGTTTGGATGTAAATACCCTCAAATTAAAGCTAACAGTGTGCAGTTAAAACACATGTTGCTCGTTTCATTTCAAATCCATTGTGTTGGTGTATGGATATGTCCCAATATTTATGGACCTAACTGTATATGAGACAAACTTTTGTCCAAATTCCTCCGCAACTTTATCCAAGAATGGGTCTTGCTCATCGTCCTCCAAAATAATATCCACTATAGGATGTTATGCCAAAACTATGGAGATTTATGAGATATCAATTAAGATTAATAGATATCATATTAGCTGTTTTAAAAAAACAGCTTTCTGTTCTGAGCTGTCGGACTGATCATTCAGTGTACCATCTAATAACTAAATTATTTGTGCACCATGTCAGCCATAAAATTAACCTAAAATGAGTGTTACCTAGACACAAGTTGAGCTTTAAAAAAAAAATCTGTTCTTAAAATTTCAACATTGAAGCAGAAAAATCTCCATAGAAGGCTGGAGCAGGCTAAAGCTAAGCTCTCCTGTCATTCCAGGGACTGGCTTGTCTTTTTTATGCCACCTGTCCTACGGTGTAACTGTGTCAAGCATAGTTCAGTTATTTGCAACTCTTATGAAGCAGAAAACAGTGGTGCTGCTTAATAACTTTGTTTTTTATAACAAATACAAATACTTCAACAAGTGTTTGTAAAGTTTCAGGTAAAAATACCCTTCAATGCAAATGACCTGGTTCTCCCACCCACCGTTCCCACGTGCCTGTCAGAGCCATCTCCTGCTGTGTCAGATAAACAGCACAGTGACAGACACGAAGGAAGCAGATCTCACGTAACGTTTGTGAGAAATACTACAGTAAGATCTTTCCCAATGATTATTTGATGTATTTGTTGCGGAGTTAATTCAAACCTTTCTGCAACGATGAGTCACACACAATGTTGTTACAAAGTTGCATGTTTAACTTTGCACTGTTTTTGCACTGCAAATGTGACAGCATACTCTTGAATATCCACTGCTGTATGGATATCCGTTATGTTAATGTTAAAAAAATAAACCTGATTTAACGTCCACAAACCGGGATTGAAGCATCTTCTTTCATAATTGTACTGGCATATGGTTGTGGTGCTGAATTACAGTATATGTTGTGATTTTACTGTCTTTATTACAAACACACATTGTTTTAAAAACATTTTAAACTTATAAAACTCATTCCTGAGGTGCAGATGATCACAGCGAGCTGAACCAGTGGCGGATTTAGGCACGGGCAATATAGGCTATAGCACAGGGCAGGATCCTGCTGGGGCAGCACGGGAAGACTATTTAGAGTAATCCCAGAATAAAGACGTTAGGGGGCATTCACATTTGCCGTCCACATTTCCACACGCAAGTTTGTTACTCTACGTGCAACCGGAACAATACTGGTGTAACCAAACCAATGCATGAGGGCGGCTTTTAAACACATTTACATTTAGCAGACACTTTGGTCCAAAGCGACTTAGAATTAAGGAGACATTCAATGATTCAACAAGAAGAGACAATACATAATACAAGAAGTGCTAGTTATTCAAAGTAACTTGTTTGTGCTCTGAGAATTTAGTGCTAGAGGTTTTTTTTTTAGAGAAAGTGCTTCTTATAGGTGGTTTTGGTATTATTCACCAGGGTTCAGTTGTTCTCAGAAGAGATGGGTTTTTTTTAGTTGTCGTTTGAAGGATACCAGTGTGTCCCGGCAGTCCGAGTGGGAATGGGAAGATCATTTACCAGCGAGGAACACTGAATGAAAAGGTTTTGAAAAGTGACATAGCCTCTCTGCAATGGTTCCACAAAGTGATGCTTACTCCCCGACTGGAGGCTCCTGGAGGGGACGTAGACCTTCAGGAGCAGGTGGAGGGAAGAGGGTGTAGTGTCAGTGGTTGTTCTGTAAGCAAGCATCAGTCATTTGAACTTGATCTGAGCTTCAACCGGTAACCAATGCAGAGAGATAAAGCAAGGTGTTACATGGGCTCTCTCTGGCTCATTGAAGACTAGAAGAGCTGCAGTGTTCTGGATAATCTGTAGAGCAGTGGTCACTAAACTTGTTCCTGCATGGAGGTCCGGTGTCCTGCAGATTTTAGCTCCAACCCTAATCAAACACACCTGAACAAGCTATTCAAGCTCTCACTAGGTATGCTTGAAACATTCAGGCAGGTGTTTTGAGGCAAGTTGGAGCTAACCCTTGCAGGGACACCGGACCTCCAAGACCGAGATTGGTGATCCCTGCTGTAGAGGCTTGAGAGTGCAGGATGGGAGACCAGCTAGAAGAGCATTGCAGTAGTCCAGCCTTGAAATGACAAGAGCTTGGACTAAAAGTTGAGCCGCATGATCTGTTAAGAAAGGGTCTAATTTTTGGGATGTTGCAAATCTGCAAGCTTGTGTTTGCAATGTGCTATTTGAAATACAACTGATAATCTAGGATCAATCCAAGATTCCTTGCTGACTACATGGGGTAATGGTGGATGATCCCAACTGGATTGAAAAGTCATGTTGTGTGTGATGTTGCAGGGAAGACAAGACGTTCAGTTTTAGCCAGGTTAAGCAGTAGGTGGTGGTCGTTCATCTAAACCGAGATGTCCTCCAGGCATTGTGAGATTCTTGCAGCTACCATGGGGTCATCTGGATGGAATCAAAGATAGAGCTGTGTGTCATCAGCATAGCAATGAAAGGAGAAACCATGCTATTGGATGATGGTTCCCAGTGATGTGGTGTAAACAAAGTAACACTACAGGACCTTAAACAGATCCCTGAGGTATTCCAGTGGCCAGCTGATGAGCTACCAGCAGAGCAGGGTTCCAGTAATGCCTATTGAGGAGAGGGCGGACAGTAGTATCTGGTGGCTCACTGTATCAAAAGCAGCAGACAGGTCCAGTAAAGGCGGAATGATTTAGAACCAGCTTTGGCAATCCGCAGGCCTTCTGTGACTGAAAGTCTCATTGGAATGTCCACATTTGAAGCCTGATTGGTCTGCATCCAACACTTGTAACAGTTTTTTTACAAACCCAATATCTGCAGTTTAGGAATTCAGGAAAAGGAAGAAAAAAAAAAGAAAAAAAAAGAGAGAAAAAAATCAGCCTTGAAAAATGTATGTCTTTATTTCAGATGTTCAATATTCAAAATCTGAGATTCAAAACAATTTTTAAAAGGCATACAAAAAATTAAATATGATTGATTAAATTACAATTGTCAGTAATTCAAATAAACACACATTCAAATTGTTTTGCCATAATATTAGCTCCATAAAAATGAGGCCATATATTAGTTGATGAGGAGGACAGAGCAACAAATTGTATATCCTGAGTAAAATGCAGGTATCTGAAGTGTTAATTTTGATATCAGGGTTTGGCCGAATTGAGTGGAAAATCATGCCAGCCGGGTTAGGCACCTGCTAAGATAATTTATTTGCAATGTTCACAAATGAAACTTAGTTTGTTCAACTAATATGGTGCTTCAAACTTGACCTCACCATTTTAACTAACAAAGCTAGAGTTTAGCATTGATGCACACCCTTTTTTTGGCACATGTTATGAGCCTGCATGCGTCAGTTTATATTCAAATTAGCTGCAAATGAATCTCATGTAAAGACACTGAAGACCACAGCAACAGAGATGTAAGGATCAGAATTCTCAATGTGGTCAAAGATAACCAGTGGTGTAAAGTAATCAATTACAAATACTCAAATTACTGTAACTCAGTTTCTCACAAATAGTAATTTACCAAGTAGTTTTAAAAATGCATACTTTGACTTTCCCTTGAGTACAGATTTAGTGGAGCTTGATTCCTGTCTAATTTACTAAAAAAAAAAAAAAAAAAATTTTTAAATAAATAAAAACCCAGACACACAATTTGCATTTAAGCATTTATTTAAAGTAAACATCAACATGGTTAGATGCCACAGAGAAATCAGCCTAAATCCACACAAATCAGCGACGACCTGTAACACATTAAAACCAAAACTTCAACTTAAAGTAAACACTGCTTCTTTGCTTTGTATAACAACTTACGCTTGCAGCAGTATTTGACTGTCAGGTACTTGTATGTGCCCACACACGGATCAGAGAACACACTGTTGGAGGCTGATAAGACACAGCTCTGCTGTCCTTTACAGCTATTAAAAACAGGGGGAAAAAAAAAAAAAACAAAAAAAAAAAACACACAAAACCAATTAGAGTAAAACTCTGACTCAGTTCATACATTATACTCAAACTGACCGATTAGAAGCCAGATATCAATTAATGCACATAAATAACTGTTAAACCTATACCTTGCTGACACAATGTGCAGAGAGTTGGAAGAATAGCAGTTGGTGTTATGGATTTCCCTAAAAGGATGATTCTTGTGGTGTTTTTCAGTTTAACTTTTACATGTTTCTATGCATAAGGCTTTAATAATCAACCTAAGAGTGCTAATTATGGTGAAACTGTTTGAAGGGGTTAACTTGCATATTATGTACTCAGCAGTCTGAAACACGTCTCTATGCTGAAGGACAGCACATGGGTTCATGGAAGAGTGCAGAGAAGTTCTGATAAGGACAAAATGTGTGAGCTGTAACACCTGTTCAGAAGGTCGGCCACCCAAGAGAAGACAGAATATAGTAAACAACTGTGCTATAAAAGCGTGTGTTTCTAAAAGAAAGGCAGAGCTGGTCTCTCATGCGCAGTGCATACTGCTTGTGGTTTTCTCCTTGCTTTCAAATAAAACTTTGAAATTTGAACAGAGCGACTCCATCCCATTCTTGAGCACGCTGAGGACCCTGAGAAGTCCTACATTCTTTATGCAGGTTCTTCTATCTGTACGTCCATAGTTAGCAGCAAGTATCCTAATTTTATAGTTTCTTACATTAAGTGAGAGAGAGTAAAATAAATATATATAAAAATTAAAAAAAAAAAAAAAAAAAAAAAAAACACACAAGCCATTGGACATTTAAAAACCGTAGTATTTAACAAAACACCCATTCAATTTATCATGACACTTACTAGGACAAGACAGACGCATGACAGAACCCTCACATGCAGTTTTAGTCTCTGAGAAAATAAAGTTGCACTTTAAAACTTTAATAGTAGATTACACTGATCATGAGAGAGAGACCACACACACAAAGTTCGTGGAAAAGGGTTAAGGTTTCTTAGGATTAATGTTACAGACAGAAATTCATAAACATCAAAATGATAAAAAAAAAACGAAATTCTTACACTTACTAGTAGACCTCCGGCAATAGTCATCATCATCATCATCATCATCATGACGGCCATTTGCTGATATCAGCAGGCTGGAATTCAGTAACATCACTGAAAAACAAAAACAGATTAAGACACCTGTACACTGCTAATCACAATCACATTATTAGTCACACAAAACCTTATCCAAATGTAAACTTATCACAAGACAACAGTGCAGCTAAAAAGAAACTTTACTGCACATCTGATTGTCAAAGCCAACAACAAACTCACAGGTACGAAATAAAGAGAGAGAGAACATGATTCTGCTGTCGTCCTCAAAAAAAAAAGTAGTCTTTACTGAGTCATATTTATAGGCCGCTGGTGTGAGTGGCAGTGTTGGGTGTAAGGCGTTACTAAGTAACGCGTTACTGTAATTAAATTACTTTTCCACTGAAAAAGTAAAGTAACTAATTACTGTTCATTTTTAGGTATTTTAATTAGAGTTACTTGTAATGTACCTGCGTTACATTGTAAAATAATTAAATGAATAATGAATAATCTTACACAATTTTATTAATTTATGTTCTAAAGGTAAAAGTAAACTCTGGTGCTTTATCGTAGTGCAGATGCATGTGGTAGCGCCGCGCGCCAGTTTGCTGCTAGTCATAAAGCAGAAGATGTCGGACTCACCTGAAGCGAGTGGCTGTTTTACGAAATGAAATTATTCCTAGACAAGAACATTATACAGTATTTTTCAGTATTAATAAATTTATTTTTCCTCATTGTGCGCCTGCGTGCTGTAGCGCGCGGCTTTTTCAAGGCTATCGCGCACCTTACATGGGCTATGAAGATTACTATGAGAAAGGCTAGAATACGCATGTAACAGAGGAAGTCGGCGAATTTAACATGACTGATGCTGCTCTGTTTACAGAGTAATAAGACACCTTTTGCTCGATCGGATCACAGGTAAACAAGAGAGACACAATCCAGTTCAAAAACATGCCCTATAAATCTTAAGCCTTTTGTCCACTTCCGATCATACTGCACGGGCTTTCATTCTAATACCGCAAAAAATAATGCTTTTTTTGTAAAGATTGCATGATCCTGCCCATACCTGTCAACATTGGGATGTGAAAATAAGGGATTTTATTTTTAATGTATAGAATACATTAGCAAATAGTTTAGAAATAAAATTTCTTTTATTATAGAGAAATAGAAAGGCGACCCTGGATTAATAAAGGGAATAAGCCGACAAGAAAATGAATGAATGAAAAGTTATCAAATTGTATTTATCTTTTCTTCACTGTATATCTTACACATTCTGAATAAAGAGCAGTGAATGAATCATTTATTTAGATTTTTTGTTTGATTACCTTAAATAACAGAGGTGTCACTGTTATAAATAACAGAAGTTTACATCTATAGTTATAATGACGGCATTCGATTGCTTTCCTAACATTTTATGCTCATTTAGGACAAAATTAGTTAACCATCAAGATCGACATCTTTAGATGTTGATGTTATTATTAATTATGTGTATGTGTCTGTTCAAACACGCGCCCAAAACCCAGTATCCACTTTCGCTCTGCTTCTAATCGAGTGTACAGAATCCGTTTGGGAAACAGCATCTATTTATCACTACAGACGTGTCAGCTGAAAGTCACGCACCACTTTATGACTGTTTTGAGGATTTCATAGGAGGAGCGACGGCACCTGTAATGAAAAGGAAAGGGAATCCCGCCGTTTTTTATCAGAATCAGTTTTATTGCCAAGTGTGCTTCACACACACAAGGAATTTGCTTTGGCTACAGAAGCTTCCAGTGTACATAAAGTGACAAGTGACAACACAGAATAAATATATAAAAAAAAAAAAAAAGAAGACAATAGACATTAAGCAGATGCAGTCATTCCAACGATCTGGATGTTGAAATGTATGTGCAGATTGTTATAAGTATACAGGTTACAAGGTGCTGTGTGCAAAAGCGTAAGTATTGCATTGTATGCTGTTATAAGGTGCTGTGTACAAATGCGTAAGGAGAAGAAATGCAATGTATATTATTATAAGGTGCTGTGTACAAGTGCGTATCAGAGAGTATTGCACGATTATTGCACATTAGGAGAAATATTTAACTGTTCATGAGGTAGATGGCCTGAGGAAAGAAACTTTTCCTGTGTGGCAGTTTTTGTGCTCGGTGCTCTGTAGCGCCGGCCAGACGGTAACAGTTCAAACAGGAAGTGTGCTGGGTGCGAGGCGTCCAGGGTGATTTTGCGAGCCCTTTTACTCACTGTGGAAGAGTACACTTCTTGAAGTGTAGGAAGGGTAGTGCCAGTTATTCGTTCAGCAGTCCAGACTATTCGCTGTAGTCTACGGAGGTCAGATTTGGCTGCTGAGGCGAACCAGACGGTGATTGAAGTGCAGAGGATGGACTGGATGACAGCTGAGTAGAACTGCACGAGCAGCTCTTGTGGCAGGTTGAACTTCCTCAGCTGACGAAGGAAGTACAGTCTCTGCTGGGCTTTCTTCACAATAGAGTCTATGTGAGTGTCCCACTTCAGATCCTGAGAGATGGTGGTGCCCAGGAACCTGAATGACTCCACTGCAGCCATAGTGCTGTCCATGATGGTGAGCGGGGGGAGTGCAGGGGGGTTTCTTCTGAAGTCCACTATCATCTCCACCGTTTTGAGCGTGTTCAGCTCCAGATTGTTGTATTTGCACCATAAAGCTAGCCGCTCCACCTCCTGTCTGTATGCAGACTCGTCACCGTTCCGGATGAGGCCGATAACAGTAGTGTCGTCCGCAAACTTCAGGAGCTTGATGGAGGGATCTTTTGCTGTGCAGTCGTTGGTGTACAGCAGGGATCACCAATCTCGGTCCTGGAGGTCCGGTGTCCTGCATGGTTTAGCTCCATCTTGTCTTAAAACACCTGCCTGGATGTTTCAAGTATACCTAGTGAGAGCTTGATTAGCTTGTTCAGGTGTGTTTGATTAGGGTTGGAGCTAAAATCTGCAGGACACCGGACCTCCAGGAACAAGTTTGGTGATCCCTGATGTACAGGGAGAAGAGCAGTGGGGAGAGAACACATCCTTGGGGGGCACCATTACTGATGGAGTGGAGGACGATGGTGTTGAAGGCAGAACTGAAGTCCACAAACAGAATCCTTGCGTAGTTCCCTGGTTTGTCCAGGTGTTGAAGGGTATAATGCAGTCCCATGTTGACTGCATCATCCACAGACCGGTTTGCTCTATAGGCAAACTGCAGGGGGTCCAGCAAAGTTCCAGTGATGTCCTTCAGATATGCTAGAACCGGTCTTTCAAATGACTTCATGGCCACAGATGTTAAGGCAACAGGTCTGTAGTCGTTGAGTCCGGTGATCTTTTGTTTCTTCTGGATTGGGATGATGGTGGAGCGTTTGAAGCAGGATGGAATTATGCGCTGTTCCAATTATCTGTTGAAGATCTGCGAGAAAATGGGAGCCAGCTGGTCAGCGCAGGTTCTCAGACAGGCTGGTGAGACACCGTCTGGGCCTGGCGCTTTCCTTCTCTTCTGTTTACTGAAGACCTGACGCACATTATCCACACTCATCTGAAGTGTGTATGAATGTTTCCCAGAGATGGGTTGCAGCTGAAAGGGCATCCGCTGCTTGAAACAAAATGCTGGATAAGTTGGCGGTTTATTTCGCTGTGGCGACCCCGGATTAATAAAGGGACTAAGCCTAAAAGAAAATGAATGAATTAAGTTGTGAGACATGAACGCCTAGGCTTCATCTCTACAGTGTACAAATTCAGGCAACATGTGTGCATGTGAGTGTGTGTTTGTGTGTTTAATAATACATTTAATTAAAAATAGACATATTTTTAATAATGTTGGCTATTATTGAAAAACAAGATGGCGCTTAACAGTCAAGAACAGCAGAATGGCAGATAGACACAAATATGTTATATAAATATGTAGACAAATATTATATAATGTTGTAAATATCCGTTTAGAATCAGAATCAGAAAGAGCTTTATTGCCAGGTATGTTCACACATACGAGGAATTTGTTTTAGTGCCAGAGCTTCTACAGTGCAACAGAATAACAGAGACAAGACAAAAACAGATAATAAATATATTTTAAAAATAGAAGTAAGTAGTGAATGCAAATATACAAATTGACAAGTGTATGTACAGACATATTACTATATACAATGTTATATGTGCAGCTGTTATGTTCAAATTGGCATGTAAAGTGTGTTAAATAAGTGTATGTGTGTGTAAAAAGTGTATAGCAAGTAGTGATGTTGCTTCCACGATTATTGTACATTATTGTACATATTATACATAAAATGTTCATGAGATGGATTGCATGAGGGATGAAACTGTTTCTTTGTCGGGCTGTTCTGGTGCGCAGTGCTCTGTAGTGTCGCCCAGAAGGTAAAAGTTCAAAGAGGCAGTGTGCTGGGTGTGAGGGGTCCAGAGTGATTTTGGCAGCTTTTCTGCTTGCTCGGGATAAGTACAGTTCTCGGAGAGTAGGGAGGGTTGTACCATTGATTCGCTCAGCAGTCCGAACTATTCTATGTAGTCTTTGAAGCTCAGATTTGGTAGCTGAGCTAAACCAGACAGCTTTTGATGTGTAGATGACTGATTGAATGATGGAGGTGTAGAACTGCTTCAGAAGCTCCTTTGGGAGGTTGAACTTCCTCAGCTGACAAAGAAAGTACAACCTTTGTTGAGCTTTTTTGACAATGGAGTCAATGTGAGTGTCCCACTTCCGGTCCTGAGAGATGGTGGTACCCAGGAATCTGAATGACACCACTGCAGCCACAGTGCTGTCCATGTTGCTCAGTGGGGGGAGAGCAGGGGAGGTTCTCTTGAAGTCCACCATCATCTACACTGTTTTGAGCGTGTTGAGCCAGGTTGTTGTGACTGCACCAGAGAGCCAGCTCCTGAACCTCCTGTCTGTAAGCAGACTCGTCACCACCCTGAATGAGGCCGATAAGGGTTGTGTCGTCTGCAAACTTCAGGAGCTTGACAGAGGGGTCCTTTGAGGTGCTGTCATTCGTGTACAGAGAGAAGAGCAGATGGGAGAGGACACACCCTTGGAGGGCGCCAGTGCTTATTGTGCGGGTCCTGGATGAGGATTTACCCAGCTTGACCAGTTGCTGCCTGTCCGTTAGGAAGCTGTTGATCCACTGACAGACAGAGGTGGGCACGGAGAGCTGAGTTAATTTGAGCAGGAGAAGTTTTGGGATGATGGTGTTAAAAGCTGAGCTGAAGTCAACAAACAAGATCCTCGCATAGGTCCCTGGTCTGTTTAGGTGTTGCAAAACATAATGCAGTCCCATATTTACTGCATCATCCACAGACCTGTTTGCTCTCTAGGCAAACTGAAGAGAGTCCAGTGAGGGTTCAGTGATGTCCTTCAGGTGGGCCAGCACCAGTTTTTCAAACGACTTCATGACCACAGATGTTAGCGCCACTGGTCTATAGTCATTTAGTCCTGTCAGTTTGGGTTTCTTTGGGATGGGCATGATGATGGTGCGTTTGAGGCAGGAGGGCACTTCACACAGCTCCAGTGATCTGTTGAAGATCAGGGTGAAGATGGGGGCCAGTTTGTCAGCACAGGATTTTATACAGGCTGGTGTTATAAAATCTGGGCCTGGTGCTTTTTTCCTGTTCTGTTTCCAGAAGACCCGACGCACATCATCTCCAATGAACTGAAGTGCAGGTATGGGGGAGGTGGGGGGTGGTGGAGGTGTTAATGGTGGCGTGAAGAGCAGTTCAGAGTGGTTGTGGGGGGTTTTCTCAAACCGGCAGTAAAACTCATATAGGTCGTTATAGCAAGTTGTTCATTGTCTACAGTGCTGGGGGATGGTGTCTTGTAGCTTGTGATGTTTTTCAAACTTTTCCACATGCTGGAAGAGAACTGACTCCTTAGTTTCTCAGAGTAGTTCTTTTTGGCGACTCTGATCTCTCTTTCCAGGTGTTACAGCCGGCTCGAATGCTGCAACAAAAAGGAGGACCAGACGCAACAATCACGGGCAAAATAACATTTATTTTAACATAATAATAACACAAATAATATAAAGAAATGAAATAGAAGAGTCAGGGCAGCTTAACCGAGCTCCATGCCGAGACGATCGCTCCGAATCCCAGCGCGTGCGCCTCCATGAGCGCACAAAGTGCGACTTTATAGCCAAATCCTCACGAGCAGCACCTGTGTGCCCATCACGTCACCTCCAACCTGTAACTGAGAACACACGCACTCACCGCTGATAGGCTGACACACCACACACACACAGCAAATAGGCTCGCACTCACAGCCCATAGGCTGACGTCACACACAGACACAACACGCACTCACATAAACAACACACGCTCACAGCCCTTAGGCTGGGACGTCACACAGGGTATATTTGGCCTGTTTATACAAGGCCCTCTCCCCATTCCTGTAAGCAGCCTCTTTGGCCTGACGGAGTTTTACAGTGAACCATGGTTTGTCATTGTTGTATGTGAGTTGAGTCCTGGTAGGGATGCACACATCTTCACAGAAACTAATATAAGATGTTACAGTCTCTGTGAGTTCATCCAGATCGTTAGCAGCATCTTCAAAAACACTCCAGTGTCACGAGTGAGCTGACGGAGGCAACGGAGGCAAGGATCCAAGTGC
>CAIGQQ010029748.1:158541-194491 GCA_903798035.1 Danio albolineatus
TGCATGGCTTGTGTTGTCATGCGCTCTCCTGTCTATTGTCAAGCCCCACCCTCGTTAACCCGTTATTAGTCTATTATGTTCACCTGTCTGTTGGTTAATCATGTCTGCTTTAAATTCTCCTCATGTCTGCTGTCCGGTGCCAGTTCGCCATTGTTCCTCGTTGATTATCCTGATGTCAAGTCGTGTCCAGTCCTGTCCTGCCCTGCTCTATCCCTGCCAGCCCAGTCAAGTTTGTTTTTTGATTGTTAATTTGTTTTATTAATGTTTTCCCCCTCGGGGTAGTTTATTTTGCTATTTTATTTTATTTTTATTATTAATAAAGACCCTATTGCTGCAATTGAGTCCTCGCTCTCCTTTCCCCAACCCCCAACCGTGACACCCCCTACCAAACAACAGTCAGACTCTGTGTATTGATTTTGCAAACTGTGTGACATTGCTTTGCACTCAGTGTAAACTGCGGTTATCTCAGATTACGGGAAGTCTTTTCAGAGCTAATAATTACATCACAGAACACACATCTGAGAGGGACATATTGCCATTTAAACTTTATTCAAGCTGATTGGCAAAAGATAATGGGTTTTGTAATCGCTATATAGTGCTTATTCTCAGCTTTCAGTTATTTTGAGCAGTGAAGGCTGTCAAATGATCAAATAAAGTTCATAGTTTTGTTTTGTTGCAAGTAGCGTAAATTTTGTCATCAGAATCGTTTGTGTGTTCTTACTTGCCCAGCAGACACACAATGTCATAAGACATTAATATTATGGCCTGTTTCCACTGAGTGGTACGGTACGGTACGGTACGGTATGGTTCGGTATGCTTTTAAGGCCGTTTCCACTGTCTAAAAGCGTACCGAACCGTACCGTATCCCTTTTTGGTCACCCTTTCGAAAGGGTACCAAAACCCAGAAAGGGTGCCGTTAGGTGGAGCTACACGCGCAGCTGAAAGCTGTTTGGTTACAGAGAATCGTCACTTGTGCGTGTGACAAAGACAAGAAACAACACAGGAAGCAGCGCCATTTTCAAAAACACAGCAGTGGCGATTTAACAAACAATGTCTGCGCGTTGCAATCAATCGAGGTCGACCTGGGAGGTGCAAACCTTCCTGGCCATAATCGGCGAAGAGAAGGTGCAATTGGAACTTGACGGCATGGTGAGAAACAAAAAGATTTTTCAGCATGTTTCTGAAAGAATGGCTGCGGAAGGGTGCGGACGGCCGATCAGTGTCGCCTAAAGTGTTAGATTTAGGTTGCCAGCGCCCAGGTCAGTAGGGTCATGCACAGACATTTTGAGGGGCAGTGGCCCAAACCAAAAAAAGGGGCACTAAGTGGGTGGGTTCTTGCTAATCCAAATTTTCCAGTTGTTATATATATTAAAAAAATGTTATTTATAATAGAAAAATTGTTATTTATATTAGATCTGCTTTTGATTAGACAGTCAAATTCTTCGAACGTGGATATTTAGCACAAGTTGTACATTCTTTTACAGGAAAAAAAAAATTGTTTTACAATTATTGGTTTATTTTACATTAAAAACAAAATTATAAAATAAAGTGCTGTTAATTCTGTTTTGTAATTTTTTAAAATGAAAATAAATAAATAAATACAATAAAAAACCATACAAAAAGTATCGATAAAAGAACCGTTAAAGTACCGAACCGATAAGTGGTATCGATAAAAGTAGTAATACCGTTAAAACCTTAACGATACCCATCCCTGCTGACTGCAATGTGGATTGTAATGAGACCTTGCAATGCAACGATCGTCAAGAACTGTTGTCTCCACTTTCCAGAGAGCGGGCACACAGATTGTGTGAGTGACGCAGTGATGGAGTGGATTAACGCAATCAGTGGATGTTTAGCGAAGCGGTAACTTAAAAGCCAGGGGCAGGGACACGGATGCGTTGGAGGGGGAGGGAGGGGTACAGGCTGAGAGGGGCACCTCAGCCAATGAGGGCAGAGGGGTAGTGACTCTAGCCACCGGGCCACCCTCCTGTGCACGGCCCCGCAGGTCAGTGTTATTTTTATGTCCAATAACGGCATAAAATGACATTGATATTTGGTTGATTTAAGGTTGTGTTGTAAAGTAACTAAAATCCAACATTGAGACAACATCTTAAACCAGTGGCTCTCAAACTTTTATCACCAAGTACCACCTCAGAAAAAAATTGTCTCTCCAAGTACCACCATCAATGAAATACAGTAGCGTAGCAGGCGTAATTAAGCAGCTACAACTCAGCACAGTTCAAAAACAAAGCAGATTAATTCTTAGTGTTATGAATATTTATTACTGTCAGCCACTTTAAACATTCGAAATAGTTCTAATATTAACACTGTACGGTGCTTACAGGTAGAAAAATAAATAAAACTTCAACATTTAAATTAAAATGTGCTTTTAAAGTTAATTAAAAAAGGCACTGTACTTAACAAGTCAAAAGAAAACTCAATAGTATTGTCATAAAGTAGCTTACTCATCAAGTTCCTTGGACTTCATATTTGTATATAAACTTTTTTTGAAATATATGTTGCTGGTATGTATGACTTATTTGTATGTCTTTAAAATCTAAACAGTAACTTGTATTTTAAATATATGAATTGGATTTACATATTTAAATTAGAAGTTAGATCTGCGTACTGCACGGTAGAGTAAGCTTTCTGTGTTAGAAAAGTTAATGATAAAATTATACCTGTCAACATTGGGATATAAAAATACAGGATACGCCCCCAACAACCGTTACAAATATAGGGAGGAAATTAGCTTCAAATGAATAATTACATAACATACATTGGAAAATTGAACATAAAATAAAAGGTCTAGCTTATTAAAATCAATTTACTGATCACATCTGTGTTATTGTACGCTTCAAAGGGGGTTAAAAGTGTGTTCATTTGTTAACTTTAATAATTCAACGATTCCTCTGCGTATACCACTAGAAGAAAGCCTGTGTACCACTTGTGGTACACGTACCACAGTTTGAGAACCACTCTCTTAAACCAACAGCATATTTATTTGTCAGCTATGGCAACCAAAATCCAATGTCTGTTAGACGTCACATTGGTAACGCCCACACAACGTCAAGCTGTAACATCATTAGACGTTGATATTTTCTTGTTTTTAAGTTGCATTGGAAATGTAAGGCTGTTTTTTTTAGCTACAGCGGTTCTGAACTGTAGTTCTGCTGAATGACTAAAAAGTTATCAGTATGATGGTAAAAAAACTGTACATTTTAGTCAAAACCATCCTTCTGCAAACTTATACCAAAAGCGGAAATAACGGCAGTAATAATAGCTTTAAATGTGGGAGAGCGTTGCTATTATGTGATTATATTGTACTGCAATATGGAACCGTTAAATGTTGATGTTAAATCAAAAGTAATTGACAAATACTTGAAAATGAGATGATTTAATGACAATAATTCTCTATGGTTACCACTGAATTAGTTACAAATAACTGTATACTGTACTTAACACGCAATTTATCACAAAATACAACATTTTTATAATGGCTTGGAGAGGTTTTGCATAGACGTAAAAACACTCAGTATACTTCAGGGCTTCGCACAGTTCATGCACTTTCATTTACCTGTATAATCATACTTTGAGCTTAAACCGCAAAGTAATGTTTTCATTCATTCATTCATTTTCTATTCGGCTTAGTCGCTTTAAATATCTAGGGTAGCCACAGCGGAATGAACCGCCAACTTATCCAGCATATTTCTTTTATGCAGCAGATGCCCTTCCAGCTGCAACCCATCACTGGGAAACACCCATACACACTCCTTCATACGCATACACTACGGACAATTTAGCTTACCCAATTCATCTATACCGCATGTCTTTGGACTGTGGGGGAAATCAGAGCACCTGGTGGAAACCCACGCTAGGGTAGAACAGGCAAACTCCACACAAAAAAGCCAACTGACCCAGCCGAGGCTCAAACCAGCGACCGTCTTGCTGTGAGGCGATTGTGCTACCCTCTGCGCCACCGTGACGCCCATAATGTCTTTTATATGTATATTTTTATTTTATGTTATACATAAAGTAAGATATTACATGAATGATGATGTTTCTTGCCCTGTAACTTATTTGTCTTGGAGAATAAAAACATCTCATAGAGAAAACTTACATTGAAAGCCATGCATCTCACTGACCCCGGTTAGTGTTATATTTGCCTCACTTTTAGGCAAATACATTTCAAGGATATATTCACTAAAGCAGAGATGCCCAAACTGTTGTAACTTTTGATTTGGCCCGCCAATCTATCTGAGAAGAGAGGGAGAATGATGGGAAGGTTAAGGCCAATGCCTTCAACAGAGCTCGTCATTTCTAATTTTAACGTAACCATTTGTTTGTTTGTTTGGAGGCGCCACGGTGGCCTAGTGGTTAGCACGTTCGCCTCACAGCAAGAAGGTCGCTGGTTCGATCCCCGGCTGGGCCAGTTGGCATTTCTGTGTGGAGTTTGCATGTTCTCCCCGTGGTTGCGTGGGTTTCCTCCGGGTGCTCCGGTTTCCCCCACAGTCCAAAGATATGCGGTACAGGTGAATTGGGTAAGCTAAATTGTCCATAGTGTATGTGTGTGAATGAGAATGTATGGATGTGTTTCCCAGAGATGGGTTGTGGCTGGAAGGGCATCCGCTGCGTAAAACAAATGCTGGATAAGTTGGCTGTTAAATCCGCTGAGGCGACCCCGGATTAATAAAGGGACTAAGCCGAAAAGAAAATGAATGAATGAATGAATGAGTTTGTTTGTTTGTTTAATTGTTGAGATAAGAAAAAGAAAATGAAAATACATTTTTCAATTAAATGTCGTGCATGAATTGGATTTTAAAAACGGTGAGGATTTAATGTAGTCAGCATTATAAATGGGATTGTTTGTTTTATTGTGTTAAGTTCATTATAATTTTTTAAAAACAATATGTATAATTATTAATACGATTAAAGCATTTTTTTAAAGTATATTTGTTTTTTAATATTGAGAAATTATCATATAACAGTTTGGTTTATTTAACTTTGGCCCACCACCCTTAATCGGGTTAGGTTTTTGGCCCTTCATAAGAAAAAGTTTGGGCACCCCTGCACTAAAGGGTTTCAGATTGAAGGAAGTTAGTAACCACTGATGACACTTTTGTTTTAAAACTCCTTCCATCATTCATCCAGGTAGGAGAAAAAGATGAACAAATTTAACCATGTTTACCTAAAAACCTTCATCTTTCAACACCTCATTAAACAAAAAATACTTATGCAAAAAGTGACAGCAGTCTTCCTCACATACCAAATTATAATTCGCCTTAAATCTTCTACGATACCACCAGTGTAATGCTACAAAATAAGTAGGACGTCCTGTTCAAACGACTAATACATCCTCAATTTTCATTTTGTATTTCATGTACTTATCATTCGACGTGCCACTGAATCCTCACACATTTTAACCATGATTACCCAAAAATGAACATTTACTCATTATTTACTCTCCCTCAATGGGTCCTCAACCTTTATGAGTTTCCTTTGTTGTTGTTGTTGTTTTTGAACACACACACACAAACACACGCACACACAAACACAAAAAATAGAAATCTTTAACCATAGACTTTTTATTGTATAGGAAAAGCAAATACTATTGAAGTCAAGTTTCCAGCACCCTTCAAAATATCATCTTTATTTAACGAAAAAACTAATCTCAAACACGTTTGGAACAAGGGAAAGTTTTGTAATGATGAGGGAAATTTTAACTAAACCTTTATCTTTCAACACCTCAAAAACTACTTATGCAAAAAGTGATTCCATGCAAATGTCAACGTTGCTATGAAAACAATTTAGTTGTTACCAAAACAGCGAAACCCTTTAAATTTTTTTGTGTGTATTCTTCTATTTTACAGTGCTGTACGCTCAAAAATGGCTCGGCCTATGTCTTCAAACAATTATATTTGATTTACCAAAGTCACACAGGTGGAAATTTTACATCCGTCACATCCATAACAGAAAAGTGTCACATCCATAACGCAGCTTTTCCCTCATAAATGCGAAAATGTATATTAAAATAAAATCAGCCATGTTTGTTCTATAGTGAGCCAGCTCTTTTCCATGTGATTAGTATTGTTTCTTTTGGGTTGTGCAGTTTATTCCACAGAATTTCTACAAAGTATGCTGTACACTGTAAACTCGCAGACTTTTTTTCGTCACATCCATAACGCACGTTTATTTTCCTCATTTTAAGTATAAAAATTGTTTACAGGTTATTATTTTCCTTCTACCATACCTCTGTGTATAGTTGTTTTGGAAAACATAAACAGATGTTTCAATATAATTTTACCACCTTTTCTGTGCGTTTATGTTTTGAGTTTTTACTGCAAATGTCGCATCCATAACGCTGAAATTGCTCGACAGCAGTCTTCCTCATATAACAAATTATAATTTGCCTTAAATGTTCTACGAAACCACCAGTGTAATGCTACAAAATAAGTAAGACGTCGTGTTCAAACGATAAAATAATACATCCTCAATTTTCATTTTGTATTTCATGTACTTATCATCCGACGTCCCACTGAATCCTCACAGCCCTCAGCGCTTCCCACCGCACGCTTTTGGATACTACGCGTGACCTGGTTGGTTTAAAGAGCGTCGATTGACAGGCGTTCGTCCAATCAGATGTCAGCATCAGGCCGCGTATCAGCTCCACAGGCGGGCGCTGCGCCAGATCGCAAGAAGTGCCACGACTCCAAAAGTCAGCGGCGATTCTTTATCACTGTGAGTTTGACCGCAGGTAAGCACAAGCTTTTCTATTACCGTTGTGTGTTTTTTACAGCACCAATGCGTTTGTTATAGTATTTGGCAAAAGTTTGCCTGGTTGGCTGGAGGTTTTACTGCAGCGTTGCTTCTGTAGGTTGTATTTAGAGCTAATTTGCGTGCTCAGATGTTTGAACTTGTGTAACGTTTTTGTGGTCATCCTATTCAACGCATCTTTTTCTGAGTACGTGTCCTTATTGATTCATTCAATGATTTTTATAGTTTTAGTCTGATATAATGTGAACGCTTGCTTCCTTTGTAACTTAGGGGGATTGTTTGTTTTGTGTTTTTGCGCTTGATTTAAATCGCTTTTCAAGGTTGGAGATGTTTATTCATCTACAGAAGCAAGTTCATTAGCTTTTAAAGTTTGTAAATAGCATCTTTCTAAAATATAAATGAATGAATCACGTTAATAATCGTTCAAAACGTTTATTTACTTGTACATTATGCATTTATTTAACTTTTTCATATTTATCATCTTTCTTAAGTGGCATTTCATTCAGGTAAAAAAACCCATCAAAGCTTGAACACTGTATCAAGCCAAAGAAATACATTGTAAGTCGATAAAGTAGAGGACAAATAACCCTATAACAAAAAAAATAAAAAACATTTTTAAAGACTGAACACATAAGCTGGGTTTTTTCCAGCAGTTATTATGTAACGTCAGCAGTGTTTCTGAAAGGGTTAATATCCCTCATAGGAAAGCAGCCCATTTCACAGAGATCTGCAGTGTCTCTTGCATATAGGAGTTCTGCATTTCCCGTGTCTGCTTGGCCAATCACTCTGGATCCAAAATTATGAGCATTTTTTTTCAAAAAAAATATGTGGAAAAATTATGATTGCTATAACTACGTTGCTTTACAACCTAGCACAGTTTAAATGCATTTATTTTGTATTAAAACAAGTTGTATGCTAAAAAACGAGTAAAGTTTGTGGACATTGGTCTTTGTAGTAACGCAATAATACTTTGGTGATTGCTTAGTAGTGCGGCATCACCACCTGATATCATTATTTTGCAATTGTGGTTCCTTTTACGCTGTTCTGTAAAAACAAAGAAGTTCATAAATAATCATAATGCATATGTTTAGTTATAGTTTAATGCTATTTAATTTAAGCCCAATCAGTGTCCCTCTACCACCACCTGAGTGCCTGAGGCAGACATTTAGACCCCCCTTCCTCTTGCCAAATTCCAGTCTACTGACTAGTGCAGAGTGCAGACGTGAAGTTGGGGGAAGGTTATTGTGGTCGGCTGCACACAGACCTGTCCCCTGGAAACTGAATGTATGCCTCTGTGTTTGTGTGTGAGGGAATGTTGAGGAGCATGGTCTCGGTGAGGTGTTGCATAACATGAACTCTAGTGGGCAAAAATTGTGGAGGTGCTGTTCTCACTGAAAGCTCACAAAATGCATGAATAAATCTTACTGGTGAGAAATTTGCTTGTAAATTGGATATTCCTATTAGTAGCCAGTATTTATTTTTTTTTATTATTTTTCTTGATGCTGTATTTGTGCATGGGCTGCATAACATCCAAGTCCTCTGATGTGTTAGTCAGTTAAACATGAGCAAAATGACACAGGGAGCTACATGTTAAAATTGGGTCTTTTAGGACAAATTATACTTTGTTTTCCAGGAGTACTGTCTAAACTGTTCTCTCAATTTCTTGTCTATATTTGCATCTATTGTTGCTTTTAGTTTTAATAAAAAAAGTGCTTAATCCTGATGATTAATGATGAAAGTCAAGTCACGTGCGTTGAACATTGAACAATCCATTTTACATTCTGGAGATTGCCAAAATAACTTTTATAACTTTTTTTTTAAGGATCAGGATAAGGAAGGACAGGACTGAGCAAAGATGGATGTGTACGACCCTCAAACCCTGGGAATTGTAGTGTTTGGCAGCTTCATGGTGTTCTCTGCCATTGGCATTACACTTGTCTCAACTTTCTCAATGAAGGAGACATCTTACGAGGAAGCCCTGGCCAAACAACGACAAGACTCGGGCAAGACCCAATCCCAACGCTCTGACAAAAAGAAAAAGGCATCTGAAAAGAAAAACAAGTCCAAGAAGAGGGAGGAGAAGCAGAATGGGAACCTTCCAGAATCTGAGCCTGAGCCAGAACCCATTCCTGAACCTGTGGTTGAGAACAGTGAGTCCAAAGCAGTACCCCAAGTTGAACCAGAACCCCAACATGAACCTGTCTCTGTTTCTGAGCCTGAACCTGAAGTTAAACCCAAGCCAGTTGTACCTGAACCTGTTCCTAAAATTGTTGAGTGTGCTGCTCCTCCCACTGTCAGTGCTGTGGTTGCCCCACTTGCTCCTTCCCCAAAGGAGAAGAAAAAGAAGAAGGTGGCTAAGGTAGAACCGGCCCCTGTCAAGCCTGTGGAGGTGCCCATAGTTGTAGCTAAGGTGGAACCAGTGGTTTCAGAGCAAGTGGTGAAAGCAGTAGTTGCCCCTGAGGTTGCTGCTCCCCCTAAACCTAAAGAACCCAAAGTTGAAACTCCAACCAAGAAAAAGTCTAAAAAGAAGGCTGAGCCAGGTGAGTTGTCCTTAGGCAAATGCATATAGTATATAGGGCAGTTGTAATAGTAGCTGTTAAAACTTATACTCTTACTAACTCTGGGCTTCTTTTGAAGTGGTTTCTGTGGAAGAGGTTGATGTCCCCCAGCCGTCACCATATAAGACTCTGGTCTCCAGTCTGAATAGTGCATCATTCAGTGAGTCTGAGACTCAGAAACTCTTTGAGATCATCAGCAAGAAAGCTGGAAAGGATTCCTGGCAACTGGTACAAAATCTACAACTAAACAACCATTAATTTCTGTCTCTTTCTATCATCATCATCATCATCACTCTTCTTCTATTGCTTTCATTGGCAGGCATCTCAAAAGGGTGACCCATTGGCAACTCTGAAGAAGCAACTAGAGGAGAAGGAGAAGCAGTTGACCGCTGAGCAGGGCAATGTAGCTGCAGCTAAAACCCGTGTCCGAGAGCTTACCAAGGTGACACCTGACTACATAAGTGAACCAATGTCAGCAGAGTGCCATATGGAGTGGTTTGACTATCCTTAATCTGACTCTCATTGCTTTGGCCAATAGGAGCTGAATACTGCAAAGAACAAGATGGCATCTACAGAGGCCCGTATGAGCTCTGAGCTGAGTGCCCGTGGTCAGGAGATTACAGCTCTACAGGCTCGTATGCAGACTTCCTACCAGGAGCATGTCAACGAGACCCAACAGCTCAACAGTAAGGTCAGAAATCACTCACCTTTCAGAGTTTTGCTATGCTGTGTAGTGTGCAAGTATGAGCAGTATTAAATGCGTCACTTATGTGTGTGGCCACAGATCCAAAGCCTTCAAGAGCAATTGGAGAATGGACCAAATGCTCAACTGGCCCGCCTAGAGCAGGAAAACTCTATTCTCAGAGATGCCCTCAATCAAGCCACTAGCCAGGCTGAAAGCAGGTATCATCTCATCAAGCTTTCTTGTCTTCTTTCATGAAATGTAACTTTTTTTTTTTAGAGGTTCTATAGAATGAAAATTGCAATTATACCTAGGAATAGCTGAATAATAAGAGTTCACTACATGGAAATGGCAGTACTGTGAGCCTGAAAAACCATTGTTTTCTTGTTCTCATTTAAGTCCTGTTAGTGTAAAACTCCAGTGAAAACTGGCCAATTCAAACAAAACTTCAGCTGGATAATGGATTATTAGCACACTGGATTATTGTTGTGCATGCCTAGGCTTTGTTTGATAGCCACCAACAGTTCCTGGTGAAATACCAAAATTGATAATGTTTAATGGTATCCATGCTTATGTTAAACATACTATGTACAGTATGTGGGAATCCTTTGAAAACAGGAGAGGCAGGAAGAGGAAAGAATCTATATTGGCCTGTTTCTATTGAGTGGTACGGTATGGTACAGTGCGGTTCGGTACTCTTTTATGGCCGTTTCCACTGTCTAAAAGCATACCGTACCACTTTTTGGTCATCCTTTGCATAGGGTACCAAAAGGCAGAGCTAGACGTGCAGCTGAACGCTATTGGTTTACAGAGATAACATTTGCTCTTGCAACAAGCCAGAATGAAAACATAGGACCCGCCATGTTTAAATACACAGCCGAAACATTACACTGAAATAATATATACATATAATAATGAGCCATGGTCGACCAGAGCTCAAACAAACATTGTTGTCGTCTTGATGAACAGACACAAAGCCAAGAAGAAGAGCAGATTCTTCCCTGTGCCCTGTAGTTTTTTTACGAGCCTGTCTAAAGTGCTAGCCGTTTTGCTTTGTCGCTCGCGTGCGCGTCTATATTTGAAATAACAAACTTCTTGAGCTGATGTGCGTTTGATTATTGGCGTGCTTTTGAAACCCGATCCTTTCAGAAACAGACGAGTGCAACACTGATGCATGCAAAAACAAAGGAGAAGCTGGAAAAAAACAAAGGAGCAAATACATTTTTTTGAAGAAACTGCTACGTTTAACTATTATCATCACCTTTTGGACTATTATGAACTCGGAATGACGGAATTACTTTATAACAGGAGGTTACATGTGCTGCTGAAGATTGCAGACACAGATGAAAGGTTTGCACTGACTGTGGGCTAGATTTCGTGTTGTTTTTGAACCTAAATAAGGCCTAAATGTCTGCTGTGTGTAGTTTTTATGTAATTGGTAACACATCAAAGAATATAAGGGGCTATATGCGTTCATATGTGTTGCATTTATTTATTTATTTTATATAACCGCAGACAGTAGGCTATCTCCCATCCTTGATCTGCAGTTATAATCAGATCATGTTCATAGAAAGGTTAGTAATAAACATTTATACAACAGTGTTTATGTGTATAATAAAGCCTCTGTTTTCTGAAGAGTGCTTCTAGTGATGTGTGAACGACCCGTACAGCTATACTGTAGACTGTTGACTGAAACTTTGTCGTACACCACACCCACCAAAAGAGTACCCTTAAGCAGTGGAAACGCCTGTATCGACCCGTACTGTACCACTCAGTGGAAATGGGCCATATATGTGAAAGCGGCAGCAATGCGTCTCATCTGTATACAGCTTGTCAGAATTTGCCATGTATGTTTATAATGAGGCAAAAAACGCAAGTGAACTGCTAAATATACTTTATTTATAATCTGCTCAGTGTGTTCAAATATATTTTGACATGAGTGTGATTTATTTTGTAAGTGTATTTAAGAGTACATCATGGTGTGTGTGTCTGAGAGCAGGCACTGACATTAGCTGCTGGAGCATCAGAACAGAGGTCATTAATATTTGTGTATCATTCCAAATATGGTCAAACAGAGCTTTTCATACTAGGGGTAGTTTCGCTGGTTATTAATGATCATTTAAAACCATTTTTGGATAATTTTCCAACTTACCATGTAGACATCAGGGAGTAATTTTATTGTGGGAGACACTAATTGAAATCTGACTTTTCATCTACAGGTCCTAATAGCATCTTTCTTCCCTAGCAATTCCCGGTTTCCTCTTTGCTTTATGTAAATGAAAGTAGTGAAAGCACTCAAATAAAAGATACACACCCTGTATAATATTGATCTTGCCTCCTGGCATGAAATGTCTTATTTATCTGTTTTACTGTATGTGAATATGTGCACAGGCAAAATGCAGAGTTGGCAAAGTTGCGCCAGGACTGTGTGCGTCTCAATCGAGAGCTGAAGGAGCGCACAGCCACTCAGCAGGCTGAGGAAGAGAGAAGGAAGAGTCTTGAAACCAAGTTGGCGGCTGCTGAAGAACAGTTAGCACAAACACAGGTAAGACCTGACCTCTTGACTGTTTTCTCATCTTTCTGAAGTGGTTGTGGTCTTTGTACCTTGACTGTTCTAGATACCAATTTCACCATTTTACAGTCTTTAAAATCAATGCCTTTATCTGTTATTTGAGATAGCTTTTACTTCTCTCTTAGCACATTTTTGTCTGTTGTGCATGCTTTTTTTGTGGGTTGTTATTTGTGCTGTTTATTTTAGTTCAGCTCCTCAAGAAATGGAAACCTCTGGGTTTAAAAACTTCCTCTTTGAATGTTTAGTAACCATACATTTTTTTATATTAAAGGTGCTGTTTGTAAGTGTTTGACTCTTCTAAATCATAAAAATACCATAATATGTTTGCAGATATTTAAAAAACATGCTAATTGATTATTCTTGTTTGTCTGAAAAACAATACTGAAGTCAGTTATTCTGTTTTGAAAATGTGCATTATGTGCCGGAACGTCTGTCTTTGTTTTGATCATTTAACCTGTCCAATGCCAGTTTAGCCAACTATATATCAGCACCTTGCCTTGGCGGAAAAAACACATTTCATTCATTCATTCAGTCAGAAAGGCCCCCAAAATATGTGTCTGTGACCGAAATAATAAACAGTAGCAGACTCCAAAATGAGACGCAGGTTCAGAGTTCCACATGAGGTGGTTATTTAAAGGCAAATAATATAAATATTACGAACGTAAACGTTAGGTGAGCAGGTTACATTGTAACCCCGTTACCCAACAACACGCTATGTGACTAGATTTGCAGTGATAATCGATTTGGCTGTTTGCACCAGACGAAACACAACAGAAATTTAAAAACATCCATTCAGAAGCACAGAATAGTGCACTTACTGCACTCCAACAAAATATAAGGTTTATAATCGAATTAAGAAATATTAAACGTCTTTAATGTTATTAAATCTACATGCTGAATCACTGATGTGTTGGTTTTGAGTCACAGTTCTAAAGTACAATTTCAGATGGTTCATTTTTAAGATTCTTTGGTGAACTATGTGCTGCTGCTTTCAGTATGACAATAAATGTCATGTGAAATGGCATTGAAACTTGCATAATTAGCATTTAACACAGAATAAAGCACTTGAGGTGTACCTGAGGTGATCATTGTCAGTTTTCTGTTGTTCAGCTACAATAAATATTAGTTTTGAACCAGAAGTGCAATACCATGTTTAACCAATGGCTGTCAAACGTTCATACTGCACCTTTAAAGGCATAGTTCACCCAAAATGAAAACATACTATTCCTCAAGTTGTACTAAACAAAACTGTTGTATTCTTTGGATAACTGAATTTCCTAGTCAGAACTAAGAAGAAAAAACTATGGAAGTCCACGGCTTCCACCAATCTCCATAATATCTTTTGTGTTCAACAGTAAAAAAATGGGGGGGGAAATTGAAAATTCTAAACCCACATGACTTGAAAGTAGATGATCTCTTGCACAAAGTATTGTATTGACTACATTTGGGGTGATTTTTGGAGGGCGATCCATTCCTTTAACAACCTCTGTGCCTGTGTTTAGGCATCCCGTGTTGGGACAGAGCAGGCTCTGCAGGAGAAATTGGATAAACTCAAGGAGGAACTCTGTGAGGTGCAGCAGGGCCGCACCAACTTACAGACTCAAGTAGACGCAGCCAAAGAGCAAGCCAAGACCCTCGCAAGTCAGTTCACATAAACACGCATCATTTGATAATAATATGACTATTCCATTTGCTGAGTTCCCATTTATTCGCAGCATTTCCCATTTTTTTATCTAAAATGGAAACTTTTTAAACAGATCTCCAGGAGCGTATGCATGTTACAGAGACAGAGCTGAAAAACAGATGTGAAGAGCTGGAGATACTGAGAGCACAGGAAAAACCCGCTGTGAAGACGGAAGCAACAGTTCAGGTACACATACTGTATTTGACCCAAAAGAAGTAATTTTATGTCTGATACTATTTTGCATTTAACTGTTCTCAAGATGATTTTTTTTGTTTTGTATACAGAATATCAACTCAGAGGAGGTTGAACAGTTAAGGAGCAGGTAGAGTTGGAGAACTGTTTGATTCATGTGATTGAGTCACTACAGTTTTGTTTTTACATTTTAATAGTGTTATTTGATGTATTCTGCAGTCTGAGAGAAAGGGAAGAGCAGTTGACATCGTTGGGGTCGGAGCTTACTCAGCTGAGGGAGGAGCTTGAGACTGTAAAGAGAGTTCAGGCTGAGGAAACTCAGAATAGGTATTGTCAATATAGATTTTTGTGGTGTGCGTGTCAGTAAATTACAAAAAAGTTTATATTTATTTTATTTAATCATTTGTAATTCATTGATTTCATAAATTTTATGTTAGACTTTTATTTATATACTTACAGTCAAGCCTCAAAAATACCTCTGTGGTATGAATAATTTTCAGACTTGATCGTATATATTACAGTCAAATTCAGTATGTATTACACTATTTATTATTATTCTGTATATATTACAGGCAATTTCTGACTTTAAAGTTACTTTTATTCCACCAAAAAAAGTTTGTTTTTTTTTTACCAGAAATGACACAGGCTTCTCCTAAAAGATAAGATAATGTCCAAGAGACATTATTGTGGAAAAAATGATTTGTTTGCTTTATTTATTTTTTTTATAACTGTTGAACAAAAACTTTAAGTCAGAATTTGCCAGAGGTACGAACAATTTAATGACTATAGTTTTTGTTCAACGGAAAAAAAAATAAAATAAGAACTTTTTTTTTTTTTTTTTAACAATTGAATTTATCTTTATAATAAGCTATTAGACTTAACCTGTTCTCTCCATAGACTAAAAGATATGGACGTAGTATCCTTGACGTCATCCATAGGTTTATGAAAAATCCAAAAGAAGCTAGTTGGCGAGGCCAACCGTTGCCGTTTTGTTTGCACGTCATCGCACCAATCGCGGGTAACCAAACAAAGGCAAAAAGGCGGAGCTACCGATGTATGCTGGCATTTTGCTTGGATTGCCTTTATTTTAGGAGAAACGCTTAATACTTCATTACCTGCGACTCGTTTGTGTTCTGACCATGTGCTTGGTTGTGCACTATATCAATAAAGTGTTAAGCCTTTTAAAAACTGTTGTAATGCATTGAGCCACTAAGCATTGTTCTTAAGATGTTTGATGTGCGAATTACTTCCAAGTACTTAAGATATAGTCTTTGTTAGTAAATGCAAGCCTATTGATGAAACCCAGGCATAACACTGTATGACAATGCTTCAGACGACTGTTCTAGAGCCTACAGCTAACATTAATAACTGATCTTAAACAAAACAAATACAACTATAGAGATGGTATAAGTATATAATTTAACTCTCCTGGGAAACGGAGGACACGTAAATGGTTTCTGAGCACAATTAAGAGCACACAGCATGCCATATCATCTGATAATTGTAAGAAATAATTCTAAAAGGCAACTGACTGTGTAAAGCCGCATAAAACAACACAAGTTTGATGAATATGGTGAGATCAGTGGCTAATCAGCTGAAATCAGCCGAGGTGACGTGACTGCGACCAGCCAAACCTTGCTATCACTCAAGTGGCCACGCCCTTAATTATGCAGACTTAATATAACTTAATATAAAGGAAACAGATGAGTTTTTAAAAAATTCACCCCCTTACAGTTGTCATGAAGGGTAATGGTTGTTATATGAACCAAAATCGTTCTTTGTACCAGACCTTTTTTTTCTGCTGTAAAGTTGGCCATTGTAACAGTGGGCTCAATAAAAAATTTGCTCCATATAGAGTCAGAACTAGGGAAATTTAGATGAATTGCAGTTTCAGTTACTTCCCGGGAGGTTGCTGCTTGGTTCTCTCTGGTGTCTGATCCATATTTTGACCTGTTTTAGGGTAAACGAGGCTGACACACAGTTGAGGGAATTCACAGCAGAGGTCCAACAACTTAAAACTAGGTATACAGTACATCTGATGCTTCTTTCATTGAGTATATTTTGTAGCCGATTTGAATTAAATGCATTTCGTCTCCATCAGTGTGAAAGAAAAGGAAGATTTAGTGGCGTCCCTGCAAGCTCAGCTGGAGAAGATGGAAAATGTGAGTGCAGCATACTGTAAATAAACAACAATATTGGCATGTGTCATACATGTTAATTAATCTATATTGTTTTTTTTAGACTGATACTGTTGAAGCAGAGCCACCATTTGAGAAGTAAGGCCGATATTTCATTATCACTTATTTTCTTAAATATAGGTATCTTTTCTACCAGGGGTGCATCTGATAATGACTTTGTGTGACTGTCAGTCTAGAGAAGGATGCTCGCATGATCTCGCTGGAGGAGGAACTTCAGCAGATTAAAGAAGAGATGGAACGAATGAAGGCCAAGAGCAACGTAAGTCTTTCCTTGTAAATCCTACTTGTCCATCCATATCTACCCAACCCATTACTCAATTACCTATGTGTTTATCCATATCTACCTATCCTTTTTGATCATATGTCACCCCTACCAGTTGATGTTTACTTATTTTTCTAACTACCCATACCAGCATGACCATTCATGGCTTTCTATAAATGTAATAATAATACTATATAATAATTCCTTACATTTTATATAGCATTTTTAGACACTCAAAGCGCTTTAAACAATGGGGGGGATCTCCTCATCCACCACCAGTGTGCAGCATCCACGTGGATGTCGCGACTGCAGCCATATTGCGCCAGACCGCACTCCACACACCAGCTGATTGGTGGAGAGGAGACAGTGATTAAGCATATTATGATATGGGGATGGTTAGGAGGCCATGATGGACAGAGGCCAATGGGCAGATCTGGCCAGGATGCCGGGGTTAAACTCCTACTCTTTTTTTTTTTTTTTTTTTTTTTTTTTTTTTTCTCTCTTTTCTTTTTCTTTTTCTAAAAGAACAGCTGGGGTTTTTAATGACCACATGGAGCCAGGACCTCGGTATAAGGTCTTATGCGAAAGACGGTGCTCGCTGAGCAGTATAGAGTCCCCGTCACTATACTGAGGTACTAGGACCCACACAGACCGCAGGTTGAGCACCCCCTGCTGGCCTCACTAACACCACTTCCGGCAGCAACCTAGCTTTCCCATGTGGTGTCCCATCCAGGTACTGACCGGGCGCAGCCCTGCTTAGCTTCAGTGGGCGACCATGTGAGTTGCAGAGAGCTAGCTGTATGGAGCCAGAATTGTTTCGTAATTCCAAACAAATATAATACAATCCACAAATAAATGTGAAGCGATTGACAAATACCAAGCATATTCACAAATAAATACAATGAGATCCACAAATAAATCTTAAAGATCCACAAACATTAATTACATTCACAAGTAGGTGAAATTAGACTTGCAAATAAAAAACATACTCACACATTTTTTTTTTTATTCTACAAATACAAATTTGCCTGACATTTATATGTGAATTGCGTCTTGTGCATTTGTAGATTAGTGTGCATTTGTGGGTAGCTCTCTGTGCATTTGTAGATCACTGTGGGTATTTGTGAGTAGCTCTCTGTGCATTTGTGGATCGCGCTGTGCATTTGTGGATTTTGAAACATTTCTCACGTCAAGACGAACACTGATCCACAAATAGATGGACTCCGCCCACCTTCTACTTAAACCAATCAGATACCGGTCACGTGGTGCTGACCAATCGCTGCTCGTTCTCGCTCGAGCCAATCACGCTTCGCCTTACAATAGGCCTTTTTCACGGACGGTCGAACGCACGTCCGGTAGAGCGATAGTTGCGTATTCGTGCATCCAGCCGGAGCAATGGAGGCAAAGTCAGATGTGCTAATATAAAGGCTGTTTACATTTGTGCGTAATGTACCTTCATCATAGCGTAGGCTCTTAGTTTTAAACCGTTACGAGATATAAGGGAGATCACGTATATAATAATACATGTTTAAATGCATGTATAATATGTAAATGTATAATAAGTGTACGATGTAATAAATATTTGATGAGAGGGAACATGGACCTGTCTTATTTCTGTACGTACATGGATAAATATCTTCAGGGAGGGCAATAGGCTTCTTTTGACTCATGCACTGTGTAAATGTATAATATGTTAACACTGCTGAAATAAGTCAGTCTGGAATTGTTTGTACATGTTTTTATTCTATGTATTTTTTTTTCAAGATTTATATCATACATTACATAATATACATTTGTTGACATCCATATGTGAGTAGATATATATATATATAGCTTATTACTACACACACACAGTAATCAACATTTAAAAGTAGATCTAAAAAGTTTTCAAAATTGTCTTAAGACAAAAATGGATGTTGTTCAATAGTTTTAGGACAACTTTGATAAAAGGTTGTGATCCACTTCAAATGTTGACTACTGTGTGTGTGTGCATTGCAATAAGCATCAGCAACCACATTTGAGTTGTCATGCATTTCTCAGCTGTAAATATGACAGGAAGAACATTCTGGCGGAGCGAGGGGCCAAACTCATCATACCACCTTTCAAAACAGCAGCTCAGTTCAGCAAAGAAGATGCTGAAAGACAAGCCATAGTACGCCTTCAAATTCTTGTTGAGAGAGCCATCAGAAGAGTGAAGGAGTTTCACATCTGGTACCCCACTGTACCTTTGACATGTATAGACACACACGCAGTAGTCAACATTTGAAGTGGATTACAACTTTTCATCAAAGTTGTCCTAAAACTATTGAACAACATCCATTCTTGTCTTAAGACAATTTTGAAAACTTTTTAGATCTACTTTAGATGTTGATTACTGTGTGTGCGTAAAGTCAGAATTATTAGCCCCCCTTTGAATTATTATTATTTTTTATATTTCCCAAATGATGTTGAACAGATTCAAGAATTTTCCACAGGATTTCCTATAACATTTTTTCGTCTGGAGAAAGTATTATTTGTTTTATTTTGGCTAGAATAAAAGCCATTTAAATTTTTTTTAAGGTCAATATTATTAGCCCCTTTAAGCTATATTTTTTCCGATAGTCTACAGGACAAACCATCCTTAACTTGCCTAATTACCCTAACCTGCCTAATTAACCTAGTTAAGTTTAAATGTCAATTTAAGCTGTATAGAAGTGTCTTAAAAATATCTAGTAAAATATAATTTACTGTCATCATGGCAAAGATAACAATAAAGTTATTAGACATGAGTTATTAACACTATTACAGTATGTTAAGAAATGTGTTGAAAAAATATAAATAGATAAAATAGATGCATATACTCACGTATGAATGTCAACAAATGTATATTATGTAATGTATGATATAAATCTTGAAAAAAATACATTGAATAAAAAACATGTACAAACAATTCCAGACTGACTTATTTTAGCAGTGTTAACATGTTATACATTTATACAGTGCATGAGTCAAAAGAAGCCTTTTGCCCTCCCTGAAGATATTCATATTAAGGTAAAGTTGGTTTTATATTCGCACATTCGTTCGTTTAGCTGTCCCTATATTGTTTACCATGCTAATTTGAATATTCGGTCAGAATTAGCATGCAAGTGTGACTTCAAAACAACATTAGCATCTGATTGATTGTAAACAATGCTGTACTTTGATAATCATTTGCTCTTATTATGATTTCCCTATTTAGAATTTGCAAGGAATATCTTTCTGAAATTATATTATTAAGGAGAATGTCTGAATTTCTGAATATAAAACCAACTTTACCTCTATGATATTTATCCATGTACGTACAGAAATAAGACAGGTCCATGTTCCCTCTCATCAAATATTTATTACATCGTACACTTATTATACATTTACATATTATACATGCATTTAAACATGTATTATTATATACGTGATCTCCCTTATATCTCGTAACGGTTTAAAACTAAGAGCCTACGCTATGATGAAGGTACATTACGCACAAATGTAAACAGCCTTTATATTAGCACATCTGACTTTGCCTCCATTGCTCCGGCTGGATGCACGAATACGCAACTATCGCTCTACCGGACGTGCGTTCGACCGTCCGTGAAAAAGGCCTATTGTAAGGCGAAGCGTGATTGGCTCGAGCGAGAACGAGCAGCGATTGGTCAGCACCACGTGACCGGTATCTGATTGGTTTAAGTAGAAGGTGGGCGGAGTCCATCTATTTGTGGATCAGTGTTCGTCTTGACGTGAGAAATGTTTCAAAATCCACAAATGCACAGCGCGATCCACAAATGCACAGAGAGCTACTCACAAATACCCACAGTGATCTACAAATGCACAGAGAGCTACCCACAAATGCACACTAATCTACAAATGCACAAGACGCAATTCACATATAAATGTCAGGCAAATTTGTATTTGTAGAATAAAAAAAAAATGTGTGAGTATGTTTTTTATTTGCAAGTCTAATTTCACCTACTTGTGAATGTAATTAATGTTTGTGGATCTTTAAGATTTATTTGTGGATCTCATTGTATTTATTTGTGAATATGCTTGGTATTTGTCAATCGCTTCACATTTATTTGTGGATTGTATTATATTTGTTTGGAATTATGAAACAATTCTGGCTCCATATAGCTGCTGGCAACTCATCTATATCTGTTCAACTTTTACTCAACCATCAATTTATATCTACCTGTGTTCCTGTCCATCCATATCTGCTCGTGATCTGTTTATCCATAAGTACACATTCTTCCATGTCTGTTCAAATCTACCCAACCGACTGCTGTATATCTTTGCACATCTGCAAAATGATCTCTCAGTCCACATTTAGAGGGATCGTTCACCCAAAACTGAAACTTGTTTGCCTGTATTTCTTCTGTTGAACACATAAGATGTTTTGAAAAATGTGGTCAACTGGTAACAATTGACTTCCACGGTAGGAAAAGCACATACTAAGTCAATGGTTAGTTGTTTCTAACTTTTTTTTTTTTAATATATCTTCTATTTTTTTCAACAGAAGAAAGAAATTCATAAAGGTTTGGAAAAGAGTAAATCATGAGTTTTATTTTTTGGGTGAATTATCCCTTTAACTTCCTATAACTGTCCCTCAATCCATCAGTCCCTGTTGTCACATCCAAAATGACGCACTATGCACAAGTGTATGTAGCGTATAAATTGTTGTCCCAATAATAATAATAATAATAATAATAATAATAATTATTATTATTATTATTATTATTATTATTAAGGGCGCCACGGTGGCGTAGTGAGTAGCACGTTCGCCTCACAGCAAGAAGGTCGCTGGTTCGATCCCCGGCTGGGCCAGTTGGCATTTCTGTGTGGAGTTTGCATGTTCTCCCCGTGGTTGCGTGGGTTTCCTCCGGGTGCTCCGGTTTCCCCCACAGTCCAAAGACATGCGGTACAGGTGAATTGGGTAAGCTAAATTGTCCATAGTGTATGTGTGTGAATGACAATGTATGGATGTGTTTCCCAGAGATGGGTTGTGGCTGGAAGGGCATCCGCTGCTTAAAACAAATGCTGGATAAGTTGGCGGTTCAATCCGCTGTGGCGACCCCGGATTAATAAAGGGACTAAGCCGAAAAGAAAATGAATGAATGAATTATTATTATTACTATTATTAATATTATTTATTATTTATTTTTTTTTAACTGACGAGAAAATTACACCATTTTCCAATAGTACCTGTCACGAGTACAAGTGCGTTCACCATCCGGCAGCGTAATTTATATAGGATGTATAATAAAGTATTCCAATCTTGGTGCCTAATAGTTCTTGCCCTTCTTCAGTGTGAGCAAAACTGAGCGTTTTTGTCAGTTAAACAAGTTCACCATCCGGGTTTTTTAAGTGCAGCTTTTCTTAAATTTTTCCATGTGAACATTATTTATACCACAAAAGGGTGCAGTGCATACTGTAAGTGTACAATTTGGGATGCATCTATTAACTACCTGGTCATCCATATGTCAATAAATAAGTAATTGTGGTATATGGTTTGTTTGTGTTCAGGAACTACGGGAGAAAAACTACGCTGCGGTGGAGGCTCTGGTGGCAGCTGAGAGGCTAAGTGAAGAAAGACTGAGCCAAGCCAAAACCGCACAGGTAACACATTTCAAGCATTTTCCGCTCGTTTTCCTTTAACAGCAATGATTTAAAACAAGTGTATAACTCAGAGTAAACTGAGTCAATTATTTATGTAAAATAATGCAAACTACTTGAATGTGATGGGGAACATTAGATTAGATTTTTTAAAATATTTTTTTTAACCCAATTGCCATGATCACCAGCGATCCAGGCTTGCTGATTGCAGGTTAACATGCATTATCACCTGGACTACAATTCTGTCACCTTAAGAACTACAAATCCCATCCTTTAAGTTGCACACACACACCTGTTCCGGTTCTCCAATAATTTCACACTCCGCTGGAAGCTGATCAAGGATAAACTGACTATCTATACACCATGCTTGCGCGCACAAACACTTTGCTGAGTCTAGTTTCCCCGTAAGTCTACGAAGCATCATCTTGTCTCATTTTTTTAGCTGTGTTTTGACACTTTGCCGTTGTTTTCGCCGCCTCTACCGACCATTTGCCTGATTTTGACTTTGTTTCTGGATTACCTTTATGCTACCGTTTGCTACCTGTTTGACCGTGGCCTGCCTGACTACTCTTATATAAATTGCATGTGGATCTTCAACTCTGTCAGCGTCTGCATGTTACACTAATAACAGGGATGACTATAACAGAGTTGTCCATTACAAAGTTGGCTATATTGACAATAAGAGTTGACTTACTGTAACAGAATTGATGTTTTCCACAGTGTTGTGCTTGAGCTTAAGATGGTAACCTCAAACCAGATATTACATGGCACATCTAAGACAGGATTTTATGTATTTTTATCATGTTACTGTTTTTAAAGGGTCACGAAACACCAAAACACATTTTTTGAGCTGTTGACGGTCCTATATGTGTCCCACGCTGCTATAAACACTATTAGGACACATGTAATTGACTAAAAAGTGAAAATTGGTTGTTTTTGCGTTATTTCGAGCAAATTCGTTCTTCCGGTTTGAAACACATTTTTGAAGCTGCGTCACGCCGCTGAGATCCATGAGTGTATTCCAGCGTGGAGGCTGGACGTCTGTACCGGCCAGTGCATCGTGACGTCTCTATCTCATGAATCAACGCCACATGCTCAGACTTTGTTCAAACCAATCAGCGCGCTCTATTGTGTATGCGGCGCAACTTCATTATTATGCACGACAGCTTCAAGACTGTTTACCTGCTACAGTGTTCAGACGTCCGAGAGACGCCACGTCGTGTTGCCAAAACAAGTGGAAGAAGAAGAATTGTTTGCAGACGCAGGTCACCAGTGTTGTGTTTATAAACATACTCCAATGAAAGTTTTTGCTTTCATTTCTCCATTATGAGAGCGCAACTGGACTTACGGTGGATTACAGTGCACGCGACAGAAATTAGTTTGTAAGGAACCTTTTTACCCAAGAGCTTTCCACATCCGGAAATGGTGAAATCCAGATTTGCCGCTCGTCTCCTTTTCAAACAACAGCCGCGGTCCAGTTGTTGTTTTTCCTGTCTCTACAGATGTGGCAAGTGAGAGAATGCTGCTCTCCGAGTGTAAACATAAACACCCTAATCAAACGGTTACCGTCGCTGCGTTTTGTGACAGGATAGTTTGAACACACACGGCTTTCTGACGCTGCTTACTGAGGGCGTCTAAGTTAAGGAGAAATGAGTTTTGTTTTTTTTTTTTTCTTCTTTTTTTAACATACGCCATGCAGTATCAAACACTCCATTAAATCTGCACTCCTCCAGCAGTTACTCGCATGTAATATCTCGTTTGTCACGAGGGACATGCAGGAAATGCTTCTGAGTAAAAGTGAAAGTGCCAAACTGCAGTTAAAGTCGACAAATTAATAGTTTGGCAAATAATCAGATGACTGATGTCCATGTAAACAGTCACTGTCTTTCTCCCCCTGCGTCTGTGTTTGTGTGTTGCCTGTTTGAAAATCAGCGCATGCCCAAATGGAAACTTCCATTTTTATGCAAAACCTTCCCTCTTTCCCTCCCCTGACACTCCCACCTAAACAGAGCTGGACACACCCACTTTCCTGAGCTTTTTCAGACTGTTGGTGTGAAAACACCCTGCTGAGACAGGGGGGCTTCATGACCCTTTAAAGAGTTCACTAAAATGTAGTTGACATCATTAATCCACTAAAATGTAGTTGACATCATAAATCTACATCTTAATGCATCTTAAACATTTTTCACAAATGAATGAGAGAAGAATTATGGGTCGCCAACCTGATTTCATCAAGTAGGACATCTGGATTAACATCTGTGTTGATCCTGGAACAACATGCCAATCAGCCAATCAGAATTGAACGATACGTTTACTGTATCTTAAGTTTAGGTTTATGCACTTCTCCATGATTGTGATCCAACTATTATTTCCCTCTGATTTTGGGATTTACAGTTAGGGTTGGGTTTAGGGGTAGGGAATAGGTATGGATTACATTTTTGAACAAAAATTATGTTCCAGGATCAACATAGATGTTAATCCAGGATCGCATGGAACTTGGACGTGCATTATGAACATGCCTTGTTTCCAGCCAGAGGAAGTCACATGACTTGGAGCAAGTCACATGCTTTCCATCAATGGCATTCCATTGATGCTTTTCCATCAGCACTTTCAAGATTAAGCCTTTTTTTTTTAAAATATAGATTTAGATAGATTCTAAACATAAATATAGATTTAGATAGATTCTAAACAACATAACAGATTAACAAGAGTTGACCAGAACATACAGACACAATTGTTTACTATTATTATTATTATTATTATTATTATTATTACTAAAATTACTGCTAATAATAAAGAAAATGTTTCATATGAATTTCACTTCGTGTAAATGCCAAATGTTTTATTTCATAATAGTTGAAGCTGAATGTATGATTTCATTTTGTTTATTATTTAATGCATAATTCAAAGACCATAAAGACATCCCTAAAAACAAAAAAAAAATTTTTTTTGGAAATTATTAAAGACCATTTCATTTAAAAAATAAATAATTAAAGTAATAGAGTAATAGAAACTTTATTTTGGAGATGTACCTGCAATTCTAGAATCACCCCCAAACACACGCACTGTCGAAGTATAAAGCACTCCATTGTAAATCCGTATTCCGTGAGGTACCCGATATCATCAAAGCAGCGCTGCAGTAGGCTAAAACTGTGGAGCATTTTTTGTGATCTGGTTTATTTTCATTGTCTGATCAAAGGTTTGTGTTTGCAGAGTGCGGTTGAGCAGCAGCTGAGCTCTTTCCAGACAGATGCCAGAAACGCCTTTCAGACGATCTTCCCAAACATCAACATAGAAACACAGCAGGTGGGATTCCCTTTATCTTAAGTAAACGGATGACAAACATGCTCTTTTGTTTATTTTGTGGCGTCCTATATAGTCCACATAAATGTATATAAAGATATTGATACTACTAATTCTGACTTCAACTGTATGTACTGTAGACAAACTGGCTGGAGGTGTTCACGAATGAAGCACAGAAGAGCCTGACACACAGTCTAGCAGAACAGGAGCACACGGCGGCGAGCTCAGATGTGATGGTGAGAGATCATCTGCATGAATGCAAAGCTGAAATGCAGTGTTGTTGTCTGCTCATGTCTCCTGCTCGCCTGAATGTCTGTCAGGATCTGCAGCAGAAACTCACCCTGTCGGAGGACAATCAGAGGACACTTCAGGCTGAGTGTGAACAATACAGGACAACACTCAGCGAAACGGTACGGTCACACGCTTATCATGGAAACGTGTATAGGCTGTGCTTTATTTTTTGAAAGCAGTTTTGATATGAAATCAATAGCACTTTTTACAGAGACATTAAGATTCAGAAACAGAAAAGTTCAAGAAAAATGTTTCCTCAGAACAACAAGCTTATGTCTTGCCATTTTGAGATCCTCACAGTTCTGAGAAAAGAAATGTGAGAATTGGAGAAGAACTGAGTGAAAATTGTGAAAGCAATACAGTTATAAGAAAATAAAGTAAAAGTTTCCATTCTGAGGGAAAAACAAAACTGCAAGATCAGAAGTCAGAGCTACAGTTCTAAAAAAAAAAAAAAAAAGGCTTCTGGTAAAGCAACAATGCTTGGAAAAAAAATGGTCTGAATAGCAAGATTGTTTATGAACTGCCAACTGGAAGCAATGAGCAAGAAATAGGTTTAGAATTATAAGTAGTAAAATGAAACTTTGCAAGATATTCTAAAATCAGAATTGTGAAATTGTGTATGAACTTGCAATGGCAAGAAAAAGTCACAGTACTGAGAATGTCAGAATCAGAATTTTTACCCCAAGAGTTTTGAATATGTAAAGCTTATATGTAAATTAATTTCTAGAGGTTCACGTGTTTATGATTGACCACAGCTGGTCCCGCATTAGCTAACGCATGATTCACCAATCAGATGATTCCTAACTCGCTGTAATAACCAGAGTTTCTTTACCTCAGTTATATTAAGCCCTGGTCACATCACACGATTTTTATTGTCGGTTACCAAAGTCACCGTCAAATTATTTTATATATTTATTTCCATCCATCCATCCATCCATCATATGTCTGTCTGTCTGTCTTTCTTTTTTCTTTCTTTATCCATCCATCTATCATCTGTCTGTCTCCATCCATCCATCCATCCATCCATGATAATTTATTTGAAATCTAAATGGATATTTTCCTGCCAATTTTGCTTATTAAACATTCCCTCACCTGAACATGCCACGAGTGACAAATTAAAGCACATCAGCAGCTGTGAAGCATTAAATTCTTATTTTCTACGGAGCAGAACAAATCATGATGACACAGTTGGATGGGCACAAACAAAAATATAATTTGTATATTTCTATTGGAAAGAATATCTTTTTGAAACAAATTTCGTTAGCAATAATAGGTATCTTACCTGTTATGTATTTTTCGTTGGTAAGTTAACTACTAGATAAAAAAGAATAATGAATAGCCTAACCTTTGAGGTGATGCGCTTCAACTACTCCAACATGCTTCAGCGCCAAACACGGGTTGCTGTGAGATTATGTTGGTTTGGTAAATAAAATAGAATAAAATAATTAAAGTTAAATATTCACAGTTTCAGAGAAGCCTATATTAAACTGATTTCACTATTAATGAAACGTTTTATATATATTATAATACGTTTTATAATCTATTATGTAGAACAGTGGTCTCAAACCCAATTCCTGGAGGGCCGCAGCTCTGCATAGTTTAGCTCCAACCACCTCCAACTCACACCTGCTAAATAGTTTCTAGTAGTCTTGAACACCTTCATCAGTTGTGTTTGATTAGGGTTGGAGCAAAACTGTGCAGAGCTGTGGCCCTCCAGCAATTGAGTTTGAGACCTATGATGTAGAATACATTTTGTTCAAGGACTTTACAGAAAGAGGTGATCATTTAGATGAAATGCAATTCTGTAAAATTATAAAAAGGACCTGCAGCCTGAAAACCTTTTAACTGTGACTGAACATTGCTTTTAATAAGTTAATGCATTTATTTAATGTATTTAATTAATAACAGGAGGGCATGTTGAAGGCTCTTCAGAAGAGTGTGGAGGACGGCGAGCTCTCGTGGACGTCCAAGATTTCAGAAGCTGAACAGCAAAAACAGACCGTAAGAGCATTCTTCACTAATATAGTTGTGTTTGTGCGTGCGTGCGTACTAAATCGGATGGTTATCCTGAAGCTGTACGTCTCTCACACAGGCCTTGGATCAGGTCAAGATTCTGGAGAACAGGATAGAGACTATAAACGCTGAAATACAAGACTCAAATCAGGTTTGTGCCTACATTTGACGTTGTTTAAATCATTTAAGCCATTGAAATACAAAAGAAGATGTTTTGAATAATGTTCAATGTTCATTTTTCATTCCAATGTGCTACTTTTGAAATAATTTGTTCTAAAGAAACATGCTCTAGATGGTTTGGGTTCATTTTTATTATTATCATATCTTCAACATTTTACATGCAGTTCTTGTCAATTTCAGTGGACCAGTCAGAAAAACAGCATGACAATTTTATTTATTTTTTTAAGAAATGTTAACATTCTGCGTCTCACATTTTTGCTTTTCTGTGTGAACCTGCAGCTGAAGGGCCAGGTGATGCTGTTAGAGGCACAGCTGGAGAAACAGCTGGAGTCCGTAACCAACAGCCAGACATATGCGGAGGAGATGGCTCAGGTAAAACATCACACTGCAGTTGCTCTTTTTTTTTTTTTTTTTTTCCCCTTTGTTTCTTTTTTGACTTCTTTTTTTTTTTTCTTGCTTGCTTTCTTTGTTTTATTTCTTTTCTTTCTTGCTTTGCTTGCTTTTTTTCCCCTTGCATCTCTCTTTGCTTTTTTTTTTCTTGCTTTTTTTCGTTCTTGCTTGTTTTTCTTTCTTGCTGGCTTTCTTTCTGTCTTCTGTTTATCTATTTTGTATATTTTTATGTGATTATTTTAATTAGAGGTTTTTATTTTACATTTTACGTAATTTTATTTGTTTTATATTATGTTTTAATGTGGTTATCAGTTAAGAATTTATTTTGGATTGTTAATTTAAATGTATTTTAAATGTACATTTATAATTTAACAAATTAACTGCGTCAAACTTTTTTTTAATCAATTGCAATTTCAAATTTATAATTGATTACCCTTAATTTTATTATTATCTATTATTAATAATGGTAATAATGATGATAATTGTTTTCACTCCATTTCAGTCATCTAGGTAGCTTTTTATTGATTTATTTTTTAATCAAATGTTAAATGTTTTCTTTCTTTATTTTATTTTAATTAATTTATTCTTTTTTTTACACTTGTTTATTTCTTTCTCTAGTTTATTTCTTGTGTTAATCAGTTCACTCAGTGAAGCAGATTTATAAGTAATGTGAGCATGTGTGAATGGGTTTTTCCTTCAGCTGAAGACGCTGCTGTCAGACACTCAGACGCAGCTGCTCTCGGCACAAGCAGACGCTCAGCACCAAAAAGCTGAACTTTCACTGGTCAGTGTTTGAACATCTGTTGAATACGTCTGTCTTTCTGTGGTGTGTGTGTGTATGTTCAGTCTATATAGAAGTGGTATATTTTGTTATTCATAAAGGATTCTTGAAGAAATAAATGTGAATATTGTGCTTTGTTCTCTGGCATGCTTGTTTTTGTCTTTATTGCATTGTAACTAATGAGACTTTAACCAGTTGAACGTTACTTTAACGTTACAGGTGAAAATGCAGCTGGAACAGACAACGAGGAAAGTGCAGCCAGAAGAGGTTGTTCCACAGCAGACGGTGAACAGCTAAACTATACCACCATATTTATAACACCACTAGTTTGTTGTGACTCGCTTTTGTCCTGCTTTTGTGTTTTATATTATCATTTATATGAAGTAGTTGTTGAAATTGGGCTTGTTTTTATTCTGTTCTCTTTTTTTTTTGTAAAGATGGCTTGGTTTTGAGTTTTGCTAACCAATTTAGTCTAAATTAAAATTTTGATTTCATTATTATTTTGATTTAGAATTTACCCATTTATTGAATAAAAAATTCTTTAAAATTTATTATTGTAATTTTTATTTTCATTTTGGTCCGAGTTTTAGGATTTATTTCATTTTAAGCTGCAAGTAATTGAACATTTTTGTTAATAAATTAAATTCCACTTGAAATGTAAACTGTTTTATATAAAATTACTTTTATTTTTCATGTTTTCTAGTTTCATTTTAAACTGCAAGGAATCACGTTATTTTTATTGAATAATTTGATTTTGATTTCTATTTTTTTTCTTTCTGTATCATGGTAATTACAAGTTAAGTGTATTATCTGGAATAATCTTTAGACTAATTTACACTTGAATCTCTAACACTAGCTTTCAGTTAGTATTCTGGTATCATATTAATATGGCCTAATTTACATTTTATTTTATGAGAATAAAAGACATTTTAGTTGACTTTACCTTGGGTTTGTTTATAAGCATGTTTATATATACATTTTCCATGGTCTGATGAAAGTCTTGATTCTGGAGGGTGTGTGTTTTCGTTGAAACGCACAAATAGTTCGAGCAAGTTTTGATCACAGTACGAAATGAATGCAATTTCAAACGTTTATAGTTATCATAGCAACTCTCATGTGCTGCACAGGAATGTGGACTGATAATGGCAGACGGGATATCCGCAAAATTAGAAAAATACTCCAATTATGCCACAAAGTCACGTTTTAGGAGTGTTAAAATGTGATGTATAATTAATTACAGCTTTCGCAGTATTAAAGGTAATGTTAAGAGAAAGCCAGTATACATACAGATTTTCCCTCATCAGAGAAGTGGGAGAAAGTAGACAAAAAGAACATATATAACTTACATATATAATTGCCTTACATACAGAATAATTTTACTTGGGTTGTTTTAAGTCTATCAAGGATCTCGTTTAGAAGAGCAGCTGAAGAGCTGAAGGTTCCTATAAAACATGTCAGGTTTAAACCAGCAGAACCATACACTCTGCTTTCTGGCGGTGTTATTTAACTTATTTCTTCTGTGTGTTTGTGTCAGGAGAAACCAGAGGAAGAGAAGCAGTCGATGGCAGAGCTTGGCCAGACGGACACTGAAGCACAGCAGCTGCTAGACAAAGACAAAGAGAAGAGCCTGCAGGAACAGGTACATCTCTAATAGCACATCCTTGTTATATCCATAATGTAGAATTGTAGAAAATATAATTTATTAATATAATTTAATCATTTCCAATACTGTGAATTTGCACATACTACTCTGCTCGCATACTGTTTCTAACATACTATATAGTAAGGGAGTATGAGATTTTGGACAATAGTCTTTGATAACACACCTGTGCATGACAAACAGTTTTGTGTATCATTCAAAAATGGTGATTATTGGAGCTGAACCACAGGTATTGACCAGTTAAAGAGCCCATATGTTGGGTTGTGAATTGTTAAAATTCACTTTTTGAAGTCCCAAACAACAGGATGATATGGATGCAGGGTTATAAAACACTTTCAATGTCTTATAATATCTATTTATTTTTACCTCATTTTCCCACCTACTCCCATATGAATTGTCTGAGCGAGTCTTTTTTTTTCTTTTTCCCAAGCACCTCCTTTACGTGACGCTAGCACGTCACGTCCTTTACATGTCAGCAGCCCAATGCCAGAACATAATGAAAAAAATCACTGCAGTTGTACAGTAGCGTGTTGCTATATTCTTCATCATAACAACAAACATTCAGTAATAATGAACACTTCATGGACTATTGTAAGCCAACAAATAGTTATGCTGCACGGAGCAAACACAATACAGACAACTACATCCATATTTACCTTGTTACAGTCAACAAGATGATAGTTATTTTAATCATACTTACTGGTTGTGATTCGGTGAAAGAACACGCTGGTCCAAATAAACTGGGTATTGATCCATCTTTTAACAACAACCGTGCAACAAATCCCGCGTTGTAAGCGTGTAGATTGGTGTAGCTCTCTTCAGAGAAATGACGCGAACACTGCACCATGTTGGGGCTATAATTCTCAGGTATTTTACCAAAAATAAACCTCAACCGCTGGCGCTTCACAGCTTCATCTTTAGGTAGGGAAAAGAACACAGCTTTTCTCTCGCACTTCAGAGCACAGCGTCTACGGGACATGATTTAATTGGAATGCGATACAGTGCTTGTCGTCTTCCACTTTTTCTTCCTGTCTGTGGGCGGGGCCGAGGAGTTCAATTTTCCTGGGGTCTGCCTGCAAAAAATAGTGGGCGGGGCTTATGTTTCGCATTGACGTCAAGCCGAAACGGCTTAGGACTCGTTGTAATAACGATTCATTTAAACAACTATGAGTCGGCTCTTTTATAGATGAATTAATAGTTTTAAACACTCGCTTTCAGATTTAAGCCTTAGCTGGTCATTTCACTTCACTTAGAGCTGTGTTACACACTGCATAGAAGGTCATTTTCAAAAATCCATAATATGGGCTCTTTAATATTCTGGGTTGTAACTAGGGGTGGGCGATATGGAAAAAATATCATATCACGATTTTTTTGGGGAAATCACGATTCACGATTTTTATCCCGATTCTTTTTTTTTTTTTAAAAGACTATTTTTTTAAGATTTTTAAAGACTATTTTGCAAATTACAAAGGTACAATACAACTAAACTAATGTCCTCATATAAAGATATACTCTTACCATGTATGTTCAAGAATATTTTAATCAAGTGAACATTTAATGCAAGTGCTATTCTGCAAAGAGAGAACATTCAACAAGACTTGCATTACAATTACTGCACCATCAAAATGAACATTAAACAAATCGAACAAATCTTAGTTCAAACCAGAGAGCTTATTACACAGATCCTCAGCAACACCTTCAAACATGCAAATGACTTTTTTTTTACAAAGTTAACAAATCTAGTAGTGTTTTGAATTTAATAAATGCATAATAATCATGATAACCATGAAACCATGATTATTCATCAGACTATATAATCATACAACCAAAATCTATAATCGCTTCATCCTTGACTGTTATGCAGTTCAAAACAACATATGAATGTGTTTGTAGAAGAATACTTGAGCAATGCATTGATTTTGTTGTGCTTTGCAATACAACATTTGAATGTGTTTATAAAAAAAGCCACATTGTACACTGCAGTGATGTTATGTAGTTTCAAAATACAACATATTTACATTTGAATGTAGAAAAAGCCAACGTGGGTATCTTAAGGAGCAAAAAAACTGCATATGAGCTCTTGTATTGCTGTTGTGTCATCACTTCAGTATATTGCAAGTCATCTCTGGCCCATCATTTGCGATGCTCTTCATGAACTGGACCCCTTGACAAACTAATTAAATAGCCCAGTTGTACACAGATCTACCAACAACTTATGGTTTTATTTCAGTGACATATGTCGTGAGCGCAGTATTACCGGGTGAGATCGCAAGTCTGCAGACGCCCAATATAGAGCATGCGGGTAGCCGATCGTCTCTGTTCGTGCGCACTTCTTGCGCGCCCTCAAATAAACGCTGCTGAACTGTGATTTAGTGCGTTTATGTAACGCGTATGTCTGCAACGTTTATTAAATTTGCTAGGAATATTTACGAATGTCTCCAATAGACCTTCAGAGCGGCATTATTGCGTCCTGAGGTAAAGTGAAGTGGCTAAAAACTCCAGCAAGAGAAAGTCATTGTATGCAGAACCACAGAACTTTATTTATAAAGCATATTTATGGAAACTGTTCAACATAACTAAAAGCTGCGCCTGTATGCTGGCCTCGCGCATCGCGGAGTCCTGTCAGCCCGTCTGTCAGTCAGCATGTCACCTCAAAGGGTTAAACAAATGACGCACGGCGGTTATAGAAAAGTTCCCGCTGTTATAATTCACTTACCTTTTAATACGTTTTGGTGCGATTGTAACCCGCTATTTAAGAAAACGACAACGACAGACGACTGAATGTTTGAATGAAGCAGTAATTGCCGTCGCGGGATGAATTTAGGCGTGGCGCCAGTCATGGAAGCATGAATGAAGCGGAAGCACTGCACTATATACTGCATCGCGATACAACGATTTTTCTGAAAAGTGGATCGTGGAGTCATTTTTATCGTCCACGATTAAATATCGTATTATCGCACAGCCCTAGTTGTAACGATATATTCAGTCAACGTTAATATAACTGATTCAAATGTTGACGAGTTAATGTCTAATCCATTTTGTGAATATGTTTACAGGACACTGAAGATTCGAAAGAAGGGACGTCTGTTTGACAGAATAAACCAAACAACTCAAGTGCCTTAATTGCTCTCCTGCATTATTTACTTCTGTGTTCTCTGCAACTGTAGCAGTTATGCTGACCGTTATTAGCCAGTGAGGATAGTCAAGGCTTAGAGTATGACTGTATTTTCTCTTGAAGCATCATTGGGAGACTGATAGCCTCTCCTAAAGTTATCTAGAAGCCGCTGACAGTGTTAAAAGTGAAAGACGGTGGTTGTGCAATCGCTGTATTTGTCTTGTGTTTGCATGTTCTCTTGAGACTCAAAGGGACATTTCATGTTGCAGCAATGCAGTACAGGCTACTACACTTGTAGTCTGCTGTTAACAAATGTGATGTGATGATGCAATAATAATAATAAAATATGTACTTTGACTTGTGTTGGTGTTTATTAAAAAATGCAAACAAAAATTATGTAATTTATACTTGGACACTTGCTCTCTTAGTGGTTTTAAAGAAATAGATTTTTTTCAGCATTTATGAATTAAAGTGAGCTAGCTTGATCATTTCCAGTGTAGTTTTGATTAAATGATGCTCTACGCATCGATGAATTATCCGTCAGACAGTTCAGAATAGAAAGCAGGCTTTTTTAATAGCTCATATGATATAAATCTCCCAAATTAAGACATAACATCAGTGGTGTAAATTAACCAATTACAAATACTCACATTACTGTAATTGAGTAGTTTTTTTTTCTCAGGAATTGTAATTTACTGAGTAGTTTTAAAAATGTGTACTTTTACTTTCCCCTTGAGTACATGTTTAATGCTGTATCTGTACTTTTACTCCACTACTTTCCTTCAACCAGCAGTCACTACTTTATTTCTTTCTTGTCTATGCTCATTGTCTAAAGTAGAAAAATCAGTCCTGTGATTCCTGTCCAATTAAATCACACATAGAAAGTAAATAGCCTCATACCGGCCAACCTCAAGACATGGGTGCTTTATAAATGCAGCAAACCTTTTGGAAACACTAAAAATGTCCAAGAAGATGTCCAAAACCTTCACACGCAATGATCAAGAGACTTTTTATCGACTGCATGTCACTGAAAATTATGGATGTCGACTGTATGATGACTGAAAACACTAAACAGCCTTAATCACTAAATGGAACGAATGAAGAATGGAAAGAAGGGCAAAATAAAAGGAAGGACAGAACAAGGAATGGAAGGAAGGATCGAAGAACCAAATAAATGAAGGATTCAAGGATTAACTGAACAAACTAAGGAAGGAAAGAAGGAACGAACAAAGGATCTAATGAAGGAAAGAACAAAAATATGAAAGAAAGAATGAGCGAACAAATTAAGGAAGGAACGAACAAACAAATGAATGAACAAAAGGACCTAATGTAGGAAGGAACAAAAATATGAACGAACGAGTGAACGAAGGAAGGAAAGAACACACATAATAGAAGGTTGGAAGTAACGAGAGAAAATAGGAAGATCCCTTAATACACCACATGTTGGTTGTGCAGGGATGTGTAAACGTAACATTTCTAAGTTTGTTTTAACTAAACAAGTTAAGACATCTATATGTATGATACAGAGACATTATGTTAAACTATAATTGTTGTTGATTTGATATTGTAAATGGATATTTACAATGTAATATTTGCCTACACACGTGTGTGTGTGTGTGTGTGTGTGTGTATATATATATATATATATATATATATATATATATATATATATATAT